>CM045570.1:4956358-5556358 GCA_024721245.1 Mitragyna speciosa
TCTAGCTAGACTCCAAGAATTCTCGAGGGTTATCACCTCCAATAGACTCCACCACCGACCCCCCTCCCCTCAAGCACCCAAAGCCCCCCGACCCACCGGTTCTTCTCTCAAGCCCCCTAATCTTAGTGGGGCCCGCCTTGATTCAAAGGACCGGCCTCAGAAGCAGAAGCAGTTGCCGCACCTTACAGTTGAAAATAATAGGATGGAGAACTCCAACTCGACGTCATCGGCGGCGGAGCAGGGGCGACGGATTCCGCTGGCGGAGGTGGTTGCTGACTGTGTGAAACGGTGGTTTCAAGACACCCTTAAAGAGGCCAAGGCTGGTGACACCGCCATGCAGGTCCTTGTTAGCCAGATGTATTACAGTGGATATGGTATCCCCAGGGACGCCCAAAAGGTTTTTTTTTTTGTTTTACCCCTTTTTGCTCTCTCCTTTGAATTTAATTCTCCCATTACGAATATTCATGTCAATAACTTTAATTTTTATTTTAATCTTGGATTTTAGAGAATAGGGAAATAAAAAAAGAAATAATCTTTTGTTTACTCGTATCATGAAATAGAGGCTATACTTGGTACTAAGTAAGAGAAATTTCAAATCTATTGAAATTAATTTTATTTAGCTTTTTTCTGCGATTATGCCAGTAGAAGTAAGTAGAGAAGTTTTCTTGCTTGTCATTGCCATATATTTGACCTTTCTTTAAGGTGTAAACCATTAAACAATGGCGGCATTCGAGATGTAGTTTTAGAATGTTAGGAATTGGCAATTGGAGTTGGCTGTGATGGTTGTTTGTTTTGCATGAATTTTGTATGTGTTGGGTTTAGGGAAGAGCTTGGATGCATAGAGCTTCAAGGACTAGATCTTCGGCATGGAAAGTTAGCGATAAGCATCCAGGTAGTAATTCTCTTTCTTTATCTGTCTAGATCCTTCTTGTTAGCTTGGTTTGTTGTTTAGGTTGTAGTTACCTTTAATTTTTCTTCTTTCTTTAGGTTACAATGCAAGTGATTCAGATTCTGAGGATATGAAAGATGAAGCCAAATAAGATGATTGGCTAATTGTGAAGAAAAATGTGAGTTGAAACATTCTTGTACTGGCTTCGGAATTTTAACATTTTTTATTTTCTATTATTTTATCCATGCTTTTGCTTTTATTATCTGGTATGGGTCATTGTAAATTCAGTTTTTGTATGTTACAATTTGGATTCATTTGCATCGTTGCTGCGTCCTTTACTAGGATACCAAGCATCTTGCTTTACTTGGCTATGATAAATTTCCACATTTGCTAGCAAAGGCTTGGATAATGGGACGAATTCATGTTCGATGTATTGTATTAGCCTGCTATATGCATATTGCTTAGTGCAGCAAATTAGTTAATTGACTTCCGCAAAAACACTAAATCCCACTGGAATAGAAAAGTGGTGGGAGGCCGCTAATCATGTAAGTTTTTAATTGTGTTTTGAAGGGTGTCTGATGTAGCCGTTTGATTAGCACTACAGTATTGATGTAAAATCACAGCAAGTGCCTCTATTGGACTAAGTTTACTTTATTTTTTGGTTATTTTGATTTTATGTTGGGAGAGTGATGGGGAGGGGGGTGGGGAAAAGATGATTAGGAGAAGTACATAGGTTGTTCCTTCCTGACAAAATGTTTCATATTTTATTGATTGCTGATTTGCTGTTAGGAGGTTTATCATGGGTCTTCTTGACAATTTGGATGATTTCTTACAAGTTAGCAGTTTTAGCGAAAGACAAACAGTATCATTAATTGTGACTGAAGATTCTAGTCAATTTGTCTTGAGAGATCATTTTTCTAATGCTTCTTAACAATAAAGCCACCTCTTTACTAGTAATACAAAATTTTGTTCTGTGTGCAGTGTATTTTTTATGCTGTGCTGGTGTTTGCACTTGTCCGGTTTTGCACTGAAGCTGAGCTGCCGATTTCCATTTTAACTTGTCTTCCTTTATTTTTTCCCCTTATATTTCCTCTTTTGAGGAACTAAATGTCCAGTGTGTCAATGTATCTGATATAGTTCTCTGGATGGACTGAAAATGTGATTGCTGCCCAGTTGAATGACATATTGGCATTTTTTTTTTTCATTCTTTTTTGAGTTGATTGCAAAGACTACAAGATTTAGACCTGTTATTGTCTCGATCATGAGCTTTGATAATTGATTCATGCTACATCTCAATACGTGAAAGCATGTAAAAGCCATTATACGGATCTTTGATATGCGATGTCAGTTTCTCTGCAAAAGAAGTGATCCCTCAACTTTCCTAGATATCATCCTTATTGTTTCTTTATGAATGACATGAAAACTTTTCGATTATCTGCTAGATATAGGTATAATTTTGAGAAATGGCGAACACAGAGTGGTGAGTTCTATTTCCATCTGGTTGTTACTGCTCTTTTGCTGCCGGGAGCAGGCATGTAGAGAAGTTGTTTTGCCTTGATACAATTATTTTTTATCGTCTTGTCCTTTCTTCGTTCCCATGGCCTCTGAGGATTCATTAAAACACACAGTCCAATCTGCTTGGCTCGAGCATCTTTCTCAGACTGAAAAAGGCGGCTATACGTCATGGACATTGGCGTAACACAGGGTCGTAGACAATGGGAAATTCATAAACACTAAAGTCACCTCATCTTAGTCTGGACGTTTGTCCCAGGCTAGACCTTTCTTAAGCATTGATTCCTGCACATTACAAATCAGAATGCAAAAGAACGTCAGAGGCATATAACTGGGAAAGGCAGATAGTCTCGAGTCTGCTACCTGAACAAAAATGCCATTGCAATATACAACTCCTCCATGACGCCCAAATGGATCTTTATCAAATAGAAGAATCGTATGTGAAAAATAAAGAAATTGCGGTAGTACCAAATATTTCCTCATCAGATAGCTATCAGCTGATGGTAGTATCCAAACATTTCGGCCCTTTCCTAAATCAAAAGGCCAAAACAGTAAATGACATGTGCGTTGTTGTACAATCTTCATTCCTCTTTGTGGGCTACAATATGGGTGGGTACCTGAGTCCTTTCAAATAAATAGTGATTACATTCTATCTTCCAAATTATCTGTTTCTGCTACCTACCGGCCCATCCCATCTTTGCATCAGCTGGCGACGGTTTGTGATGGATTTCAGTTGTCATTGTTTAAGAACATGTTTGGCAATGGCTGTGAAAGCGTGTCCTTTCTTATGATTATGGAATCTTGATTCATGAATCTAAATAGAGTTCTATCCTTGAAAGAAATAAGGAAAGGTAGAATTCCATTGTCCATTACAATCAAACAAAAACGTCAATTTTAGCATGTGAAGGTTTTTGTTTGTGCGTACCTAGAGTCAAAAAAGAGCATCAAGGCAGCTCTTGAAAAAGCTTGAAATTCCGATTAACAAAATCGGAATCATCATAGCATTTTTTTGGCATTGTTTTTTAAAAGCATATTTTTTACAAATTTTAAATACATTTTTACATACATATTTATTTCAAAAAAATTTTCAGAATACCTAAAGACAATCATTTAAACGAGAAAGTATACTCTCCACTTACTTACCATCTGTTATAAATGCTCAAACGATTGCATTTTCATCAAGCGAAGTCATTCCTCACAAGAATTTCTTCCTCTCCACAAAGATCAGTTGGACTTTCATTTTGTTAAAACTACAACTTGCACATCTCTCAATAACTTAAGTCAGTATTTGATTGAACAAGTATCCCAAAAATAAGAGTATATCCGCATTCAGTAATCTAATGGCCAATGTGAGTGTTTGGAAGCTCTAATTGTTTCCACCGGTAGATAATCTTTTTCCGGTACTAATAACATGCTGTTTTAGGTGGTGGAGTTGAATGTAGGTCTGCGCTGCGATGACTGCATTAAGAAAATCTTGAAGGCCTTCAAAAAAGTTGAAGGCAGTACTACTAAGTTCTTACACTTCCAAATTTGTGGGATTTTGGTGTTTCTTGAAGGCAGATATTGAGGCTTATGATAGAGATACACAGCTAAACAAGGTCACGGTAAACAGGCAACGTCACAACCGAAGAAGTCAATGGGTTTCTTCATAAAATCGGGAAGCAAGGCAGCAACTGTGGTCAAGAACCTTCTCCAGCGTAGAATTGTTAATCCTACTAGAATTTGATCTTAATTAGCGTTGTGAAATTATGCCAAATTACATGACCCTCTACTTTGTTGATGTTGGATGAGTTTCCATTCTTCTCACAAGACTGAATCTATAGTATAGACCATGATAATGTAACAAATATTTGATGAGCTTCCATAAAAAAACTGGAAATAATCAGAAAATTTTTCTCACACTCCATTTTTATTCTTTGGTAAACAAGAAATTACAACTTTCGAAGCCGAATTAGCTTAAATTTGAAATAAATAGACAGAAATAAATAAAGCTGCCAATAATCTACTAAGAAAACTGAGGAATCCGCTGTACAACCACCTGTTACCAAAGTCTAGTAACATTAACACTACTGGAACTAACTCGGCTTTATAACTCAGTGAGCGAAGGATCTCAACTCTCAACGCGGTTGCTTAATCGGCCTTGGACTCACCCTCACATTCACAATTTTGGGTGCCTTGTCCCAGTACTTGGCCGTCTCCCCAGCACCACGTTGCTTCCCCCATTTCAGTAATCCCAACGAAATCAAATCCATCCTACCCTGTTCCTCTGCAAAATAAATAAATAAACAAATTAGAACGGAAAAACCCAAAAGATACTGAGTCAACCATCGAGTCAACTCGGAGACGATCCCCTATACAACGTTGTAAATTAGATTGTTCCACTTACGTTGAGGGGTTGCGGTGGTGAAGTTATTGTTGTTATTGACGGCCGATGGGTTGTCGTCGTCGAAGAGGAAATCGAATTCGGGGAGGGCAGGGTCGTAAATATCGGAGAAGGAAGGATCAAATTGCGAATCGTAATCATCATCGAAGCATTCTTGAAGCCAGTAGTCGCGAAACCAAGGAGAGGATTGGACGAGGTCCCACCACTGGTCGGAGAAGTCCTCCACCGCACGATAAGCCAAAGGCACGAAGATCGGAGCGTTAGGATTCAAGGATGATGTCGCCATACTCTTCTGCATATAAAACCCAATAAAAAAAATCAATAAATTGGTGCTAATGAGGATCAGTGATGCCTTAGTCCGTGAGTTAGTGCGTGTCAGTGTGTGAAACAGAGAAACATGGAGAACTGAGAGAAGAGAGAGGTACCCGTGAGCTTACAGTTTACAGTGAACTAATGGTGTAGGGATAATGATACTATGGCTGACTCTTTATATAAGTGGATAATGCCAATATGGCTTTTACCCTTTTAAATAATTGGATGGCCCATAGAATGGAAGATATTTTTTTTTTCATTTTTAAAATTTTCTTTTGAAAAAGAAAATGAAGAAATATTTTGGTTTGTTGTGACTTTTCTTTAATTTTTTTGGGAAATTACATCAATCTCTGCAAGTTATCTTAGAAAGCACTTCTTCGTTCTCTGTTATCATGTCAATTTGATGACGATTTGTGGGGTTCTTGATTTATCTAGGAAAATTGAAAATGACAGATAATTATCAGATTACACAGTATATACAGTATTAAATACAATAAATGAGCACGAACCATTATAGCGAACCTGCAAGGAAAGAAATGAAAACAAAAGTTTATCCCATATTAAATCGAATAACTTAGCATGAATCATTATGGTGAACGTACTAGGAATGAAATGAAAACAAAAGGGTTATCTGCCACTCTCTTACTGGCACGATTGACAAATACTTGCAGGCCAGAAGTACTAGTGTGGTGTCTTTATTTTTTATCCTTTTTGAATAAAAATTAGTAGTGGTGTAATATAACGGATAATAATATTCTATAGCTATGCTAACGGTATATTATACTACTGCTATTACTGAAGCCAAACTTCTACGAGTGTGCTTAAAAGAAGAAAATGAAAAGTTTTGTTGAATAATTAGATGAACAGATGGAAATATGACAAAGCATTAACCAGTTTATAGGACGCATAAATGTTAGTAAGTATTGAATTGGGTAAATTGTTGAAAAATACGAGGGGATGTCTATTTTTATTAGACATTGTATATCATTTTACCCTTTATTGCGGGGGTACCCCCAAAAAAAATTTAAAAGTAGCACTCAACTTATTTTCTTACTTTATTATTAGTAATATTAGTTAAAAAAATATAAAAAAAAAAACCACCACTAGAAGGTTAGTGTAGACCTTTCACAACAATGTGGAGGAAATTCAGCAAGAAAATAAAAAAGAAAAACGGTCGCCAAGAATTGAAACTCCCAATAAAGAGAAAAAACAAAATGTCGAAACGAAAAGAAAACAGATAAGATCCCATGAATGGCCACGCCATCGTTCTCATCCTTTTTCTTTTAACTGACACGTTTGTCTGACTTCACCCCCTAATTACTTTAATCTGTGATCCTGTGCCGCTGGAATTCAACAAGCCCGGTTTACCAATTACGCTCCTAAACGGACGTGAATCCCGAGGGACTACTTTGGGTTGAGAACTCTACGGTCAAGTGACGCAGCCCAGTTGCCCACATACCTCAATTTCTGTACCATGTCTATCTCCCATGGCCTCTAGTCCATCAGACCATATTTTGTTAGGAATACGAAAATTCATTCTTTATCTTTGGATCCGTTCAGATAGTTGTTTATAGTACATCCCATTATTATCACCTTATTAATCTTAGTATACAGCAAAACTTTTCTCTTCGTTTTCTATTCCACAAGACAAGATCAGAATTCATAACCTAAATATGAACACAAAGTGTAAAGATTGAAAAACGGCCTACAGTAGGAAGGTTGGAAACCGTCTAAATCAGATTTGAGAGCAAATATTTGGATGCGTACTCGGTCACTCCTTCACGTACCATATAATGTATACAAAATACGTAAAATCATAGCATTATTTAGGAGTCAAGAAAAAGCAAATGCGGTTAGGACATTAACCCACGTTTGGTACGCGGGAATGGAGTGGAATGGAAAGGCCTTTCCAATTTGTCCATTCCATTCTCATATTTGGTATAGACATTTTAAGTTGGAAAGGCCTTTGCCACCTGGAATGTCATTCCAGCTTTTTCTTGGAATCCCATTCCTTAGCAAAATCCAGGGAAAGGCTTTTCCAACTTCATCCTGGAAAGACCTTAAAAATAGGAGTCAATTTTATCCCCCACAATTTTTTTTAGCTAATTTGTTTTACCTATGATATATTCACTAATTTTTATTTTTAAAATTAAAAGATATTAAGTTTTTAATAATTTCAATTAATAATTTTTTATAATTTTTAAATCACAATCAATTTAATATATGCTTAGAATTTTTTTTTGCTATAAAAATCTTTAAAATACTATTTTTAAATTTTTTGCAAATAAGTAAAAACTAAACTTTTTATTAATTAAATTATGAATGTAGTTTCATTATTAATTTTTTCACATTTTTAATTATAATGCTAATAATTATAAAAATTTTAAAATTAATTAAAGAGAATAATTGATTTAATTTTAGCAAGAATATTAAGAATTTTAAAATTCAAAATATTAAAGTATTTTATAGGCATAGAATTACAAGCAAAATAAAAATATGATATATTCTAGTGCAAAGAATTAAGGGCAATTAAGTCAAATTAATATATATTTTATTCCATTCTGACTCTTAAATATGATTATACCAAACGTTGAAAAAGGAATAGGCATTCCATTCTGACTTGGGATACCAAACAATGGACTGAAAATTTTTTTCCAGTCCATTCTGGAAGGAAAAGCATTCTGGGTGGAAATACCTTTCCATTCTTGACCATTCCAGTGTACCAAACGTGGGGTTAGTATATTACTCCATATCTTAGTAAGTACGTGTATGGTAATGGTACCATCTTGTCCCAAGAAGTGGTAAACCATCCACACATAACACGTAACAGACAGAGTCAAAGTTGCAAAAACTAAAGGTAAACCGTCCCATTCTTTACTCGCTCTATTGTGAGGTACGTGGCCTACGTGTGTAAGTGATGCCTAAAGCTTCTCCTCAATTCTTTCTTCTTCCTCGATTATGAATTATCCACTCAGTAACTATTGCCTTCTGAAGATAAGTTGAACCTCCACTGCTTGAAATCAAGAAAATATGGCCTCCGAGACAATTATACGACCATCTAATCTATTCTCAGAATCGGCCATAATGGGCGGGAACAAGACAATTGTTTGCCATGACCCGCACAGAATCTCATCCAATGGTTTTTGGACAAAGCAGAACCCTTTGTTTTACGCTACACCACTTCTACTAATGCAACTATCCCTTGTCTCTTTAACCTCCATGCTCATTGATTTCTGCATCAAGCCTCTTGGTCAATGCACAATCGTTTCACAAATTTTTGTAAGCATGCATTCGGTTTTCAATTTTTGATTTGGTCATTGATTATAGTACTAAGGTTTCACATTTTGTTACGTTTTTTGTCATACTAGGGCGGTATAATATATGGCCCTTCACTTTTAGGGCACGAGACAGCGGTAGGAGCGGTATTATTTCCTCCTAGAGGCAAGATCATATTCGAAACTCTTGCAGCATTCGGCCTAATGTTCTTCCTCTTTTCCATCGGAGTAAAGATGGATGCCAAGTTGATGGTCCGGCCAGGGTGGAAGGCCGTGATCCTAAGTCTCTCCGCAGTATTGACAACCTTGATATTTGCTCTAGGATTAGCTTTTGGCTTGAAGCATTATGTTTCTTTGGATCCTGAGATTTCCAAATCATTGCCCGTAATAGCGGCAGCCCAGTGCCTATTATCCTTCCAGAATGTCGCCAGTGTCCTCACTGAGCTTAAGATGCTTCAAAGTGACTTGGGTCGTCTTGCAATCTCAACTGCAATGTTCAGTGATCTAATCGGTATTTCCTTTATGGCTGCTGGCTGTGCAGTTTTGCAAACTTCAGGGAACAATCCCCTGATTTCTGTGTTAGCAGTCGTAGTCTTTGGTTTTTTTGTATTTGTTGCAATATACATCATTCGACCATTTATATTTCGAAGTTTGAGACGAATACCTGAAGGAAAATCTCTAGGAGAGTCTTACATTGCTTCAGTTTTTACTACTCTACTCGTAGTCGGGTTTGTGAGTGAGGTGATTGGCCAACACTTTGTATTTGGACCAATGGTTATTGGCTTGGTGGTACCTGAAGGTCCTCCTTTGGGAGCCTCGTTAACTGCAAAACTTGATATTCCTGTTGGTAAACTCCTATATCCAGCGTATCTAACTGCCAGTGGCCTCAAGACAGACATCTTTTCTATTCGTTTCCAATTTTTTTGGACAGTTGGATTGGTAGTTTTGCTTTCTTCCATGGTCAAGGTTGGAGCCGTGATGTTGCCTGCATGTTGCATGAACATGACCGTTCGAGATTCTTTTGTGCTTGGAATGATGATGAGTGTAAAAGGCCTTTCTGAACTCGTTTTATATAATTTGCTGTTGGATGCAGAGGTCTCCGTTTTCTCTTCTCAGTTCTCACTCTGTTTTTCAACCCCCGTTACCAATTATATTGCAATAACAACATGGTAATCATATTTTCATTTTTTTTTTGGCAATGGCAGATTCTGAATTTTGAAGCATTTGCTCTATGTGTTGTGTCGGTGATTGTAGTCACAGCAATCATAACACCATTCATCAAACTTCTCTATGATCCTTCTAGACAGCACATTCAATCAAGAAGAAGGACTATTCAACATTGTAAGCGTGATGCAGAGTTAAGGATATTAATCTGCATGCATAACCAAGACAATGTCCCTGCAATGGTGAACTTGCTTGAAGCTTCCAATGCAACAGAAGAAAGCCCCATCGCAGTCATAGCTGTCATGCTTGTTGAGCTTGTAGGTCGAGCCAATCCAATGCTCATTGCTCATCAATCCCACAAAATGCTGCAGCCGAGTGCCTCGAGATCAGGCTGCATAATCAATGCCCTGAGACAGTATGAGATCTGCAATGAAACTTGCGTCACTATTCAATCGTTTAGTTCCATCTCACATTTTAATACAATGCACGAAGACATTTGCCGCGTGGCACTTGATCAGAACACTAGTATTATCATTCTACCGTTTCATAAGCACTGGGAGATTGATGGCTCAATTGGATCCATAAACCGAGCCATCCAAGGCATGAACTCTAAGGTCATAGAAAAGACGCCTTGCTCCGTTGCCGTTTTCGTGGATAGGGGAATTCTGCGTGACTCTAGATCACTTTTAAATGGTCAATCTTCTTATCATGTTGCTGTAATCTTCATTGGTGGGGCAGATGATGCAGAATCACTGTCTTACGCTGCTCGAATGGTTGGACATCCAAATGTCAGCCTTACAGTTTTCCGTTTCCTTCCACTCGGAAGTGACAATGCGAGAGAGAGGAAGCTTGAAAATAATCTGGTAGATGAAATTCGTCATGCCAACATAGGAAATGAGCGTTTTGTTTACCAAGAAGAAATCGTTAAAGATGGTGTAGGACTAGCCGCATCAATAAGAGGTTTAGGAAGTACTTTTGACTTGATTATAGTAGGAAGAAGTCACCAAGATTCTCCTCTTCTGGTAGGCCTTGGTGTTTGGATGGATTGTCCAGAGCTTGGGGTAATAGGAGACATGCTTGCTGAGCCTGACTTCGAACGCACAGCATCAATATTAGTGGTGCAACAACAGAGATTGACAGCGAAGTTGATCAACAGGATTCCAAAACCGGTAGTCCTTGATCAAGATCCTTTCATTGCTTCACGATGATTCTTGATGTTGTAGAGCATCTGATTAGATTTAGATACGAAGATTACAAGAATTAGAAAAAATATATAGATTTTGTTAATATATATTTTTTGGCTTAAGAGAAGCCTTGCAAGAAAATAGGTAAATGGAAGGTTAGAGAATTGTGCTTGTGCTAACATCCTATCTAAACTCGGAGAACATTTAAACGTCCCTTTGACAGATGAACTGCCGAAGGCTTTACAAAAGCTTTGGGCATCAAAGAAAGCTATTGCACTTTAGACAATTCTAATAGTTATATATGCGAACTCCCCGTCAAACACAGATCCAGCAACTCATTAGGACAATTGCTTGAATAATGGCAGGCTCAAGTCTGGATAGGCCCTCAAAAGTTTTTCGATTACTATTATTGTAAAAACCCCAATCCAACCAAGCACTCAACAGCAGTTACCAAGGGATGAATACTAAACAACTCTTTTTCAATAAGATTACAACTTATAATAATGGAGAAAAATGCGAAAAAACTATAACTCACACAAGTTATAACTCAACTTATTTCTAGTACCCATCCGTCTGTGATATACATATTTTGAGTTTGTGCGGTGCAAATGAAGGCTTTTTTTTTTTTTTTTTTAAATAAAAAAATTCTCAAGGCTAACTTTGATAGTCGACTAACCACTTGCTCAGAATTCACTACGCAAGCACACCGCTGCTTACCTGTAATGGAAATAAATCATGTTTAAGTGACCTAATGAGCCAGCAATCTTTTTCATAATATGGTAAAAGATTATAGTTTGACTAACTTCTTAAAATTGGAAATAGAAGTAAATTTTTAACGGTGATGGTCAATATTTGAAACAAAAATGATGAATAGAATGACCCGACATTGTACGCAACCTTAAAGAAGAGATTCAAGAACTACAAGCTTCCTTCCAAAATTTACAAATCTTTCCTAGAAAAACTATTACTAGAAAACTGCATTGGTTCGTGAGAACTGAATGGGAGGCTAGCTGGTTAGGCGCAAATGATGAGAAAAAGTATTTGACGTCTTAACTCTTTAACTATTCCACCCCAGGCATTAATGCACATAACGTTCAATTTTGGTGACAGAAAAAGAAAATGAATCATATGATTATGTCGTTCTAGTTCCCTATTTTCTTTCGCCTCCAATTTCAATCTATCTGTTTACTATTTAGTCCAGTAACTATCAATTTCCGTTACTCTGCTACAATTGAATGTGTAGAAGACCAATGTTTTGAAATCGAATCGTTAATTGAATGGGTGAGAACAAGTAGGATTAGTTCAATTTCGATTCAATAATTTTTTAATAAAGTAAAATATATAGATACTTAAATATTTTATGGACTGATATAAGACATCATATGATAAAAAAGTTAAATATTTTTAAAACACTTAATTTTTCATAAATAAATTTTTAAATTATAAATTTAAATAAATAAATTCATCTCAATTTTACTTACCAAAAAAAAAATAATAATCCTCCATCATGCCATGCCCAAAAATCACCAATTCTGTTTTTCCCTCCAATCAGTTAACAAAATTACAAAATCGTTAATTCACGGATTGAACCGGTTCATACAATTTCAACAACTTTCGATAATTCTCTAATCTATGTGTGAATCGGACTAAAGTTATAGTTAGTTCACATCTAATTTGTTGAACCTACTGGTTCAATCCGATTTTTAAAGCATTGCAGAAGACAAGAACGCACCAAGGACTAAAGCCCTTCAGGTTGTCCGCTTCCCTATATTCCAGAAACTTGTCGTGGCACCGCTTCAGACTCAAAATCAAACTATGCAATTCATTCATTTTCTTTAGCATATTAGTAGCGTAACGCATTGTATGGTGGGAGGAATGGGAAATTAGTAACACGCACACGCATCCACTCACGCACAAAAAAAAAACACATACTTTGTTTGGTTCAATTTCGGACGGTCAAAATCAAACCAAATCTCTTGAAAACTTTTTGAATTCTATCGAATATTTTCTCAGTTTCTTTTTGTTCGTACACTTTTGTCTCTTCTCTATCTTTCTTTTTCTCCCTCTTCGAATAAATATTATTAAAAGTTTCTCTTTCTGTTGTTATTTCTCTCACTCACCGCTTTGAGGTCTGCTTTTCGCTGTGCACTGAACCTGTAATGCAAACTCCTACTCCGTCGCTCTTTATTTTTCATGATCCCGTTTTTATTATTGACAATAATGTACACATAACTCTAACATTTACGGAGTTGTTGTTCTTTCTTGCTGTTTTTTGCTGTGATTTTTCTGTGGAATCAGTAGTTAAGAATATGTATTATGCTAGTTTATGATAGCTGCATTATGTTGCGATCATGCGAGATTTTTTTTTTTTCCCCGTCGGTTGAAGAAATGGACTATTTTTAAAATATAGTGAATCTTATAAAATGTTGTCAATGAGAGGATTAGGTCATCAACAGGTTGACATGTGATAATAGGAGGTTTTTGTTGATTTTTTTCTTGACATTTATGTCTGCACTGTTCCGCTTTTCATTTGCTTTTTCTAAAATTTTTCATAATTTCGTTTCTTAAATTCTTTTCTTATTATGTAGCTTTAGTTTCAACGTTATTCTGGATTCTGCAATAAACTGCGGTGAGTCACAGCATGGGAGCAGGCAGAAAGACGAAGACACTTCCATTGAAGGAAAAATCTCAACCTAAATGGACAGTTAATTGCAGTGTGTCTGCTAGAAATCTGAGGAAAAGTGATCTAGGTGCAGTTATATTTGGATGCAAACATAACACCTTCGAGGAATGCAAAACCAAGAAGTTGTTTGGTCAGTTAGCCATTGTCTTATGGGACGATTATTTTTGCTTTCATCTGCCTTGTTTTGTTGTGTAGATTGTTTGGGTTCCGGTGATTAACTGTTTCCTAACATTTTGAACAGGATTGCCATCATCCCATTTTTCCTATGTCAAGAACGTTACTCCTGGCTTAACACTATTCCTCTTCAACTACAGTGATAGGAAGCTTCATGGTGTTTATGAAGCTGCAAGCCCAGGCCAATTGAATATCAACCCACATGCGTGGACTGTTGATGGCACAAAGTTCACATCTTATCCTGCACAGGTAAAGAATAGGAGAATGTCCTCCATTAGTCAATTGTTTTTGGTTTCCTGCAGGTTTTTTTGCTGATTTAGTCGGGAATTTAGAAGGTGATTGTACATTAGTTAGTTTAGCGTTTTTTTTTTTTTTTTGGGTTTTTTATTCCAAGGTGCAAGTCCGTGTTCGAAAGCAATGTCGGCCATTGCTTGAAGAAGAGTTTGCGCCAATAATTGCTGATAACTACTATAAGCCAGCGCTCTTCTGGTTTGAGCTTGACCGGACTCAAACAAGCAAGTTGATGGACTTGTTTACGTCTTCATGTTCACCGCACCCTAGCATTATTCCTCGCTTGCCAAATACAACTTCACGGAGCACAATATCCAATGCCGTACCTCCCCTTGTTGCTAAGGAGGCAGGAGATGGAGTTAAAGCTCCTGTTTCAGAAGAAATTGCCCATAATCCGGGTGAAGCTGACACAAAATTGGATACATGGGAAACAACTTTTGTAATCCCAAAAGGAGTAATTGAAAGTTCGTATGTATCTGCGCTGAGCAGCAAAAACACTTCTCTTCCTCAGAATTCATGGATTTCATTGTTCAAAGCTTCATCAGCTTCTAGTACTGGTACACTACAGAAAGAGAAAATGTTAAAGGCACAGGCTTCAAATATTTTGCCTGTGTCAGATAAGTCGACTAGGGAATGGGAATCATCATGCGTTTCACCTTCACTGCACAGAGAAGATGAGCATTTTGAAGCTTGTTCAGATGAATGGGATACAGAATTTTATGAAGAGCCTGTGAACTTGGAACCAAGCTCTATGGACTCTCCTAGGCAGGCAAAAATAGCTGATTGTTTTTCTCTTAGCACTTCCAATGAAGTTTTACCAATTGTTGATGTAAGAAAGGAAAGTGGATGCCTCATACCAATGACTTCAGAGCTGCACCTTCAGCAGCCCCATGAGCCAAATACAGTGTGGGAATTGCAATGCATTACCCATGTTTTTGATGAGGATAGCAGGTCCTTGGAAGCTTCTATGGACAATGATACAATAGACATACACAATGCTGTGGAGACATGTGTAAAGAATTCAGTTGAAAATCATGACAGAAACCCTGTTCAACCGTTTCTCAGTGGTGGGGAAAATGTTGAGCAAATTGAGCTTTTGCCAGCAGGTACAGCAAATGATCTCAGGTCCTGTGACTGTTTGTCCATGGTAGCTCAGGTAACTTATCAACTTCCAATTCATCTTACTAGTGTATGCTTTTTGCTTTAGAAGGTCTTTTATAATTTATATTGTTCTCTTTGAAGCTAATGCAAGAAATTGGAGATTTGAAGGTTTCGCATTTGAAACAAAATCTAAAAATCAACTCACTGCAGCAAGAGCTGGTAATTTTTTGTTCTGTTTTGGTTGCTGCACATTGTTTAGTTTAGAAATTTTTTTTCTTTCCCATTTTATCTGCTCCTTTTCTTCTTTTACTAGTTTTTTTGTTGGATAATAACGGTATCATGCCTGTGTCTTTTCCTCCTCTTCTTAAAAATTCCTGTCTTGATTGGGTGGATATATTCTTGTATTTATTTTCCTTTCAGATTCAATCAAACCTGGAGATTCAACAGTTAAGAGACCAATATAACATGTTGACTTCTATGCCAACTGCCTCTTCAAGTGGGCAAATTGAGGACTTAGACTTTAAAGCACTTAAACCTTTTCTGGATTTTGACGACTCTATATTTATAGTAGGAGGTTATGATGCTTCTGCTTGGTTAACAGATCTGAGCCTACTGAAATTGGGATTGTTTCATGGGGTTTATCTTCTAATCCATGATCGAAAGCTGCCTGTTTTCGCTTAATTTCAACAAATCCAGCAACAAATGTGGCCAGTATTGAAATGAAAAATCCAATGCCCATTCTGCTAAGGAAAGTTATGCCCCGGTCAAGTCCCGTAAACCTGCTGATTACTGGAACTAAAATGCGATCGTATAGGACAATGGTGAGTAGCATAGACAACAAGTTGAAGACATTCATGGATGCTGCTGGAATTTGGAAGGACTTTGTTAGGTGATTGTTCATGGTTTTTGCTTGCTGGAGATAGAAGGTGTTTTGTTGAGCAGCTGCAGTGATTAGTAGGATTCCAGCAGCCCATATAGGTCCCATTCGGATCACTGATTTTAGCTCCTCTACACGATGAACTGTGTTCAGCCTCCATAAGTTTGGTGCTTTGAGATTGTCTTCCTCCATCACAATTGCTGCCTTGTCAAAAAATCTGATCACCAAAATAAAGAGTATCATTAAATTCCTAATCATAATATTCTATTCAAAGTCGCCTTCTTGCAAAATTGTCATTATGGCATGATTGAGAATTTCAAATCACTTCTTCAACCACTTAAGCTTCTTCAATTGGAAGAGTGAAAATTATAAATCTTGAAACGTTAAGACAAGTTAATGTCGTTATTAAAGTGATAACCTCCATCTTGGACCTGAGTCAGTCTTTTCCCCCTCCCTTTTGGCCAAATCTTTAATTGAAAAAAAGGAGAACAAAGAAAGAAATCTTCAAAATGTTGACATTTATCTGAATTTGTTCTTAATTTCTCTTTTCTAGTTTTTATTGTGAAGGTAGCCTGGTAACATATTGTACCATTGAAGTAACAAATAAACTATATATATTCTCTAGGTAAATGAGCTCCATGCATGTAGCAAGTTGCAAATTGCCACTTGCAAAAAGTATTTGCTATTCCAAAAATAAGTACTGTAAACTGGCCACATGTGGAGCAGTCGTTATCTGATAATTTTCAGGCCTTAGCTGAGTTCATTGGCATTGACTGATCGATCATTCACCCAGCAGAACAGATTGATTAAACAGTGCAATGAACAGCATAAAAATTTCAGAAAAGGTGCACGTTTTCTTTCAAATTTGGATGGGCATTACCAAATAATGAAGAAGAAGAGGACATGGTAATAATTTGTTTGCTAGCAGAAGAGATACAATATTTTGTGTGCTTTACAGAGAATCTTGGCTGTTGGTTGCCTGCAATCCATTATGTTTACATGTGGCATAAACCAATAATTGATTTATGTGAATCCAATCGTCTGATGTTGATATTGATAAAGATACCATAACCACAATTCTGAATCGTAGGCCGATGAGGGCCTTCTTGTACCAAAAAAAGATAAAAAGCATTTATTGATGTCTACGTCATGTTCCTGTATAATTATTTTTTTTGTTCTTATTTAGTCCTAAGACACAGAATATTTTCAGAGATGCCAAAAACATTTGGCCAATGATATGGAAGTGGCATCCATCTATGCAGTAAATAGTTCCCAAGAAAGAAGAATTTATTCCACAGACTTTATATGGAAATGAATTAATTTTAATTATTAGGAGATCTAAAATTGAAAAAAATCATGTGGTTCTTGGCTATGTGAAAGGGAAATGAAGCTGCAGTACCTTTCCTAGAATTGGTTCTTCACGACTTAGGAAAAATGGAATTTAGTATCTTGATTGACCACGCTTACTTATTCAGTACTACTTTATCATACCTGCGAGAATTTTTACAAGTAAAAGGTGCTAAAATTTATGAAAACTATCCATGCAATGAGGGGGGTTGAAGGACACCCCCCCCCGCCCGGGGGAGGGGGGGGGGGGCGGGGCGGCGGGGGAGGGAGAAGAGCAAATGAAACAGATTTTTTGGTACAATGAAACATCCAATTAAAATACTCTTCACATGCATCTGTCTGCAGGATTAAAGGGCCCCCACTTGCATCAATTATTGTCTTGTAAAATTGGTATCACGACAAGAAAATAGTATTACCAGTTTCTGTATAGCCTCTTATTCTCTATTGACTGATAGTTTTGCCAAAAATTAGTTGAGTAGAAAAATGATTTTCAAGCCTGAGAAGTGTAAGATAGAGCAAAAATTGGAACTTACTTCATATGTGTAGTGTGGACAAGTCTTCCACCAAGAGATATAACAGCATCAAGCTCATCATTTTCATATAGCAATTTGGGATCAGAGACCATTGGAAGATTTCTTTTCCTGTAGGCTGCCACACAAACTTGTACAAGTCTTGTGAAAGGGCTACCAGCAGGGTCCAATTTTCTATACAGAGGATAGCCAAATATGAAGGTAATAATTGAGAGGGCCATTGCAATCGTTGGTATGCCAAGTCCCCAACCCCAACCAATATTATCTTGAATATAAACTACCACTGTTACAGCCACAAGCATAGATGCTCCCATGAAGAAATAGTACCAATTGAAGAACTTCCATGTCGTGGTTTTCTGCTTGGGATCAGTCTCATCAAATTGATCTGCACCAAATGATACCACACAAGGCCTAATTCCACCTGCTCCTATTGCAGCTAGCAAAAGGGATATATAGAGGATGGCAAGTTGGCCAGAACTGGCTTCTTTGCAGACTAATCGATCAGCTTTACATGGAGGAGGCCTCAGTTTTGGGAGAATTGCGGATAATGTCAAGCTAATCATTCCCTGATATCATGTGTAAAAATATTGAAAGTTTAGTTAATGAACGAAATCTCAAAAAGAAACAAGTATTTAAAATTAAATTTAAGTAGCAAAAATGTTGTGAATCTTAGGATTCCTCAATATTCCTTCGTTCATTTTAGATGGACAGTTACATACATGGTATAATAATGATATTCTCATCTCTTGTGACATTTGACAAGCAAATCTTTAACCAAGTAGAATTCATATAGTATAATAAACCGATCATTGCATCAAACCTAGTAACTAGGAGGTAGGGAGGGAGGGAGAGAGAGGCTTAACTATTTGGTAAATGATTGAAGCAACAGTAATGGTCCAAAACCTTCCAGCAAATGCATCAGCTATGAATGCTCCAAGCAATGGAGTGAGGCTGGCAGTTCCAGAGAAGGTGGTGACTGTATTAGCAGCCTTAGTAAGAGGCATATTCAGCTGCTTTGTTAAGTAGCTAATCATATTGGTACCAAATCCAACAACAGCCAACTTTTCACATATTTCATTTGCTGCAAAACAAACACAAATCAACATGTGATCAAGAAACAGAAGCTTCAGAATTCAGGCTTCAAACTCTCATAAGAAAAGAACTAAGAAAACAGTAACCATACCAAAAATGAAAGGCATAGTCACCATTCCACCCTTCATTCCTTTTACATGGCGATCTTTCTTCTCCATTGTTGCCACTTTGGTCACTGTTTTAGTGCTCTTTATGACCCTTCAAGCTCAAATATTTATAGCCTGCATGAAAGTCTTACTGCTCTAACTTATCACTTAAAATTTGTCTTTATGACATTTTCCTGATAACTCATGGCCCCAAAGGAATTGACAGCATACTAACTAATAATAGACGGTTATATTAAGTTGGACACCTCAAGCCATACTATTGAGTTTTAATCAAATCAGGATTAATTTGTCCGCAACCAATTAAGGAAAAAAAAATGAAGTGTCAATCTTTTTGTCATTATTTAACTATTTGGTTTTCTTTTTTCTTCTTTTTCTTGGATTTATAGCTTGAAATTGGAATGACATTTTGTTCGCTAATGAACATTTCTTTTTGGAAAATACACAAATAAATGACATTTCTGTCCATTAGGAGAATCGTGAGGGATGCAATGTGGCAAACAATGCAATGACAAAAGTTACCCATTTTGTTGCTATTATACTGCCACATCAAAGTTCATAGATTAAAATTTTCCTTCTGAATTAAAGTCTTTTTGCACTCCCATGTTTTCTTTTTCTTTCTCTTCATGCATTTCTTAATCTAAGGAAAAAGGGAAGGTAAAATTGGCAATCTTTATAGAGTGAACAATTTTCCTTTGGATCTTCACAAAAAAAAAATCATTAAATTTTTTGTAAAAGCAATAGTTATCCTAATCTCCAAAATATACCATTTCTACACATTATCATGAAGGAATAATGCTATCACTGTATTTATAAATGAAAAAGTACTCTTCTCTGTTGACAAAGGTATCGACAATTAAGGCAGCATACCATTCATTAGAAGATAATTACTTGCATAATACCATAAATTAATAAAACTACGAGATGAGCTTAAGTGATAAAGCGTTTCAATTAATGAGTATGTATTCAAAACTCACAGGTTTTTTTCTTAACCCCCAATATATCAAAAAATTAAAAAAATTCTATTATTTAAGCTGAAAAAAATTAGCACTCATGTTGTTTGTTTGTTTTCTTTTAAATTTTGTGGTGGTGAGGCTTCCTTTCATTTTTGTCATATTATTTGAATCTTGCAAGGCCTGTTGTCAGATATATGAAATTATGAGAGTAAAAGAACTTTTTATTTTGCCTTATTTCTTTTCCTACTTGTACAACTGGATGAAAGAACAATAATATATATGGTCCAAAATCACAGTAGCATCAAGAAAGCAACAGTCTATAACAACTAGTACAAATTTACGTATTGAGGCCACCAATGTCCTTGCTTTTCATTATAGCCTATACACTTTAACCAAGCTAATAAGTAAATCGTGCTACTTTTAACTAGCTCCACAATATTATTCCCTGATAATTCCCGTAAAAAATTTATTATAAAGACAAATGCAGCAAGTTTTCCTAAATTTGTAGCTGTAGAAATCTCTATCACTCTTATCTCTTGTTTTTAACTCAGATCAAGTGCTTTATCTTTAAATGGAAAACTTCCTAGGAATAATATAACAGTCAAACAATGGACAAAAATTATTCTTCCTGAGTTGTTCTTTCATTTTTTAGTGAAAGAAGTTATGAAGTGGGACCATAGGAAGAGAAGACAAATTATGAATTATTGTGCTTGATTACTATTAGAAAGAGACTAAAACCTTATTAAGCAATAAATATCTGAGAGAAACACGTTTGAGCCGTAGTTCAATGAACTCAAAATTAAGTGTGCTTAGTAGAGAGACTGTTCTTTTTTTCTATCTTCATTCTTAACTAAATACCTGACTTTTACAACAAAATGGAAAAATCGTGAGTCTTATTCAAGTTTATTTTTGGGGAAAAAAAAAACCAAATATTTCTCCAGTTTGATGACGTTCTAAAATTTATTTCCTTGTTATGGATGATGCCATCTTATTCCACAGCTACCCAAAATTGGAGACACTTTAGATCACTATTTACTCAACAGGAGGGACTTGAGTGCCTGCAAGCACATACATCACAACCCAAAAAGGCCAATACATTGTCCTGTGGATGATTTATCTATTCTGTTCTTTTTTTCCCTTAAAATCAAGATAAAGGTGTTTTATGAATTTATCAGAAAGGTCAATAATTTGTGGAATTTGGGCTTAATACTTGATCATGGTATGCAAACCTACTTTTGTTCTCCAGCATCGACAAATCTTACCAATTAAACAAAAAAGGTTTAATTGCATCTTCAGTCAATAATTGCTCTAAACAACGACTAGATGATTACTCGTTTAGAACAGCATCATGCACACGAGTCAAATTTTATGCAATCTTTGGGACAACATAAAATGGGAAATGAAGATTGTTATTTTCTGGCAGAAAATAATATGATTCAGCGAATGAACTCAGGAAATTAGTCAATCAACTCGTGATAAGTGCACCAAAACAGTTGCATGCTCTTGGTCTTGTGAATGAATTGAAGATAAGGATAAAAAGAAAGTGAATAGATGAAATGGTGACACTATTGCTGTCTTGTTTCTGCATGCTAGACAACATTTGAAGCGTCACATGTGCAAAAATTGTACTCAACATGTGGTGCATAACCTACAGTTATGACGTGAGAGATGACATAACAGTACGCCAAACCCTATAATCTGTCCAAAATATGTTTTTAATTGTCTGCGTGTATTTGCCTATCTCACATTTGCAATGTGTAATGAGAATCAGCTGTTCCTAGAAGCACCACTGTGGCTTAGCTATAAATACTTGGCCTTTGTGTTGGGTGTATTTCTATTCGAGTTTTAGTGTAAGCTAAAATGCCATTAGTAGGCAATTTGTAAGACTCACTATGAGCTACTGAAAATACGTTCGTCTTCACCTTAAAATGGGGTGAGACTCCCTCCTCATAAACTGTTTTTTAATTAAAAAAAAAAGACAAAAAAACTATCTAGTCTTCTATTTAACAGGCCACTCAATAAAATGTGACTTCGAATCATGTACAAGTGCATACTTCCTCTCCATCAGTGACATAGACATATAGCACGGATGTGGCCATCCATAGTTGCATTGCACATGTGGGCTGTGGCATGTGACAAACTTTTCTCGTGGTTAGAAGTATTTCCTCTTTGAGAAGAAATCTATGTAGATTTAACCAAAAGTTTGTAAGTGTAACACATAGGATTGACTAAGTCATCTGTAAATATCAATCACACAGAACCAAAGTTCTCATTCGAATATTAGTAACTACTACCAATATTAATTTGTTTCCATGATCTCTACGTCTGAACTCATGGCCTATGTAGCTGTCTTGCACTTCTACACCGGAGCAAGGGCAATTATAGTTATTGCTAGCTCCACTTGGTGTGATTTTTCTATTATATATAATATTTAGTACACATGTATTGAAGTTGCTATATTTTCTTAGTAACTTAGCTTCACGAACAAAAAATTCCATCACTCACATAGATACCAAATTTGTATATATAAATGTACATAAAGAGATAAGTAATTAACTGTAGATATCCCCAGTATAACCTGTTCCTCTCTTCTGCACTTTGCATTGGCTATAAGGCGTGTGCTAGAGCATCATTTTTCCAAAAGCTATGAAACTTAGTTTGATTATTCAAAGAGTAATACGACAAAATCATACTATCATTTCCTGACTAACAAACGTTGTCATCCATTGTGAATGTGTACGCAGAGCTAGTTGATATAAATAATGTGTAGGGACTCAAGAAGGATTGATTAGACTACGTGGTCCGTCGCAAAGACTTGTCTGCATCAAAAAATTGTCCAGGGAAAATGTGACACCATGTAGCTAATCTCTCCCAGAAGTTTGAGGTTGAAAAACTTGGGAAATGATACATTTGATTAGCATACAACAGGACAGTGCTACTGAGTGGGGACCCAAGAATGCGGGCCTAATTGGAATTAGGCACTAGGATAGGGCACCGTTTTGTCTACATTTTCCTTGGAGAAATATATTACTCTTGACAAAATTGAGGCACGGTCCAGCATTGATTGTGAGAGGACCGGAAGAAATATAACTCTTTCTTAAATCCTTCTTGACTAAACGAAATTGATTATTTCAATTCTAAGATTTAATTATATCTTGATGAGAACACGATAACATTAATTATATTATATTGTTCTATACATTTTTCTTGATGAGAACACAATAACATTAATTATATTATATTGTTCTATACATTTTTCTTGCGCATCTTAAGTTCTTAACTGCTTCCCACTACTTTTTTGAATCATTTTTGCCTATCTATTCTGTCAGTTCAATGTACATTTCTATGCTTTCCTGATATGGATGGAGAGCCAGTATTCTTTTACTTCTATTCCTTTGCATATTGATAAAACCTTTAACGGAAGAGGAAAGATTTGAAAAGGGTTTAGTGGCTTAGGAAAAGCATTTCGCAAATTTAAGTGGAATAAGCCATGAGGATAAGATAAAACTGAGGTTCATTACATTTTGAAGTGTTCCAATTTATTGACACAAATGAATGCAGTATAATTTTATTCAACACATATTGAAAATACGTGGAATGAGAGGAATTAAAAAATTAAGCATTTTTAACTCTCATATTTATCAGTATAAACTCACGGCACAATTGTATTAACCTTAAAATTTCCCTCTCAACTTTTCTCAATTGAATACAATAATAAACTCTCTATCAATAACTTACAAGACTTTGGAGAAATGGGACAGATAGGGACAAGTTGGAGAAACACAGAGAGAACAAAAGCAAATGTAGATATAGCACTGACATGGGGATTTGATCTTAGAATTTTTGCATAGATGTGGACTGTGATATGGCACATTGGAACACTAAGCAAAGCTCTATGGGAAAGCAAGTAAAGTTTCAATCTATGGTATCAACAAAATTTAATATTTTGCCTAAACAAAACACACAAGATTTTGAAACTTTTTAAGACAGATGATATAATTCTAATAGGAAACTACTACATAATATTTAATACTTTAAATAAATAAAATACTAAAACTTCAACTACAAGATGATTTCTAAAACTAATAGGAAACTTCTAACCCTTTTGGAGTTCGGTTTTATTATGCCAACACAATTTAAATAACTAAAGATTTGATTATTTTGACTTTTTTTTCCTTGGTCATATAAATAACACATGAATTGCTATTATTTTCTGTAACATTAAAAAAAAAATTCTCATAGATGGAAATTTACCTAAACTTTGTGTCTTAATAATAATCATATTCAGTAACAAATGTAATTTCAATCCAAACTCACCAAAGAAATGTTAATCTTGAACTCACCAAATAATAATCATAAGCAGTATTAATGTTTTGTTTTAGAAGAGGCTGCGTTATTTGGATGCTAATCCACACACATTTGGAGGGCGGATCAGCAAATGAAGATGCAACCACGAGGATTAGCTTTTAGGATCCAGATAGGAAAAGATCGGAAACCTATGAATATTAGCACATCGTTTAATTCTGCGTCGAAAATCGAATGTTCAGGGAACATTTTCATGAACAAGGGTACCTTAAAGAAACCAATATGTTATGAGAAAATAAAACTGATACTGATATATTGTTATCTTCGGATATTCCCTAGGCTAGAACAAGAAAACAATATCAACAACGATGAGATAACTATATCAAATAAACTTTAAAAAAAAGAAAGGATTGAGAAACACAAGAGTAAGTGGCAAATCAGTAAATTAGTAATTTGGGAACAAAAAATAGTTTTTTTTCCCCTTTGCTGTTGTTTCATTAGTCATATTCTCTTAGATGGATTATGTAGTAATTTGAATATGACTATCTTAAAAGTTAAGAATACCCATCCATGCAAAATATAAGTAAATAAACAAATAAATACATAAATTAGCAGTAGCTTTTGAAAGGATTGTAACTCAAAAACTAGGCATTTGCGCGAGCTTATTGTATGTTAGCAACCTACCAAAGCAATAGGCAAAGGCTGAAGCCGGCATATATTTGTAGGTAAAGCAAAAAATATATATATACATAAATAAATAAATAAAACATTAAATAACTCTTAAGAATTTGTGCAGCAATGAATATTCTCATCCTCATTTTTGTTTTTACGCTTAAGAATTTGTGCAGCAATGAATATTCTTATCCTCATTTTTGTTTTTATAATTGTTGTTGACATCTGAACGATCTCATTTGGCTAGACGTAATTTTTTTAATCATATAAATGTGCCGTGTTCTTTTGTGAAATACTTTAGCTACGTTGGATAATTATTTTTTGGAGTGGTTTTTTAAAAATTTATTGCAACGGCTTTAAATATTTTTCTTGATAAATATGTATGCAAGATAAAAAGGTGATTTAAAAGTGTGTTTGAAGTTTCTAAAAAATATGTTTTTAAAAAACACTAACAAAAAAATCAAGATATAATCACAAAAATAAGTAAAGCTGGATGGCAAAGAGAAATGAAATGCATTAAAGCAAAGAGATAGAGCGCGAAAAGTAGGAAAAAAAATTTTTGTGTAATGAACATTGGAGAAAATATCTGGCAATTTTGCAAATAAATTTTTTAGAACTACAATCGTGTGGGCTGGTTGTAACAGAACAACTTGTCTGCTCCACATAAATAATCCAAACGAAAACAATCTGGATCTCAGTTGTGGCCCAACTTTCTGGAAGGATCGGAAAACTAATACTAAATAATTTGAAATAGTCTAAGTCCAACAGATAACAATAGTGGGCCTCAGGCTGTATTAAGTTCGTAATGCAATTCAGTTTCCAGATAAAGGCCCCAATGTTATCCTAGTTAAAAGATGATTACTTAAGAAAATCCAACAAACTAATCAGCCTTTCAGGCCGAATTGTGTGAGAGAGACAGAGACAGTCCGTGCTTCATTTGGGCCAACGTTTAATTGTCCTCCATTTTCGTTCTGGGTAAGACAGATATATTGATTAAATGGGCTTAACGCTATTGGGTTATTACAGTTCTAGATTGGACCGTCAAATCTCCTGCAAGTATTCAGCGTTTTACTTTTTTTTTTTTTTTTTTCTGTTTTTGTTGCAAAACCAAAGGAGAGTAAGAAACTTTTGTTAATTACAGAAGATTAACGTCAATGAATTAGTAGGTTTAACTGCTCCAAGAAACAAAGAGAATAAATAGAAAGCCTAAAATACGTAAACTACACTGATCCTAAAATGAAGCCAACAATACTTCGACTAATTCTATAAAATCTCCAACCTACAAAATAAGAAAATAATAGTGCATCTAAACTCTGTGAATGGGAACGAATAGAGGGTCGAGCGGTTAGAGCTCTACGACTCCACTACAGAGGTCGAGGGTTCGAATCCCACCAAAGGCCAACTCCCTTTCCCCATGTAATAGTTAGGTTTGATAAAAAAAAAAAAATCTGTGAACTAATTATAAATCTAAAGAATATGTTCATAAAATTAACATTGAATATTTGCGATCTCATAACAAATGATATTTAGCAAATCTTTTTCTTAATTATGTGAAGTGAAGCAGCACCCTCCTATGTTGGATAAGTTCCCGTCTGTACGTCCTTTTTTTTTTTTTTTTTTTTTTGCCCTCTCTAATTTCTACATTTGTATGTCATATTTTATCAAAAATTGTACTCAACTCTTAAGCCTGGGTTGCACAATCAGTTACAAATCAATTCCAAGTCAGCATATTATTTTGTTCAGTTCTAGAGAGACCATGACTCCACGTTTATTAGTCCAATGTGAATCAGTATTGATCGTTAAGAGTTTCAAGCAATCATGTATTCCTGATAAGACCACCACCGATTGCTAATGTACAAAAACAGTAGTTTAGTCCATCAATTGAGAAGTGGTAGTTGAAGAAGGCAAATGAAGTGGAAGAAAGAAATCAAAGAATATATATGTGTCATGAGGTTTGAACTTTTGACATTTTTGTGGCTTTGTTCACAACTGGCATCACCGTTTTTCCAACTGGTATGGTTATTGCCAGGTATAGCCAAAACGAGTAGAGCCCATGAAAGAAAGAAGCCGCAAGATTTTGGACAGCGTGATCAATTCCATCCACTTGAAGCCAAAACAAATTATGTACATTTTGGTGAATGATTTGGGCATATATCATTTCCTTAGCAAAGAGAATAACTTCCAAGATACGCCTCTTAGGAGTTGACAAGAAACCGTACGCATAATTATGTTGTAAGGTGCGAATTTTTTGATTAAAAGAAGGTATTTGCCCAAGATCTTATTTAAATTCTTTTATTATGTAGTCTTTAATGCTATTGCTTTGCAACTACTATGTATATTTTGGCCGAATTTATTCATAGACAATTTAGAAATCCAATAATGAGAAGGGCTAAATACACATTAGCCCTTGAATCTAACCCTTTGCTTCACTTTAACCTCTTAAAAGATTCAATCAATGTCTACAATACGAAAGATGATGTGAATTTTTTTTGGACATCTATGCTTTGATATAAATTGAAGTCACAATTGATATCTTATTTCATATCTAATAAATTTACATAATATGTCAAGCTTTAATGATTAAATAAATATTTTCAAAATTATAACATTTTCTTTAAATAATTTATTAAGAGAAAAATTAATTAAGTATGTCTCTTTGTTTCATCATAAAAGTGAGAATTTATGACATTCTCTTGTTTAATCATTTTGATTTTTCTAAAGCGAAACAAAATAAGCAAAAAAAGAAAGCAAATATTATTATGTATACAAATAAAATATTGCAAGAAAAACAAAACTTAATGTCTTAATTTGTAAAACATGTAATAAAGTAGTAAAAGACCAATGAATTTTAATAAAAATATTTAATATAGTAATTGAAAATGCAATTATTTTTAAATTTATTAAAATAAAATTAATATTTACTTATTTAAAACAAGTGTTGCTAATAATAACTATTTAATTGACTGCAAAATATTTCATCATTGTTTAAAAAACATTGTATGTATGAAAGATTGCAGGTGTATGCATGTGTAAAATATGCAAACAGAATTAAAAACATAGTTATGGTAAAAATAATAATCATTCTCATTTTTTGTTTGATTTGTTTGACTACAGAATAATCAAAACAAAATGAAAAGCAGATGTATAATTCTTTTCTTTTTTGAACATGCTAAAAATATTTTTCATTCTCAATTTTTATTTAATTTGTTTGGCTAGTTAATGCTCAAAATAACATAAAATAAAAAGTAGGCGTAAAATAGTTATCTTCTTTTAATATGCTAAATATTAATATAAATAATTTATAAGTTGATTTAGGAAAAACTATAACATTTATGAATCACATATATAGCAACAAAATTGAAAAATATAATAAATAAAGAAAGTTATTATATACCAATAATAGGAAAATAACTTTACCAAAAAACTCTAGAGGAGGGTAATTTTGTCTAAAACAAATCCACATCATTTTTTATATTGCTTTATATTTATCGAATCTATCTATGGGTTAAAGTGCCTATTAACTTTGTTCAAGGGGAGTAAGTGCTAATTAATTTGGTTCAAGGAAGCAAAGTGAAATGAAAGGATAGCTTCAGGGGGTAAATTATAATTAAACATTATCAAAACAAACTTTCTCAAGAAATTTAGACTTATTACATGATTACGCAAAATATTCTTTGAATATGATCATCAAAACCATACTTGTTCCCTAAATTAATCTTTGCGTGTGGAATCCGAAGTTACTTGGTAGTTGGTGATAGTAATCAAATTTGATGTTTGTCGTGTACATTTTTTGAAGTGAAATTTGACTCTAATCAAAGTGAAAGATACTTTATTTATATTTCATGCCTTGTGAAAGTCAAGAATTGCATGTTTCTTGGCAAAAACGAGTGCGGAGGTTGGGAAAAGTTTAGTAGCATAAAATAGGCAGTCTTGTGAGTACTGCCCAAGAAAGATAATGCGTATTATTGACAATGCAGAAAAAGAAGGCAAGAGGTTGGAAATTTTGAGAAGCTTTCCAGAAAATTTACGTGATTCTAAATAAAGATTGTGACTTGTGAGGAGGCAGCAAATGGCCCACCAAAATTGTTTTATTCTCAAATTTTCATAGTTGCAATTGGATTGCAATGATATCGTTGGCAAACTCCGTGTTGTGCGTAGGTCTCTAATCTGAATATTTTAAAGATGTTATAATTGCGATGGAAAGTGGTTGAGGCTTACATATTTTACATATCCTCTGTATAATCTTTATGGTGTTTAATATACAATTATATCCTATCAATGTGAAACTATACAAAATTATATCGTATTATTCAGAGATACAAAGTAATTTTATATTACGTCAAACGCTAAAAAAAAAATTTGAACCTAAAATGTAAATCGGTTTATTTTGGAGGATTTTCCGGTCCTACTAAGATATGATTCCTCCATGAAAGTTTTATGACTAGCAAGAATAATTAAAAGATAAAGGGTAAATATTAAAAAAAAATTTATGATGCTTGCTACATTATGTTACTTAAATAAATACATACCAACCGGGTACTAGAGTAATTAAAAGATGGAGGGTAGACATACAAAAACTTTTTATTCATGGTATTGTATCACGGAAAATTTTTATATGGACATAGTCCACAACTATACCTGTGGACCTCTTAATTATTTTTACATCACTATCTTATTTTAACATGTGTCAATATGCTTATATGACATTATTTTAGATCATGAGATTCACCTGTGGAGCGGTAAATAGAGTCCATACAAGAATTTCCCTCGTATCGAATAAAAGAAATTTGGTACATTATTTTACTTATACATTATTTTTACATAAATACATAGACATATACATACATACATATATACATATATACACACACGCAGATACACACACAGTTTTTAGTTTAGGTTGTGACATCTAAATTGATTTTTTTTAATGTAACATCGACTATTGTAATTATAAATTACAAAAATATAGACAAGGAATTATATTTTCGTAATGTAAAATTTTTATAATATCTAGTGCCCGTTTATGAAGACAAAATATCATAGTCAGATGTGATTCCACTTTCTTGATAAGAAAGCAAAGTCTGCTGCTGTTGATAAATGTGAATATATAAACGTCAATAAATGGGATGTGGAAGCCATGACGATTGGCTGCTTTAGAATCATTATTGCTTTTAATGGAATCGTCAATGTTTGGTGGTTGAAGCCATCACTGTGGATTCACAATTCACAACTATACCGCGGAAAATAAAAAGAAAACATATTCCTACCTTTCTAAAGAAGAAAATGACGGTCATGGAAGAGAGGCTTTTTGTTTGAATTTTATTCACAAGTCTTCATCAAATTCATAACGTGTTGGATGATATATGGAGTTGAACGGTTCTGCTCCTCATATAATGCTCTTTTTTATTTTTTTTATTATTTAAGAAATAGACATATTTTTTAGTTTTTTAATAGATTATCAATAACTCACAGTCACCAGAAATAGTCCTCAAGCTGTTGCTAAGATCAATGGCAGCAAGAAAATCAATATGCATCGCAAGATAATTGTGCACGCCATTGTTTAGAACTTTAATAGGCATGGCTACTAGTTCATCATTAGCTGCCGTTTGCTATAGACAACTGCCGCTTGTTATACGGCTTTCGTCTTGTCAACACTTCGAGTCAAATATAGATATAATTGAAGTGCTAAGCATTTGGACAGCTAGCCCTTACAACGACTAATAATTCATATTCCTCACTGATCTAGAGTTTTTTCTCTGTCCTCTTTTTTTTTTTCCCACAAAACCGAAAGGTCTACACCATGACATTTATCTTTGCAATTTCGTGAAAAAATATATGTAGAATCCATCTTCTTTAGCTATCCTCTTTAACATTTAAACATTCTATATTGATATTTTAAGCAAAATATAAAACTTCTCGGCCCTTAATATATTTTTCCTAATTACAAAGTCCTTTTGTGTATGTGTTGCATTTCATAGAATAATTGAATATATCTTTGTTTTAAATGGATGGCAAACATATTTTTGGTTAAGTTAGTCTAGGCCTAATAGGCAAATTAAATTACCCGATATCTGAATCTAGTTTAGTTTGATAAAAGCATGTTCAAGTTTTGTTCATTAGTCAAAAAAGGTTGCTCGATAAGCATAAAATTTTAAATTTATACATCAAAAATTTAAGCTACATCAAACTCATCAAAATAAATAAATAAACTTAAATACTAATAAACTGTTTGGTTCCATAATGCTTATTTACTGACCCTTATCAAGTCATCATTCACTTTCTTTATCTCTCTCTTTTTTTTTTTTTTTTTTTTTGGGTGCTGTGGGGCTGGGGAGGGAAGATAATACAAATTCCTTTAACGAACGATTTGGAACCAAAGAAATAAGCATACAAGTCAAGATGATCTGATTGGGATGCTAAGGACATCTATTCTTTAAGGTTTAGGCTTACGGACGTTGACAAGAGCCTTATCATGGAATAAATGTCGATAAAGTTAGGAGCAAAAGTGGAAAAATGGCCACAAAATTAGATTATTCGTTTTAGGCGAATTCATTTTTGAGTGTCCATCCACTATGGATCGATTCTCGGCTGCCGGCCTCTCATTTGTTAGTTGTCACACATGACGCAAACTTTCAAATCTAAATCAAATTTTTTGGGGTTAAATCTGCCTTTTGTTTTGGGCATTTCTTTAAACGTGTTCAGTACGTACTGTATTACGTGTTGTGCGCGTACTTGTTGTTGCTTCTGTTCTGATCTAGACGTAAAAATTTGCCGCCAGGGTGTATAATTTGGGCAGAATGAGCTATTGTTATTTAGTGGACATGATTCGCCCCATCGAAAATTAAAAAATGAATCAACTCAACTTGGTTGCGTTAGTCACTATAAAACGTTTAAAGGTCAAGTTGAGTGGGAGGTTAGGAATTCAAAAAATTTAAATAGGTATATTATACACTTATTTGGTCCGATAGTGGTTCAAAGTGTACTGTTGACTATTGACAAAAAATAAAAAATGGGTGTTGTAGGTATAAAGTTTGCAGAGCCATACATGAGACCGATGTCTCCATTTGTGTTAGAAATTTTTTTTTATGTTGATACAGAGCTTGTTTTTAACTAACTGTGATACTTGTAAAAATTGATTTTAAAAAATTGAAAATCAGAATCCAAAACAGGCCTATAATTGTTTTTGATCTTATTATAAAAAAATCTAAAAGTATAAAAAAAAATAGTAGTTGATAACATCACAAAATAGATTCTTCATAATTAGAAATTAAACACGAGCACAAAAAATTAGTTGTAAACAAGCCTTGGTAGGGTTCAATTGGACCATTAGATCTTCTAGATTACTCTTTTTGCGTGAACTAAAATCATGTTTAATGACAAATTGGTCTCCTTCAAATTTTGCTAAATTTAAGTTTGTGTATATTTTTGTGGTTTCAGGAAAAAGAAGAGTTTGTGTCTATAATTATGTCTTAATTGTTGTCTAACTTGGACAAGTGGGCTTCCATAGTTCAATAGAAAGATTGAAATGTCCAACAAAAACCAAAAATAAAAAAATAAATAAATAAAAATAAAAAGATATGATTTCAAAATTTGCATTAATGGGACTTTACTTATACACGGCTGCATGAACCATGTAGTCTTTTGGTGCTCGTCGGCAAAGACATCTGCAATGACGTTGATTTAGGGTTGAGATTTTTGGGATGATCAGCTGAACTAGGGTTTCCGTAGGGGATTGGGGTTGGTCTAATAAAGGAACTTCTACATCTAAAAGTTTAATAAATATATTTTTGACTGAGAATTTAGTCTGTCGTGCAATTCAAAACCTTTGCTACATTGACGATATTTAGTGGAATTTTCCAAGAAAAGGTATTTGATTAAAGTGGTAAAAGTGACAATTGGATTGCTTTTCTTCTTTCGGACATTAGAAGAATTGAAAATCAAAGTTCTATAGAATTTTAATTTCAAATTGTTTGAACGTTCCTAATTCCTGCAAAAGGTGGAATTCCTACCTAATTCATTTTGAATTATCTGTTAATTGTCACAAATTATTCAAAATTTAAATCTAAATAAGTGGAAATTAATTTTAATCTTGTATATTTTTTATATTAGTTAGACTCTTTATCATCTCTATCCTTGTGTAATATCTGACCTTCTCCCTAATCGTTAAACCACTAAAATATACACCTAAACAGTGAGAAATCCAATAATTTCAGAACTTTCTTCCAAGTGTGTACAAGGAACCAAATGCAGCCTTACCACTATTTTAAAAGCCACGATGGGTTGGTTTGCGGCACGTATTGTCTTAGGAAAAGGATAGACAGAAGACACAATAAAGAAAAGAAATGGTATTCGTAAGGCGTGACTTTTGATTTGAGTGAATCGTTGCACAATGAAAGGATCTTCAGATAACCACTGGACTTTGCTACAATCGCCACCATAAAGTCTTTAAAAGCAAATAGAGTGAGAAGTCAAGCGTTTGAACTTGTCAGTTTTTAAACTTCAACTATAGGTGTGTAAATTATTTTGGAGTTCAGTTGAGACTCTTCTATAGAATAGAGTAGTGGTTCAATCCTATCGGTTCCGTTGGAAACCAGTTGAGCATTCTTATAAGGATATGTTATGAGTAGAATAAGATATAATTGACTATTGAAAAAAAATAAAAATAAAAATAAAAATAAATAAAAGATCCTTGTATGGCCTGGTCTGATACGGTTGGCTTCGAGTACTATTAAATTCTCATAATACTACCTCATACAAAGAATACAAACATCATGGGGAACGAGGACGGCTTGTTTGGTGGGTCCGATGATGTTATCGATAATCGTGAAATTTCCTCAGTCGTATGCGGCAAGTGTCCAAACAACAAATTGAAATTAAGGTTGATACCGAGTCAGCGATCAGCAAAGGAGGTGTAACGTGAGGTCGTTTTTGTCGACATGTTCCTAGTCCTCTGAAACGGATGATGCAGTCGGTGTGATTTTCACGTGGGCGATTGTGTAATTACGAGATTTTTCTGGGTACAATTTACGAAGTATCAGAGAAATGCGCAATGTCTAGGAAGCAGACAAGTGTTAGTACTAAGCCCCCCTTGGGCGGCTCAGATGGTCTTGGTAGACTAGTTACGAAGCCAAGACCAGAAATTCGAGTTCTCGAGGAGATTTTCTTGGCAACGGTGGGGTCTGTTCTGTCAGGAGTTGGGAGATTAGTAAGGTATATCCCCGATACCCCAACTAGAAAAAAAAAAAAAAAAAGAAGAAGAAGAAGAAGAAGAAGAAGAAGACAAGTGTTAGTACTTCAAACAGCATTTGGGATCTGGCCTCTACACAAGCAATCAGTGTGTACTAACTCATATAATACATGTAATTTATACATATTATTTATGAGGACTCAATTTGTCTAAGCAACAAAGATTAATTGATCAAAGAGGAACATGTTTCTCAATAATCTAACCAACGAAGATCAAAGAATTTCATCAAGATTCTAACTCTCAAAGAATTTCATCAAGATTAATTGATCAGAGAAGAACTCTCAATTTTCTATAATTTTTGGAGAGGGACAATTGTTCTAGCTCCTCTTATCATCAAGATTCTATCATGGGTGTGATAGTAATTCACTTCTGTGAATCCTGTCATCGTATTAAGATAATGACTAGGGCTCGAATTGAATTAGAGCGTTACGTAACACAATTTGAATTCTCATCAATTAAAACGTTTTCTTTTCTAATGATTCTAGATAGCATATAATCTTTTAAAAATTTCATAATTTTTAAAATTTACTTTGTATAATAAGAGGAATAATAACAACAACATAGACCTTGTGGGAATTTTCCGCTACTAGATCTTTAGATTCTATTTTTCCAACTTATGGTTTCACGTGTACTTTATTTTCTATTAGATTGTTATTAGTTGAAATTTGTACAGTTTTACAATTCAAATAGAAGATTCATTTTGAAACAGAAAGAATCAAATACTTCAATGGAACGTATGCATGTAGAATTGTGGCAAACATGGCAAAGGAAACCTTAGGAGCCAAGTTTTGAGCTCTGTATGTTTTTACTTCTTTGATTATTGAAGTGTTCCTGATAGAAAATGATCTACACTAAAGAAAACCACCAAGTTCTGATAGTTTATTGCATTTATTTGACATATAACTGTAGATCGTAATCTGATTAAACTATGATATCTATATTTTAATGACAAAATTTTGGGAGACACAGAATTGATGCGTTATAAATTGTCATTTTGTACAAGTTACTATTAGGCAAACCTTGTATTTTACTATGAACTAAGTTGTTGAGCTTTTTAATCTTTCGTATGTTGTTTTTGGTGTTAGGAGTCTTGCTTTAAGTGCAAAAATGAGGCTAAATTTATATACCACAATTTGGTAGTTATCTGCCTCTGGTATTTGGTGGTACTGTGGCCTGCCTCTCTTGTAGTGACCTGATTTCAATGAGACAGTTAAATATTAATTGTAAAACTTTTTGGTCTCATTGGTGATTGTGAAGCATCTTTTTGTATGATCTCGTATTGAGATCCTTAATCGTCTAAAAATGGAAAATCATCTAGCTAATGTCCTTGGTGAAAAGAGGTAAATCTGCAATCCACATGCCTGATTCGGTGTGGATTAAAAATTTTGAAAATAAGAAGAAAACTTAGGGGGTGTTTGGTTTAGGGGAATCAAGGAGGGGAATGGGTATCACAAGTAATGATACCCATTGTTGATGTTTGTTAAACAACTATCACTATCATTCAATGGGAATGATAGTGATTAATTGGGGTGTTAATGATTCCCCCCAAAATACTAGTCTATCAAACCCATTAACCCTTATTATTAAGGGCAAAAACACACTCATTAAAAAATATATATCTTTTGAGTTACCCACTCTCAATATTCTCTCTCTCTCTCTCTCTCTCTTCTCTCTCTCTCGTCTCTCTCTCTCTCTCTCTTGATTTTGAATATTTTTTATTAGTACTTTATAATTTTTTTTTACAAAAATTATTTTTAATAATTTTTTTATAAAAATTCTTTTTAATAATTTTTTATAAAAATTCTTTTAATAATTTTTTTTACATTCAATAATTTTATAAAAAATTGTATTGAAAATCAAAGATATATAATACTCTCTGTTAATATAATAAAAATGACTTTTTTTTAAGATTATCATTTCCATAAAACTCAAATTAGAGCATGACTATATTTAAAATTGAAGAAATCTTTTTAAATTTTTTTAAAATATACAAAATAAGAAATCTAAAAAATATATATATCATAAATATTAAAATTTTAAAATTTACTTGAAAGTCATTCTAGTATACCAAACAAGTATTCTTATAATGATATCCCATTCCATTATTAAACCAAACATGTTGGGGGAATCATCAAAACCCATACTCATAGTAGGGTTAATGATACCCATAGTGATAGTGATTGAGGAATTTGAACCAAACGCCCCTAAATTTATATACCACAATTTGGTAGTTATCTGCCTCTGGTATTTAGTGGTACTGTGGCCTGCCTCTCTTGTAGTGACCTGATTTCAATGAGACAGTTAAATATTAATTGTAAAACTTTTGGTCTCATTGGTGATTGTGAAGCATCTTTTTGTATGATCTCGTATTGAGATCCTTAATCGTCTAAAAATGGAAAATCATCTAGCTAATGTCCTTGGTGAAAAGAGGTAAATCTGCAATCCACATGCCTGATTTGGTGTGGATTAAAAATTTTGAAAATAAGAAGAAAACTTAATGTATCCCATATGCTCAATGTAAAAACTTAATTTATCCCATATGCATACATAATAAAATGACGGGCAAAGTACCTTAGAAGTCATTAAACTATTTTTACTGTAACAGTTTGATTACCCATTTAATTTTTGTTTCAAATAAGATATACTTAATTTATAAAAAGTAACATTTTGGCCATTCAATTTACTTTTTTAGTTAAAGTAAACGAAAAAATTAGATGAGATCAAAATATTAAAATAAGAATAGTTTAGTGATCCTCAATCAACATGTGAGACAATGTGAAATGACGATAATACCTTTGAACATACTCATATGAATGTACATTTTTCTCTCCGTCTATTTTACTTGGAATATTTAACAGAATGGCCAAAGTGTTACATTTTTAAAAGTTAACTACGTGATTTAAAACAAAATTAAATGAGTAATCAAAATGTTATAATAAAAACTGTTTAGTGACCCAATGTTTTTTGCCCTAAAATGACAAGAGAGTTATTGATAATTATCAGTCCAAAAAATGAATTATAATAATTTGCAGGCACATAATCAGACTTTTCTCATTGTAGTTGTCCAACTCGATCATTTTTGGATGCATACGTCTATTCCTTTTCTTCTACCGTACTTTTAATATATCCTCGGACTATTCTGTGTTCTAGCTTAGGAGGCATCTTCAAATCCAAGAATCATAAACCATGAAAACACGTCGTTGCTTAAGAATTCCCTCAAGTTTTATTTAAACTACAATTCTATTTCGATCATCTCAAAGGTCAATAATTGAAGGCAAGTACTAAAAGAAGTTGCCTACGAATTCCCACTAGCCTTTATTATTCAAAATTGTGCTTAGTACAAAGTCCAACTCAGCAACCCAATCAAATCTGGCCGTCAATCCAATCCAGTACTAGGAGATAAAGAAATCCTCAATCTAGTTGATAAAAAATATCCCATAATCTTTGCCTCCAATCCACAATTATTAAATTAAATGAATATAATATATCAATGGCCACCGTTTTCCCTCTAATTCCTCTCAGCCGCAGCCTAACCCGGATAAGCAAAGCCATTAGAAAACCAAAACTGGCCGTGATTGACTAGGACTTTGGGTCCCTTACCATTATCGCCCAATACTGACCGGGCTCCAATTCTCATTTCCAACCCATTTTATCACGCAACGAGGAATAACTCCAATTAATTTTAAAAAATAAAAAACGAAAAGTGATTCTAGTGTTACATTTTTTATTTCCGGGGGGGGGGGGGGATTAAAAGAGACTCTAAATCATTAAAATAAAATAACAGTTAAAAATTGGAGAGTCAACAATTTCATAATTATTTGATTTTTTTTTATCAACCGTCAATAGTATTCGATCATATTCCTAATCTACTCTACGAGAGGAGTCCAACTGAACCCGAAAGAGAATGAAAACTGAATTACTATCAGACCAAACAGGTGCATTATCTCATTGATTTCTCTATTGGTTAAGAAAATGGTTGCACAAATTGTGTGCAAAGTCTACACGTGTAGCTATCTAACTTTGTTGGAGTTGAAGAAGGCTTTCGCTCGAGGGCGCACACAAGGTCTAGAACACAACGGACACGTTGAAGAAAGTAAACGGAAAATATATATATTATAAGAAGAGAGAGAGAGATATTAAGAAGAAAGAGAGAGAGACAGAGAGAGATCGGTGATGTGATATCGCTAAGATGTCCCCAGTAGGAAAAGTATATAATACACTATGTGCATTGCCACGTGGTGTATTAGAACCAATAATTTATCGCCATGTGGCAATGGTGGACCATACCTCGTATTATTTGACGATGTGTGATTGGTTCTAGTGCACCACGTGACACGCCACGTGCCGCGCGTGGTGCACGCAATACTCACTCGTCCCCAGTATTCTCACCCGTGGTCCCACGTCACCATCAGAACTTTCTCTCTCTCTACCGCAAATCAAATATTCTTTCCATCTTGTCTCCCTATATAAGCCCTGCGCTTCCCTCCTCCCAACCCATCAAATACTCAAAACCCATTATCTCTCTTTTGCTTTCTCGACGTTCAATGGCAGAATTTAGCAGCAAAAAACGAGTTCGAGATGACCCGGACGAGTTGTTCGACTCAGGATTTGACTCGCCGGAGGTAAAGCGGTTGAGGGAGGATCTTTTGGAGAACTTCGACGATGGCGAGTTTTATACGGCGAGTCACGAGTTGGACTCGTTTATGAAGAGTTTCGAAGAGGAGATTTTGTCCGGTTCGTCGGCGGATACGGCAGCCGCAGCTGCGGCGGCGGCGGACGGACTTGACGTCGGGGAACGGCGAGTCGCAGCCGGATTTGGGGTACCTTTTGGGAGCTTCGGATGATGAGTTGGGGCTTCCGCCGTCGACGAGCGAAGGCCGAAATGTGGATGAGGTTGAGGAGAAGACTGAGTTGGTCCGGGATGAGTCTGACTCTGCTGAACTCAGTGACGGGTTGTGGGGGTATGGGGAGGAGTTGCCGAGTTATGACTCGTTCGATGTCGGAATCGGTGCGTTCGGAGATTTTAATAATGGTGGAGGTGAATACGTGGCGCTTGACGGGTTATTTGATTATGATTATTCGGATCTTGGTTTTGGGTCCGGTGATTTCACGTGGAGATCCGAAACTTTACCGGCGAAATAGGAAACGGGATTCCCCCCCCCCCCCCCCCGCCCCCCACCTCCCCCGCCCCCCAAATTAGTTAATACTCTCAGTTTAGGCAGACAATATTTGTAAATCTTTTGTTATTTTATATCTTTAAATATGAAGAATATACGTATAGACGAGGAGAAAAATGGATCAATTTCTCAATTCTGAATATTACAACTTATTTTTTTTCTTCTTTTGTGCAAAATTAAATAATTTCAGTTGATTATTGAATTTGAACAGTTTGCCAAAGCTAGTCAAATCCAATTAAAATATGAAGACTGAAAAAAGGTTGAGAATTGCAAGGACCATTTTGGTAAAACAAATTTTCAAGTTTAAGCAATTTCATGAATTTTGTGGGAGTCTTTTGATTCTAAAATTAGTAGAAATATACACGATTTATCTTACTATTTTTTTCTAGTAAATTTAGGAACAAAGAAGATACTAATCTCAAATAAAAGGAAGAAGGCTGATGAACATTTTCTATCTTACTGAAAAGAAAAAGACAAAGTAGGTAATCATGCATCTCTACCTTGAACTTGTGCCAATTTTTTGCCATCCAAAATCAACCCTCTCAATATCACTTTCAAACAATTTTGTGTCAATCTCATCCCTAACATCACTTCATCAACAATTTACACGGCAAACAACTAATCTACAGGAAAAGTGGTTAATTCTCCATACCAACAATTTTTTTAAATGACTCATATAACACTATCTGATTGAAAGAAGAAACCAACTAAGGACTTGTTCTCATTTAAATTTGTGTAAAAAATGACTTTAGAAAAGTTAAAAGATAAGTTATTTCTAAGTTTAGTTTAAAAAAATATAAAAATAGCATTAAAAAAGTGGTTAAGAATATTATGAAATAAAATTTTAAAAATCAAAAGCCAAAAGGCAGGTAAAAAAAACTGTTAAGAACGTGTCTAAATAATCTTACAGAACATTTTAGCTTTAAAATCTTTTTTTTTTTTAGTTTTTTAATCTCAAAGTTTGTGACTTTCACACGGTGGCCTATTTGTCATGAATAATATAATTAGCTTATTTGAGATATGGTCAAAAGTTGTATTAAAAGAAAATTTAATTTGTTCATGTTAACTTTAAGAAAATTGAACTTGGGAGGCACAAGGGCTCAAAATCAATTTGAAAGGCTAAATTGCAATTAATCAATCTCAACTTGGTAAATGTTTTGCCTTCTCTGAACATTGAGAAGACAGTTGGAAAGAAAAAGAAAGGCATGTACTAATCTCTTTTTCCTTCAATTAATGAAAGAAAAATAGTATTGTTGCAGATATTCTCGTATAGAAAGTTACAGAGACTTCTAATATGACTAAATTACTTTATCAGTATTTTCAAAGTAATGTTCTTAACGTTCTTTATCCCAACAATTTAAGAATAATCACCTCGACTTTTGTAGATACCTAATAAGCGGTTTTCTGAGATCTCACGCATTAAAGAATAACAATTAGTATTTGTCCGTATGCAAATTTCAGTGTCCCAGGATTCTTAGTCACTGTTTAGATGCTGCAAGAATGAAGAATCTTAAAAAAAAAAAAAAAAAAAATCTAACAAGTGCAATTTGCCAAAGCATATTTTTTTTCTTTTTAATTTCCACCGATTCCTAATTCCTCTTCAGGCCCTTTGTTTCGAGCGTTCGCGGCATTAGGGACACCACAATTTTAACGGGCCGCTAGATTAAGCTAATTCAGGCGGCATCACTGTTGCCCGTATTTGGTCTTATTCAAATAAAGAATGTTTTCAGACAAATCCTTCGAAAAAGATGACAAAGACTCCAGACTGAAGCAAAGAAGCATATCTTCAGACAAAGCAACGGATGGGTATTTTAAGTCTAAATTTTTACATACTCATGGTTGTTTTTTATAATATTTTTCAAAAAATATTATAATAGCAGTTTTAGAGATTATTACTGATAAATATATTTGTAAAATAAAACGTTAATTGAAAAATGTGGTTAAAATTTTTAAAAAATATTTTTTAAAAAAAACAGATCCAAACAAATGGAACCTGAAAACTTGCATCAAAATAATGTTTGAGCATTCCAAACTCTAAAATGCATTGTTATTAACAAAAATTATTTAACTTAAACTACAATTGAAGTCTTAAGATGTGTCTTATCTGGCAAATGCTATGATCCGAACTAGTATTGAAAAAGAAAAAAAAAATTAATATTCAACTAGATATCCTAAGTTTAGCAGCATGATTAGATTTGTATTCAATTGAACTTAAGAATCACAATAAATTAAATCATACCTCTTTTTCTTCTTTTGGCTTAATTTGGCTCTATATATTTAGTGATTAACGGACACATCCATAATTGATTAATGTGGGGTTTGTCATAATTCATCAAGTTTGATTTATCAGAGGCAACACCAAAATTTCAAGTTTGATCAGCCATGTGTCATGTTGCTTGGGGTTTGTCGTGACCATTCTCCCTGTTGACTGAGATTTATGAATGATCTCAATGTTCAAGAAAACGTTAAAGTTGGGACCTTGGGCAAAATGTAGAAGCTTCACGAGAAGAAAGGAAAACTACATAAATATCTATTATCATTGTCCTGATCAACTGTTTGTGACTTTTATCTGTGTGCACCTGAAAATTAAGACCTTAGAATATGACTTTTGATATATTTTTTTTGAAATTTTTGGTTTTCTTTTGCAACCTCCTCATCGATTGGGGCTATTTGCTTCAATTTTGACTGGGACCAACATGAATGATAGGGCATGGCACGAGCTACACAATATTACTCAAAGGAGGAGAAGATATGAATCAATATGCCGGCAATATTAGGCCCACAACTTGTGGAAGAAGTTTGCGTGTGGTATTTTTCCAAGTTCAATTTTTTTGAATTGATTTCGACGACTTATTTTGTAGGTCAGTCAATTCAGGACAATTAATTGTTTTTCGTTTTCCAGTCTCAACAGGTTCAATTCATTCTTAATTGGATTTTGAAGAAAATTTGATGAGATCTGTTATAAGGATAAAATTCGCACATTGAAATTCCAAGGCATTCTAATCTAATATATAAAATACATGAGCCATTCCACTTATTGTCAATTAGTTCTAAGTTCGAAACTCATGATCTTTAACAATATTGAATGCGTAGTAAAATTTAGAATAGATTTGACCACTCTTATAGCTAGTTTGGAAGTTTAGGATAGAAAAGAAGAAAGGGAAGAGAGGGGGGGGGGGGGGGGGGGGGAGAGAACACAAGTTAAGTTTTAAGTTGTATGAGAGTTTATGAAGAGAAAGAAAGTAAAGAGATTTCTTGTATCACCTTTCTATGAGTAATATTGTTATATTTATTTTTTTTAATCTTCCTTTTGGTCGGAAAGTTTTTAAATCATGGGAGGGAAGATTTTTCGTCCCCAAATCCTTTATTTTCTTTCCTACTTTACTCCTAAACAATATGATTCATGTCATATCCTTTCAATTTTTTTCTTTTCTCTTCATTTCTTTCTTCCTAAACTAATTGTTAATACTACAAAATATACCACAAGTCTTTATGAAAATCAGAATGCCCATTATAACTTTTCGCTATCACTTTTTGACCATTACAGCACACCTAAACAAATTGTCACCCAATTTCACGCCCAAGAATCAATCGATGGGGTTTCACATTTCAACAACATGAAAAATGATAACTACCATAGTCAGACACGATCAAATTAGAACAAAATCTTTGACCACATTATCATACAACTGTACTTATTCGAGTTTCAGTGGTAATATTGTTAAATCTTTCTATGCTTCGTGGTGCAAAGGTCCCAGTCCCCACTCATGCATCAGGGGGTCAACCATGATGGTGGGCACTCGATGCTGTCCTTCTAGAATTAATGAATGGCTTTGTATCACTTTCTTACACATCTGCTTGTTCAGACACTGCCGCAGTTAAAAGAAGATACAGACAGCATAAATCATAGTCAAATATATTCTACCATCGATTATATAAAACGGGGTGTAACATAAATCATTATAATATACTTGTAACAATTGATATAAAGAAGGACATGAAAGATTTTACATCAATTTTAAGAATTAAGAAAGTTTTTAACTGATAACATCGAGACTTCTCATTCTTATTTTGAGCGGGTTTAATTTTGAAGGCAAAACTTCTAAGCCTGATTACCGCAGATCCGGATATCTGGGACTTCACAAGTTGTTAAGTTATGAGTTTAGATAGATTACTATGAAGTTGTCACTAAGTTATACACAGTAGTCAATAAGGAATGTAATTGCATGGTGTGAGAATATTTAATTACAAATTACACTATTTATATTCACTCTATTATGAAGTTGTCACTAAGTCATATACCAGTTGGGATTCTGAGCGTCACTTTTCTCAATACCAATTGAATGCCTTTCATAAAGAATTGACATCTCGCATTCACACCTAGATAAGTCAGATAATTATTAGAGTGTAAATGCAAAGTAGCAATTTTATGTGAATGGTATTCAATTGACACTGAAAAAAGTTACACAAGAGGATGTCATGTGAGTCACATACATAGTCAATAAGGAATGTAATTACATGGTGTGAGAATATTTAATTACAAATTACACTATTTATAGTCACTCTACGCAATTGGTTAAGACTTCTCGTGATCTATACAACTTGTGCTGCTCTAGCTCCAACTATAGCTATGGTAGATTAAGTAAACTTCCAAAAGCAAACAGGATCATCTAGTTAGAAGCTAAGAAAAGGTAGTAGTTGGACCAGCTACTTCGTCCTATCTCGCAAGATCATCCAATCCAACCCGTCAATCTGCAATACAAAGCAACGAAATAAGCGGATTGCAATTTGCAATAGGTATCACCGCATTGGAATGCCAATATGAACACGTTAAAAGGCAGTCTAGGAGGGTAGACTAAACTCATCAATTATGTCGAATTGGGTACCACATTTCCACTCTGAAGGAAAAAAAATGAAGGATGTGTTTAGCATGATTAAAAGATAAACGTGCAAAAGAGGCCTAACATCCCATTACATCGAGTAAACAGACATGTTAGGACAGCTTAGCATTATCTTTGGTAGGTAACTTTTGGAAAAAAAAAAAAAACCAGCTGTTATCTCAAGAGGTTGGTATTCCAACTTGCAAGTATACTGATTGAGACAAAATTTTCCATCGCTAGTTTCGGCTGATATTAAACATCTACCTCCTAGTCGAGGTTTTAGAGTTGGGATAACTAAGTGATGCAAAACTTTGGGTATGTCTAGAACTTGATTAGTTATTGATTTTAGGAGGATGTTTGAATGAGTGGGATGAACAAGCTATATTGCAAATGTAAAATCGTACTTAGTTCATGTGTTGTTATGTTCACTTTACTTTTTTATGTTTACACTATCTTTAATTACAAGATGGATGTAAAGTCATTTACTAACTTCTATACGTAGTACATGTCAAGGCAATCCCTTAAAAACCATAATGCAAATTGACATAGAGCGCCCAAGGGGCATAAGTTGGATTGACCAATTTTACTTATTATTATTTTTTGAACGTGTGATAGAGGCTGCTTTAAGAAAACAATGTGTAATAAAAATAAAAATAAAAATTTTTTGGTTAAATTACACGAAGCCGCCAAAAAAAAAAATTACACGAAGCCCTGTGTAGTTTGACAAACTAACATATTAGCTCCATATCGTTTGGAAACCTGTACTTTATCCATTATATTTTAAACCTTTTTGAAAATTTGATGAAAAACATGAGAACTAACATATTTTTAGAAGCACGCACAATTTTTTTAATCTTTAAATTGTAATTTCAATTCTTCCTTACTCATGTATATGGGAGCAGCTATTAATTTTTGCTTATTTTTGTAACGATTTCAGTCAATTCTTTGAAAAATTTCAAACTACAGTAGGAGTAAAATGTAAATTTTCAAAACACATGGGATTATTTGTTAATTAGTCAAACTACAAGAGGGATACTATGTAATATTCCAAAAAAAAAAAAAAAGATGGTTGTAATTAAGTTTTGCCATATTTTACATAAGAAAGTGTGGGAATGAATAGAGCATCGAGCAGTTAGTGCTCTATGATTCCACCCAGAGGTTGGGGGTTCGAATCCCCCTAAGCATCATTCCTCAATTGCAATAATATAAGTTTGCCTCAAAAAAAAAAAAAAGGGAAAGTGCAGTCAGTCCTTTACCCTTTGGCTGAAAGAAGGAAAAGACAAGGCTATCCTGTGTGTTGTGTGATTGTGACATTTATAAAAAATTACTGGGGAGAAAATTTCGAAAAAGTTCCACCTCTTGTCCTTACAAATTATAAAAATTTTTGCTAGATGCCAAGGGAATTTGACCTTAAAAAAAAAAAAAAAAACCACGGGAATTTTACTGTCGCGTTTCACCTTTGGTTGGGCCAAGGCCTCCGGAGTTGCAAGACCGGCAAGTGAGTGCTGATGATAAAAGAGCGGGCCGCCCATTATATATGGGCCCATTAGGCCATTAGTAATAATTTAAAAACGAGGAATTTGTACGTTTAGTGTGGAAAGGCTATTGGGCCAATTCCCTTATCTCATTTCAGGACCGGTAGCTTCGGCGGTGCAAACGGTTTATAGAAACCATCAAACTTCCACAAATTGACTGTAATGGATTCCGCGTAAATGAACAGATTTCACATTGACAAATATTATTTTTGGTCAAGAATTCATTGTAAAATTCATTACATCAATGATGTTTGCAACACACAATTTTGAATGAGAATCACAATTTTTGCCACACACAATTTAGGACACAATTTTGGAGTGAGACTCTCAACATAACTAACACGATCAACACTCTTTAACACACCCTAACACGCACATGCACCTTTTTCCTAAACTACCAAGGTAATCAGTGTTTTCAAAATTGGATCGGTCAATAAACAAGAAGAGGGACTAGTTCAATAGTCCGACTAGATTTTTTATATATAGGTCGGTTTGCAATTCAACCGGTCAAACTAGCTGATTTGGTTCAGTTTTGAAACCATTGGTTTGAATTCTGCACCTTGACAATGGGAGACGATGCCTTAAAGATTGTTCCTTGACCAATTGAGCAAGCTCCGTTGATCACGTCGACAAATGTCTAGTTTTTATTGCACATAAGTGCGTTGTGAATTATTTGGCATCTAAGTCCTTGGAATTTATTTTTGAGGCTTTGCCGATATTGACCATTATCCAAGAATTATAAAACATCCAATAGTGACGAAAGTCCTAAAGCATCATGAATTAAATTTTTTATGCACTAACAGTCTAAAAATTTCTTTACACGAGTGAGTTTGGATGAATAACATATCATCACTAGTGATATTCAAAATTGTTGTCCTGCGACACATGTCATGCATCTTACACCGTTGATGTAAGAAAATCTTTATGCAATTAGAGCACAGAAATATAATTCAAATATCATTCTGTCAACAAGGACAATTACGTGCCACCAAATATTGTACCGTCCTCAAAATAAGATGGTTCAATGACTATGTCACAATCTCTAATATTTGGCATGGGAATCAGAACTCTGATATTTTGAGAATGGCTCATGTAGTGTTGTACAACGACATAATTGACCCTAGCGGCCCAAATTCCCACTACAAATTTACCAAGTTTGAAATCTCAAGTTTTCTATCTTTTCAATCGCTACTCTTTCATTTTCCTTCCCTTCCTACTATAATGATCAACTGGTCCACTTAAACAACTGCTATCTCTGGTGATTGCACCTTCGTCAAGATCCACAATGTTCAATGCTACCAAGAAAGGTGATGTGCCGTCAAATATGAAATATCTACATGTATTACTATATTACAAATTTTTAGTATTCGTACTTGTGCCCACGATTGCATAGATAAATTCTTAGATTATTAGTTATAAATCTTCCCCACAAGTTCATAATACATATTTCAAATTTTAAGAATGTTTGTTAATTAAGAATAAATATGTATGTGCATGTACCACCACTTGTGAGTCCCCAAGTACTCTCTCTCTCTCTCTCTCTCTCTCTCTGTGAATAACCAACCTTCATGCGATTTTTGTGGGAGGGGTGGGTAGAATATAGTTAGAAGTCCACCATATTTTTTGGTCAAAACTCAATTGTTTGCAAACGTGGGAAGACCGGAAGAGAGTATTAAAAAGAAATTGATGACAAAAAAATGTTTACGTATACAGTGTAACGTCATCAGGGTATCGGAAGAAAAATGAAGTTGTTGATTTATTCAGCAGTCTTTATTTATTTATTTATCTTGTTGACTAGCTAAAGGAGTGCAGATTCAGTCGTTTATAAATATATATATATTGTCAGACTTTGAATATGTGTGTGTGTGTGTGTGTTGTGTGTTATTATTTATTATTGGGTCACATTCTTTCGGTTCTTTATGCACCCATCATTTTTTTTAATAATTTAGGAAGTTATTGTTTATATGGGTTAAGGTTGTATGTGCGGTCTGTGTTGATTGAATGGTCGCCTTGTATTTTCCAAAAATAATTTGTTAATATTACACACTCGAGGTTTGTGATTGTCTTGGGTCCGGCTCCCATGATTTTATGATGGAGTTTTGGGTTCTGTTTTTTAGAAATATATTTTTTAAAAATTTTATATACGTTTTTTAATCAAATTTTTATCTCATAAATATATTTGTCCAAATTTTTTTTTAAAAATTATTACGGTAACGTTTTTCTAAAAAATACTTCAAAATACAACCTGTCCAAATTCTGCATATTTTAGATTTAACAATTCTACAAGATCATACAGGATTTCCAATTGTAACCAAACTGAGGAGCGTTTAGGTTAACTAGCTACCAATAATAGTACACACTTCGTATGAGTTTTTACTAGTATTTTGTGGCACACACTACGTTTGTGCATCTTAAGATGTGTTTTATCAAATTATTTGCACATTCTAATATGATTTTTTTGTTAAAATTTCAATTACAAAAATATAAAAAATTACTAGTTGAACATACTGAGTAGTTGTATATCTAAATAAAGGCATTTTGGGAAGAATATAAAAGAATCGATACATTGAATAGCCTTGTGATTTATATATGGTTAGATTAAGAATCAGTTTGATAATATATATCATTCGATTTTTAATTAAATGGTTCCGTTTTCCAATATTCGAACCCAATATAGAACATGAATATAGTCAAGAAAATAAAAGACAATAAGAAGGCAGTATAAATTTTTGCTTCTGATTCTTGGAAAAATTAGTTACATGAATATATGCTACCTTACCAACTGTAAACTTCGACAGCGAATTATGTAAGTTTGAAGTCTCACGCTTCAAATTTATTCGGGCATAGTCTGTTTTCCAGGGTTGAGTATTAATACATTCGTCAAGATTTAAAATGTTTCATAATCAGAATTTTATATAATTTTTTGTATTTATTTTGTCCTTAGTAAAGCTTTTTTATTTAAATGCGTACATACGCATTGCAAGATGGTCTTTCAAATCTACATACATTCAGGATTTGATACAAATTTCAAAATACAATAGCGCAAGTGTATAATATGAGAATCAGTAAATAACTAATTACGCATCAATTACTCAAAATAAAAAGAATGTTAATGTCAAGTGATGAAAAATGAATAAAATTATGGAGTACTTGACAATCGAATTTAGTTCAAAATTGACTTGATAAATATAAAATATAAAATTTAAGTTAAATGTTAAGTTACGTGAGCTCAAGAAAAACACGTTTGAGCTTGGGCTTGATGTTAATCAAAGACAAATTCAAACATAAATTTCAAGCTCAATGAGAATTTAATATAAACTTAAACACTATAGGTTCTAGATTGTTTAAATTCATTTATACCCTACCATGGTCAATCTGAAACCACAAACTAGTCGAGGTATTAGATTCTTGAGTCTGCTTTTGTTTTCTTGGAAACGTTACTTCCAATGAATTTTCTCGTAGAGGGTTGGCGCTCAAGAAAAAAAACTCCTCATATTTTATACCCTACAAAATAAATATTTTACTTATCTTTAGAACCCGTTTTGAAATAATGTTCACTTTTGTTAGAAGAAAATATTCTCTATATTTTATACCGTACAAATATATGTAGATTCACATATTATCCTATATCTTTATATCTTAATTAACTAATCCATTAGTTTCTCACTAATAATTTAAACTATGAATTTCAAATCATCTCCAATAAATATTCCTGACGAATAAATAAAGACATTCAATTCCAACGAAAAGTCATAAAATACTAAGAAAGTGAAATGCTTCCGGATGCGCTTTGACGTCAGGGCATGAAGAAAGAAGCGACGTCCCATCTTTTTCAGAAAGAATATGCTAATTTAATCTTTCATCTTTATATTTCTTTATATCTCTTTTGACTATCATAGCCAAAAAAAGAAGGAAAAAAAAAAAAAGGAAGTCTCTTTTGACTTGTTATAAGATTGGACATTGAGTCGTGTGGAACTATATACAACAAAAAAGAAAGTTCATGCATATGTTATACTACATTAATTTTGTCATGTTTCTTGGGATCTTCTAGCAGCTATTCTTGAAACCTCAGTCGTGTAATTAAGGAAATTATCATTCATTTGGGTTTAAAAATGTCCATTAAGAAGGATAAACTCGTATTTGTGGCATTTATGAATAGATGATGGCTAATTTAAAATGCACGTTTCTGTTAGTAGTCATGTGTCCTTGTTCAATAGTTGGCGTGCCACATCAATTTCCAAATGCAATGAATGATAGTTGAAAGAAACAAATCCTTTTGCTTTAAATGATACAACTGTAATTCACAAAACAGAAACAGCTATTTACAATTAATCATTTAGTCCAAAAATGAAACATATGTGCAAGGAAATAGTTACGCCTTTCATTATCAGAACCCTTAACTACAATTAAAATATTTGTCATTTCAAGCTTTTGTCAATTTACCAACTTACCAACTTTTGTTTGCTAGTTAAGTGTGTCAATTTTGGTCGAATTCTTTGGTAACACTACTATGCTAAGTATATGAAAATTGAAAATTTTCCATATTTCATCACTCTGAAAAAAGAAAAAATAGAAAAGTAATGTCTTACTGACCCCGTCAAACTTTACCGTCGGTAGGAGAATAGAAAAGTTTAGTCGTCTACTAGTTGCAGCAGAAAGAAACTAATCCCAAGAGTATCGACGTTAGGTTGGTAACACATCACACATCAATTTAGGTTGTGCTTCCCATTTTAACAAACTTTTCAGTTTTCACGGCCTAATAATACTAGAGTTGATTATTATATTCCGTCATCAAAACATCATTATCTTCCAGCATAATTCGCTCTTGTGATATGTATTCCAACTTGATATCTAAGCAAACCTCATATAGATTTTAGACGAACAAGGACCTCACAAGTTTTAATTGGCACAAGTTGATTATGTGGATTAAAAATGCAAAAAATGAATGGATGAGATGCAACTAACAAGAGAAAAAATAAGTGCAAAAAATGACGACGTTTTGATGAAAAAATAGTTATGCCATAATACTAGACAGTTACATTAAAATCTTAGATAGTTACATAAAAATGCTGGCCAGTTACACCAACTTCAACTGGTCGATCTTCAACTTGCGACGCACCGGATCCGATTTTAGACTAATGTAGAACTTTTATGTCGAGGCCAAAGTGTGTAATTATAACATTTTTTTTAATAATTTTGTAGTCTCAAATATGTTATGTTTTAGTGGATTTCTTTCGTTTTAGATTTTTAGGAGTTGAAATCTTTTGGATCTTGGTGGCACAGGCTCCATCCATGTTACAGGTGCAGGTAGTTGCTAGGAAAAAAACATTTATTCTTATTAAACATACTTTAATTCTTTATTCAGTCCATCAAAGACCTTGACTATTTATTCTACCTCTTGGGAATAGTATAATATAATCCTATTGCATGTCACTCGAATCCTTGGAAGATGGCAATTGTTTTATTCATAACAAAATGACCGCATGTTTGCATACTAATAGGCTCCAAATGGAATTGTGTTGAAACCTTCTTCATTACTCGATCGTAAGGAAATTTCTAGGCAGGCAGAAAGTTTAACTTTGCCAGAGACAAACTTCACAATAACGTTGTTGAACATGATTAACTTATTGCCAAAAGAAGAATTCGCAAAAGCAAGGAAAGGAATACTCTTGTTCTGAATTCCTCATGCTTCTTCTATACCAAGTATCAAGATATTTAAACATGTACAAAAACAAAGCATACAAAGCATTCATTAATCATACAAAACAAAGCCAAAAGGGTCATCAAACCTAACAACGTTTAGCACGTTAGCCTTTATCAGACTTGCAATCACTTGGAAAGGAAAATAAAAAATGACAGGAAATATAACATCGATATTTTATGCATTATCAGTATAAAAATTCTTCCCACGTATGTGATTAGATTCATGACATATGACTTTTAAAAAATATTTCAAATAACGTTTTTATACACATGTCATGTATCTAAATTCCATCGTCTGAGAAAAATTATATACTGGCAATTTATAGAAAATTAATCCTAAAAATAAAACTAATAATACTTGTAATCTTCTATACAGCAGCCGGGTCAGGATTAGAGTCAGAGTCAGGGTCAGGTTCAGCATTAAGATCCAAGCCCACATTGTCCTCCACGGTTTCTTGACTTTTGACGCCGTTAACCACCTCAAAATCTTCCCGTTCAAAATTAGGATTCCACGGCGTCGCCTTCAACTTCTTCCTGTCTCCGCCGTTACCCTCCTTGAAATACTTAACGGCCACGTGAATATTCCTCAAAATAGCAAAAAACTCCTCCACCTCTTCGTCATCATCACCGTCATCGACCACCTTTGCCGCAGCCTCGCCGTTCCGTTTCTCTCCGTTTTCAGCTTCCCGCCTCGACGACCTCTTAACTTTCTTCCCGTCAACTTCTTCTCCTTCATCAAAACGTTTTCTTTTCTCCAACTCCATTAAATTTAGAAAACGGTGTCGGTTTTCTTGATTTTCCGGCAACCAAGAAAATGAGAGAACCAAAGTGAAGAGAATAAGAAGGAAATGGTTTTGTACGAGGTTTTTATGTTTGACATGGTTAAGACAGTTGGGATGTCGCGATGAGTATTTGAAAGAAAGAAAGAAAAAAAATCTTCTAATGATGGAGTAACGATGACGTCCTTGATCTGACGTCAGATGCTACGGGTTAGATCCCGTGGCCCCATGAAACGTCATTTTAAAAAAACAGAGTAATTTTTTCGGTGCAATTTCTAGGTGATACTGTGGAAGCTAATTTTTTTGGAAAAGTATACAATACATCACGTGCATTGCCACGTGGTGTACTAGCACTAATAATTTATCGCCATGTGGTAATGGTGGGTCATATCTTGTATTATTTGGCGATGTGTGATTAGTTCTAGTGCACCACGTGGCACGCCACGTGGCGCGCGTGGTACACGCAATACTCACTCAATTTTTTTGGTCTATCGTATTCATTTTTGTAATATATTTATATTTGTTCAATAAGGATCTATACTTATTAAGTTAGTATACATATTTTTACGAGCAATATCTATTATGTCAAATAATTGCACTTACAATTGTTGAGATCGCTATCGCCATTTGTGTGCATGTACTTAAAAATACTTGCAAAATTAGTGTATATTTCATGAACACTTTTAATTAGTTCAAAATATTACATAATATTTATTGGAACCATGTGATCTGTGACCCAAGGAAGGAAGAAAATCACGGAGTGGGCAGATGAAGACTTTTGCAGCCGCCAGGAAAGTGAGAAATCAAGATTCTGGGGTTGTCGTTGATGATGAAATGTGGGGTGGAGATGGTGTTCCTCCTTTTTTTTTTTTTTTTTGAGGAGATGGTGTTCCTCCTTTGAATTGTCATCGTCATCATAAAGTAAATTCTATGTGCACCTTTTGACAAAGAGTTTTCTTTTTTCTTTTTTCTTTTTAATAATTTTAAGAATACTTATGATTGCTCCCACATCGAGAGTTCGAGTGCGTCAGTGTGTCTACTTAAGGTACCTCATCCCCTTCTCCAGTCAGTAATTGCCTAAATGGTGTAGGTTAGTAGGTCTTATCTTAAGTTTCCTTTCCCTTTCCCCTTTAGCGTTCCAAAAAAAAAAAAAAATGAAACTAAATCCAGGTTGCTCCCACATCGGGAGTTCGAGTGTGTCAGTGTGTCTACTTAAGGTACCTTAGCCCCTCCTCTAATCAGCAATTACCTGAATGGTGTTATTATTATTATTATTATTATGTACAATTACCAGTACATCAATCAAATGTAACAATTTAAATATTACATAAAGTGAGACTTTTACAAATTTTGACAAAATAAAAATTGCAAAATATTGGTTCAATGTGGGGGATCAAATCCCACCTCTAGCCCTTAGAAAAAGTTTTACGATCCTACTGGTCGACCACCGGCCTAGTATGCCGGTGGTGGGGGTTACTTTTGGTCATTTTCTATTTAACCATTTTGCTTTTCTAGCTAGGCACCTAGTAACTTTTTCATAAATCTCTATAAGTTAAAAGTTTGGTTGTTGAACTAGCGTTTTTTTATTAACAAGTTAAACATTCCTATTCACTTGTGAAAATGATTATATTCTCACTCCAACCACAGAAATTGACACAATAGACATTATTCTTATGAATGGACGTTTGAAAGTTACAAAACATGCTATTTTCATTCACATTTCAAACGAATTGCTCAAACACTGTGCTTGTATGGTTTTTGGAAACACTGGATTGGAACTTGCAACAATATCTTGTCGGCATAGAATAGAATAACCTCAATTCTGATTCGACTCATAAATTTCTAATATTAGCATGCATCACCATGAGCAGAGTTTGAGAAAATCATTGACAGCTAGTAATAAAAATTTCAAAATTACTTTTAAAAAATCAAAATTGTTTATAACATACGCTATTGCTTATTCAAATGTTTTGTGCAAAATGAATGATAAAATGTTCGATGAATTTGATTTTTAAGCATGTTTAACAACTCGTCAAAATAAAGTTAACGGCATTACCAAATGTATTTTAAAATTTTTAATTATGCAAATATAAATAAATGAAATAATCACCCGAATTTGAACTAATAAGCATGTCAGCCAAAGTTTTGTGTTTGGCATGTGTGGCATTTTTCACGCACCGACATCATCCGCACAGCCTTCAACTTTAACTACAACTGGGTCACCTTGAACAAAAAAGTAACAATTATAATGTTGAAGTAGGACTAGGTCCAATTAATGTTTCTACGCGTATAATTTAGCACGTAGAAATAATTGCTCCGGTTTGACGGTTTTTTAAATAATGTGTATATGAAATAAAAAGTAAGTGAAAAATATATTTGAAATTTTAAAAAAATACATAAAAAACAAAACCAAAAAAATAGGTCCAATGTATCTTTAATCATTCTCTTATAAGCCACTTGGCTAACAGCCCAGTGGTTAAGGGGAGACCCTTAAGGTATTCTTTGCTGCAAGTCTTAGGATCAAATTCCACCTGAGGCAATTAGGATTTGGGTTTATGGGGAAGGGTGGATAGGTAGATTTTGGAGAGTTATACTTTCAAATTGTGTCTAGCAAACAGTTCGGGACTTTACTCAACATATTATTAAGAGTTTCACTCTACTTGTGTGAGACATCATACATGGTAATACAACAAGGATTAATAAAACAAAAAAATCTCTTATAAGCACTTTGAAAGTATAATTCTAAATTTTGGAAGAAAGGAATTTAAAGATAACAAAAAACAGGTGTGCATACATATATTTTTTTGATAAGAGGTGTATGATTCTTGTAGACGTGTCATGACTTGTGTATAATATTCCTGGTTCGAGACATGTGTTGGTGTATGTACCTTGGAAAATGGCGGTACCAAAAGCAAAATTCTGGTTGGACAAAATAAACATGAATATCTTCCACCAATTGTCAAAAAAACATAACATTCCACATTAGATTAGTTGATTGTTAAGATTGTAGATTTAAGTTCCTGTGACTCCTCTAAAAGTTATCATGGCATTTGGAGTAGGTTTGGGGGGTTCAGTTTAGATTTACTTTCTATTCCTCCTTTCAATTGGAGTTGAGTAGGTTCTCAATCCCCTTCCCCCAATTGTCAAAAAAACATGAATATGAACAAATAGTGGATCGAACAATTAGAACTCTACAACTCCTCCTTAGTAGTCGGAGGTTCGATTCCTATCACTATTAAGTTTACAAATATTATCGCATCTTGATGAGAAAACATGCAAACGTAGCACAAGAGTAACAGGAGGCCCCCTAGTACAATTATTTCCTTCTCTTAAGACCCCTCATTGTAATATAATAGGATTTCAAAAAAATAAAAATAAAAATGGATGAAGATGGATAAGGAATACAGAATAATAATGTACTTCAATTATCAAAATAAACTGTTAAAAGATGTCTTAAGAATCCTATGCTTTGTCTACATTTCTCCTTCCTTCTTTTTCAAAATTTTCAGCTCGGTTGGAGGCTAGCTAGAAAAATATAGATGCGTTCTGGAGATAATTAACACTAATTAAATCTTTAATTAAGAGAGGTCTAACAACATTAGGAGATGCATTTCTCCTTCCTTTGCTTCCACTTTGCCCACTATTTTGGTTTCTTATTGTGCCTGATGAATATGGGCTTTTATTAACGGTACTTGAAGATATGATCCACTTATTGACACTCCCAATTGGTATTTGAACCTAGATCACAAGTTGGAAACCCAAAAAGAAGAGAAGAAGAGGACTACTGAAGTCTAATGCAATCAAAATATCAAAAAAAAACCCAACGATAAACACTAGGCCCACTAGCCCATTCGCTTGATCCCATGAGCCAGACGGCTGTTACTCTCAGATGTGGCCTTAATTGTAGTTGTTTTTTTGGAGGATATCAATATCGAGTCCATTTCTAGAGAAAAATTTAATTTGAAACCTTTATACTCTAATACTTGATTGCTTGTATCCATATACTGTATAATAACTTTTGACAGCCAAATTTTTTCTTATAATTATTACAATTTATTTTTACCTCACACAACCGAAATGTAACTCCGAAATTTATATTGAGGTGTGATTCTTAAACTTTACTACACATAATTTGAGGTGTGACTTCTAATATACTTACTTAATCATTATTCCCTGGTTTTTTTTCTCCTTCTAGTTTTTTCTTAACCATCAAGGTCGGGATTTAAATCCCTGACCTTTTCAGGGCATTCCTCTTACCACTAGCTTCACCCAGCAGTTGACAGCTGAATTTATGTGGTTCTTGGTTGCTAGAGAATTAAACTTGCTTGCCAATAGTAATAATTATGATGGTAAAGTTAAATTTAAAACACTCACTACATCCATACATATGTGGCTTGGTTTGTTCTCGTTTGAGGAATAAAGGAGACAAAGCGACATTATCAACTTGGTATATGAATTTTGATTAGACTTTCAGCTTTTCACGGAAGCCCAAGAGTGCAAAATTAAATTTAGGACATTAAAAAAAAGAACATTTCTTTCTATTATCTTCTTAAGCAAAAAAAGTTTGGTAAATACTTTAGGACCATTTCGATTACTACTTTTTGTTGCTTTGCAATACAAATTAAATTAGCGTCTTCTTTGGGACCATTTGAAGCTTCCACTCAATGTTCTTTTAAACGCATCCTTTTGCACTTCTCAGAATTTGAAATCTGCGGCTGGTGATTCATTTAGTTAAAGGCAACATATAAATGTAATATAGTTAAGTTAGTAAAGGTTTCATCTATCCAATCTTTCCACTTGAATGGAGATTTGATATGTTCTTTCTTTTACATTTAGTAGCAGCTTAAAAGTAAATTATGCAATTTACGATATTAAATAGAAGATAATAAATCAAAATACTATTTTTTTGTCACTTTTCTACGCTTAACTGGTTCACGTTAAATGTGTCTCTAGTTAATTTAGAGGACGTACTTGTATAGAAAGACGTCTGAATGAAACAATGTGCTATTGCACAAAAGTCGCACTACTTAAACTAGGAAAAAGTAAATATATTAGTATCATTTTACTTTTAAGTTCATAATTGTAATTGTACCTCCACAATTGTTGCAAGAAGAATTCTTATGCGTACTTCAATTGTGCCTCAAAGCCAACTATTTTTGTTCTCCTCAATCCTTTATTCTAACAAGAATGACAAAATTTGAGGGTTATCCTCTTCGTGGTCAAAATTAAGGACCATGGATGATCAAAATAAGAGGATCAAGATTGATGCTTGCTTACACCTCCCTTAACCATTTAACTAAACAACAAAAATTAAAATATTATAATACAGAAACAGATAAAATGATTGATTATGCTCGTCCGTTAACATAGAAATTCTCAAGAACAGCCACATAGAAATTCTCAAGAACAGCCGCAAAATGATGTCTTTACCTTGTTATAAAATTCAGAAGAAAAGCAATGATGTGGATAGACCGTGAATTCATGGATTGTGCTTGAAGATTTGAAGATATGTATTTCTTGATTGGCATAAGACTTAGTAAAACACAGTTCACTCTCACAAGCAATAAAATATTATTAACAACCAAAAAAAATTTTTTTTTCTTACAACAATTAACCAAGTCTTTACAATTACGTAATGCAAGGATTCGTTTCTTACTAAAACAATAATCGATTTATGGGGATAACAGACATTCAAAATTAAAATTAAATCGAAAATATAAAAAAAAAAAAAAAAAAAACAAAACAAACAAACCGAAAGAGTCTAACTTTTGTGGTTGAGAGAAAGATTTGGTGAGAGAAAATATGCGTGAATTACAAAAATGTCGGCGCATGCAACACCTTTTTTCATCATTCACAGTAAATTGGCCAACGCCTGCAAAGTTGTTCTCAGCTTTGTCTGCATATTTGATACGTGGGCTGATTCAAGATGTGATTGTTTTCATTTGTTTCTGCTGTTCACGTGATTTTATATATATATATATATATATATATATATATATATATATTTCTTTTATCTGCATTTTTTGGAGTTACTGTCACGGATATTTCATTGATAATTTGCCTAATGTTCCAGAGGCATCAGTCCAACTTGAGTGTTGACAGAGATATTATTGTTTCCTCTTTCCACTGCCAAGTTTCCAACTCTGCATAGATACAAGCTGAATCAAGATTCAGACCAATAGGAATTGGCATCTTTATTTAAGGTAATCAGTAGAAGGATGATATTGAAAATTGAAATTGAAATCTTCGAGGTAAGGTGGCCGATTACCAGCTTTTGAAATGGTATTTAAGGCAAGAAATAAGAAAAATATCTATTTGCTTAGTAAAATATTTATGCTACGCATCATGCTTTGCCAAAAACATCTCAAACATATTATAGTTATACATATTTTGGCACAGTAATCTTAAAAGTTCCTCCCCAACGTCTTTTTTTCTCTTTTTGGTATATATGATAATACATTTTGTTAATTTGCATTTTCTTTGTACACTTTTTAATCTTGTTTGGACATATGCAACTTTAATATTATAATTTACAATAATAAAATTGGGAAGCAGTTGATCCACATCCCTCCATCTTGAGTTCTTGCATTCTAGGTGTATTAATCACTCGTACCATTAAATTAATACTTGGATGAAGGGGAGCGAATTTAATTTTTTCGTCAACGTAAAGGGAAAATGGCATATAAGTAACCTAAAATTTATTTGGAAATTCATTTTGTGACCTTGATTCATTTGTTTATCATATTTATATTTCAATTTTTCCTTCATTCAATTGTTTATCATATTTATAGTCCATTTTTCCCTGGGTGTTCATCCATGCTATCTAACAAATATCTGCCAATTATCCTACAACAGCCAACATTAATTAGGATGCACTTTGCATTTATGTACATGTCCTTGTATTAATTAATAGAATACCCAGCCAACATCATGGACAATTTCTAGCCCATTCGTCCTCACAAGTGCCTTTTTTTTTTCCGGATAAACCTACACTATTACATGAGGAAAGAGATTTTGATATTGATGGGATTCAAACCCTCGACCTTTAGGGTGGAGTCATAGAGTTTTAATAACTCGATTCTCTATTTGTTCTCACAAGTGACTTTTTGAAAGAGGCAGTGGGAAGAAAAAGAAAAATACCATTGATATTCATATTGTCATCCTCCGAATCTAAAGACATATAAGGAGCATCTTTTCGGGAAAATAACAAATTATCTGTTTTTTTTAAAGAGAAAGAACAATATTATCTATCTATGCCTTTTACCTTTATAATAGTGCCATAATGCTACAAATCTCCTATCATGATTCCTTCGCAATTTATGCCAAAATAAAGGAAGTTAGGAACAAAAGATCCAAAATTTAAGGATGAACATTTTGGCACCACTGATATTTTTAAGGGTCTTTTGTATTTTTCAATTCAAAACAGCAAAATAATAATATAAAATGAATAATAATTAAAGTGACTGACAAATGGTACCCAAAAGCGACATGGGTCTTCTTTATTTTCTAACCGTAGATAGTGATATTCGATTTTCTCAAGTCTGAGATTTAGGAAAATCTGGAACTTGGGACAACCAAGGAAAGATAACCCATTTTAAGTTAGAAAATTATTTCTTCTTAAAACATAAGCAGGGCATGTTCTCCGTAGCTTTTTTCTACCCCATTTTAGCTTCTAATTTTTAAAAAATCTATTTTGTGATTGTTCTCAACTGTTTTTTTTTTTTTTTTACTATTTTTTGAAAATTTTAAATTAAAATCAGAAACAACTGACTTTAAAATTTTTTAAAATAAATTTTTATAAAAATCAAAAGTTATTAAGAATAAGCCCGTATGCTTGTCATGAAAAAGGAAAAAGAAATTATGTAGATATAAGATTGACTGTCAGTGATGCCCAAAATTTTTCCAAAAAGATTCTATATGTGTTTATAAAAGGAAAAATTACACAAATGTAGAAGATCATCCTTTAAAAGCATTTATTAGCCTGCAATTCCCAGTAGAAAGCGGACCACTTTGTAATAAAGCCAAGCCAAGATGAAGAAAACAGGCAGGCCATGTATTGTGGGCGAATCAGTTATCAATTCTCTAACATTGCCTCGTTAGATTAAATAATTAGTGTCATTGTTAGAGCATATTTACTTATCGACTTGCATTACCTGCAACTCACAAGCATCAAAATTGGTACTACAATTCCCAGAAATCTAATTCTCAATATTCTAGAAAAACCTTAAAACTTTTGGTTTCCAAATCAAGTCAAAATTAAACCTTTGATTCAATGAGCTCAGGGGTCTATTTATCAAGTGCTTCAACATAGCTCGATAATATTTTTGAATAGCTCGAGTTCAAATCAAATTTGAATAAAATTAAGTCAAGTAAAACGTGGATGACCTACTTGAATACGAGGTTCATTTGTCTATTGGAAGAAATATTATTATTTAATCAAGAATGATATGTTGATTTGATCTATTTGACAAACAAGTCATTCAGATTTTATTGTGAATCACATTAAAATTCGTACGATTACTTTGAACAAAGAAGACCTGATGCTTGAACGAGTTTATTGATTATTTTTTCACTTTTTCACATTTTTTCACAGTCAACAAATCATTTCAATTTTCTATACAAATCAGAAACCAAAGCTCAAAATATTGAATGGCCAATTCCCAACGTCAGCAAGCAAGTACTGTCCATATTAAAATCCATCCAACAAACACAAATTGATGAGGGACTGGCTCGCTGCCAGTAATATAAGAGTATAGCGCATGAGTGACCATTCATCGAGCATTGGTAGCTAGTACTACATCAGACAGCAACCTATTCCGTCAAAAACCACAGCAAAATTCAAAGCCTGTAGATTATTGATTGGATTGAATAGATGGCACGAAAGAAGCCGATAAGGGGATTCACAATTCGCAATTAAGATCTACTCAAGTTGATTTTGGTCAATCTCAACTCTATATTTGTCAAAAAAAAAAAAAAAAAACTGTCCAAATTAGCTGACATGAGATGTGAACCAAAATTAGACTAAAATTTGCTTAAAAAAATACTCAGGATGAGATACAAGAAAAGTGGGACCTAAAGAACATCATGGTCACATGCAGTTGCATAGAGGATAGCAAGTTCACCATCAACCTCATCCATGTCACATGTATCCTCTTCCTATGTCTACATGACACAATTTTTTGGCTTTTATATACCAAAAAAAATGCAACCAAGCCCCTACAACAGTTACTAAGGCAAGTGTGCCTTTCTTGTTCAACACTAGCATCATCATGCTATTCTCTCATTGTTCATTGTTTTCTCCTGTATTCCCTCTGTTTCTTGTATTCCTTTTATGCATTGCCAAAGTTGATTTAGTCTCAACTACTCCAACGAAAATTGGCAAAGGGTATCGTTTGATTTCTGCAGAAGAGTCCCCTGATGGTGGTCTTGTAGGCCTACTCCAAGTCAAGCAGAAAAACAATGTTTACGGTCCTGATATTCCCAATTTACAGCTCTATGTTAAGTAAGCTCAATGCCATCACAATCCATTTCTTTTTTCTTTACTTAAAAATTTGATGTTTTTATGTTCTTGGGATATTTTTGATCTTTTTATATTGTCATCCTTTTCAGGCATGAAACAGAGAATCGTTTGAGAGTTCACATAACTGATGCAGAGAAGCAAAGATGGGAAGTTCCATATGATTTGATACCAAGAGAAAAGCCAGCAGCATTGAAGAAAGCCATAGTTAGGCCAAGAAAGAACCAAAATTCAATCCCTTTAGCATCAGAATATGAAAGCAATGAGCTGATATTCAACTACAAGAGTGACCCTTTTAGTTTTGCTGTGAAAAGAAAATCAAATGGTCTGACCATTTTCAACTCTAGCTCAGATGAATCAGACCCTTTTGGTGAATTAGTGTTTAAAGATCAGTACCTTGAGATTTCAACCAAATTGCCAAAAGATGCATCGTTGTATGGACTAGGGGAGAATACACAGCCACACGGGATCAAATTCTATCCCAATGATCCTTACACTTTGTATACAACTGATGTATCAGCCATTAATCTTAACACTGATTTATATGGGTCGCACCCGGTGTACATGGACCTGAGAAATGTGGGAGGGGAGGATGCCTATGCCCATGCAGTTCTTTTGTTGAATAGCAATGGGATGGATGTTTTCTACAGGGGTACTTCTGTAACATATAAGGTGATTGGGGGTGTTTTTGACTTTTACTTCTTTTCTGGGCCCACACCATTGGATGTTGTTGATCAGTACACTGCCCTCATAGGTCGGCCTGCTCCAATGCCTTACTGGGCTTTTGGTAAGTTTCTACTGCTTTTTACGACCTTTTTTGCATTTATTTAGACCCTTTAAATTATTTAATCTTGGCAAGTATTGGTGGTTATATCATAATTATAGTGATAGAGAAATTTATTCACATACTATGTTGTACAAATCTTAGTGGAAGAATATTTAATTCCATCGAAAAGTTTTGAGTCAACTTTTGCGAATGATAGTTCTACTTTTGCAATGCGCGATTGATGTGTACTCAAATTTGAGACTAATTTATTGCCTTAGGATAAAAACACAGTCTCTTCATTTGGGGAATTGGAAATAGCTAACCTTGACTAACTGTATAGGTGTTGGCACAAATTGGATAATTTCATTACAGTGATGTTGTTCGAACAAAAATCGAATTACGTGTCAACTCAAAACCAAGTAGTCAAGATTTCATCAATAGTTTAAGATTAATGTCTCCGAATCGTGTGTGAAAAAGATTGCCAATCGTCAATGATTGAGAAGATGATATACATATCGTATATGGGGCAGTTTTCTTTCCAATAATTTATAATGCATGCTTCCCTTATTTTTTCTAATTTTAATTGTTGAATCCCTCTTCAATGCTCTTGTTACGCTTGTTGTCAATTGTGCTAGATTTGTTTTAATTGATCATTGCAAGGGATGTTCATCAATAATATAGTATATGTGGTGCCTTCTCTGGATGCATATAATTACTCTTCAATTGCCTTCATGATATAGACTGAAGAGTTTGGTCCACCCAACTAGTTATAGTGCACCTTGTTTTTTGTATTTCGTCCTCAAAAAAGTTCTTTTACTGAGGATTAGATGGCATTGATTTTTTTTTTCTTTCTGATCTCCAATTTTTTTGAAAGAAAATGATATTAATCCTTTTGGCCCCCATCAAACAAGAGTGCAAGAATCAGAGACCTAGTTTGTACTCATCATTTAATTTCCTATTTCCCTGATAGTGCGGTGAGCAACAAGTGGACCATCTAAAAGCAATATCATTTGATTCTCACAGATGAGATTGTCCTTGTGAATTCTGTATTATGTTGCCAGCATAAGGGGTAACTGAAACATGGTTCAGATTTCAAATCGCTTTGCTTGCTAACTTTCTTTGAGGCCCCATTTGATCATAATGCCAACCAAACAAAACTGTCGGCAATTGTATAATGTTTAGTCTTACTACAGAAGTTGTACAAATGAATGAGCTGGGATGCTTTCTCCTTTCACTTACTGTAATGCATCTGTTCATACGAACCTCAAAGACTTGGTTGGGATTCATCAAGTCACCTGTCATTTTGTCGGATTATTAGTTTGATACGTTGTCAATGTTAGTATTGCAAACTACCGCAACAAGTATAATTCAGAGCTACGATATTGATGCATTTACTGTAGTTTCAATTAATGAGATAGTGATAGGGATTTCTATATAGTAAACACATTGTACAAGACAAGTCATTATCTGAAGAGCAATTTAATGATTATGTCGCCAAATCAGCTATAACTCTTCGTTAGGTGCCAACTTGACAATGTCATCAACAACCAACATGGCATTGGGGGATGTCTTTAGTCAAGAATGGTAGTCAAAGTAGGAAAAGATTCTTCAATGCAAGCTGTGTTGCAGGTAGCTAAGGTTTTGCTCAAGTCCATAGTCTTTGCCTATAAGGATGATTCAACAACTCTACTAACTAGGCATTTGCAACCTAAAATTTATATAAACCTATAACTTTCCAAAGGCTACAAATTAAAAAAAAAAAAGGAAAAAAATCTCCATAATCAATAAGAGCAATATGGTTTAAATGTCTAACTAATATGATTTTCTTTTCCATTCCTGTTGATAAAAGAGCAAGTTGAAAATCTCAAGTGGGATATCTTTTTTTTTTTTTTTTGTTAAATTCACAAAATTTAGTGTCTTGCTGTGCATGCAAAACTATGTGGTTTAGCCTCTGCCATATTCTTTTTAAGATTCGGTCTTGTCTTAGTTGTATTTATCTGATATTGAATTATTAAGGCTTAACAATTCGTTTAATCTCTTAAACCGCAGGGTTCCACCAATGCAGATGGGGTTACCATAATTTATCCGTTGTTGAAGATGTTGTTGAGAACTACAAGAAGGCAAAAATTCCACTTGATGTGATCTGGAATGATGATGATCACATGGATGGGCACAAGGACTTCACTCTCAACCCTGTTAATTATCCTCGCCCTAAGCTATTGGCATTCTTGGAGAAAATTCACTGCCCGGGGAATGAAGTACATTGTTATCATAGATCCTGGAATTGGAGTAAATAATAGCTATGGTGTCTATCTAAGAGGTCCTAGCCAATGATGTCTTCATCAAGTATCATGGGAAGCCTTTCCTAGGCACAAGTCTGGCCTGGAGCTGTTAACTTCCCTGACTTACCTGAACCCCAAGGACAGTTGAATTGGTGGATCGATGAGATTCGTAAGGCTTCCATGAACTTGTTCCTGTTGATGGCTTATGGATTGACATGAATGAAGGTATCCAATTTCTGTAATGGTTTGTGTACAATTCCTAAGGGTAAGCAATGTCCCTCTGGAACTGGACCAGGTTGGATATGTTGCCTAGGACTGCAAGAATATAACACTAACAAAATGGGATGATCCACCTTACAAAATCAATGCTTCTGGAATACAGAGCACTTATCAGGATACAAAACCATAGCCACAAGTGCAGTTCATTACAATGGAGTATTGGAGTACTGATGCACATAGCTTGTATGGTTTCACAGAAACAATTGCAACTCACAAGGCTCTTCAAGGGCTGGAAGGCAAGCGGCCATTTATCTTATCTCGCTCTACATTTGTCGGTTCAGGCCATTATGCTGCGCACTGGACAGGGGATAACAAGGGTACTTGGGAAGACTTGAGATACTCAATTTCTACAATGCTGAATTTTGGCATATTTGGAGTTCCAATGGTAGGTTCAGATATATGTGGATTCTATCCAGCTCCTACAGAAGAGCTTTGCAACCGTTGGATTGAACTAGGTGCTTTCTATCCCTTCTCAAGGGATCATGCAAACTTCTACTCCCCTAGGCAGGAGCTTTATCAGTGGAAATCAGTGGCTAAATCAGCTAGAAATGCTCTTGGCATGAGATATAAGCTGCTTCCCTATCTGTACACATTGAGCTATGAGGCACATATAAGGGGAGCTCCGATTGCTCGACCACTATTCTTCTCCTTTCCTAAAATCACCAAACTTTATGGATTGAGCAGTCAATTCTTGCTAGGAAGCAGCCTCATGGTTTCACCAGTACTAGAGCGGAATAAAACTGAGGTCAAAATTCTCTTCCCCCCGGGTACTTGGTATAGTTTGTTTGATATGACACAAGTCATTGTGTCAAAAGAACCTCACTACCTTACATTGGATGCTCCTTTGCATGTTATCAATGTGCATTTGTACGAAAATGCCATAATACCAATGCAGCAAGGTGGATTGATATCTAAAGCAGCGAGGACGACTCCTTTTACAGTAATTGCGGCCTTCCCAGTAGGGGCTGCTGAAGGGCAAGCCAAAGGTAAACTTTTCCTTGATGATGATGAGCTGCCAGAGATGAAACTTGGGAATGGATATTCAACATACATTGATTTCTATGCAACAGTCAGTAATGCAACTGTAAAGGTATGGTCTGATGTTCAAGAGGGCAAGTTTGCATTAGATAAAGGTTGGACCATTGAAAAAGTTACAGTGCTAGGTTTGGATGCAATTCAAGATGGATCATTCGCAATTGAAGTTGGTGGAAATCCTAGTTCAGATGTCTCCAAAGTGGAGTTCTGTGAGACAAAGCATACCTATCCTATGAAGTTGGAAGAAGGGGGAGATAAGAGGACTAATGTGATGGTTGAAGTTAAAGGCTTGAAATTGCCTATTGGAAAGAATTTTGCTATGTCCTGGCAAATGGGAATTAAAAGCTGAGGAAGATAATATCTCTATTCATGTTATTTTGTCTACTTTTCACTACATTTGGGATGAAATTCCCTCAAATTGGTGAAGAATTGAGAATTTGTTTAAGTCTTTTGATGGAAAGGAGATGGATGAAATTGTGTTCATCCTTTTCCATAGAGAAATTCAAGTGAATAATTGAGTTTGGATTGTCCTTGCTTGGTTTAGAGGTTTTCTTTAATGTGTGCTGCTTAAAGGAATGTCTATGCTGTACCTTTTGGATGTTGGATATGCTTCATTGCCTTAACTTTCATCAGGTTTATTGTAGGGATCTAGTTTAAAGGTTTTCCTTGACAAATTAGATCATAAATAACAGGAAAACAGCTAGTATTTAAAAGATTTACTTTGAAAATAATTAGCCTCTTTTTTCATAATTTTCTTTTTTTTTCCCTCCTTTCAAAATGTCCATTTCATATTTTTCTTGTTTCTCTTTTTTCTTGGGAATATTGTGTTTCCAAGAACAATAAAATTATCAAGCACTGCAGTAAACTCCAATTCATATTTCAAAAAATAAATAAATAAAAAACTCCTATTCTTTGGGTCGATAAAATTAATTTTTTCTCTACTTCATTTCCTAGAAATGCTATCATACTATTTAATACCCTTGGGCCCGTAAACACATGATTGAAGTGGCCGATATCAGAGTCACATATTGGGCTTAGTGGTCCTCCTCTGGTCATGAATTTTTTTTTATTTTATGCGTTAACTACTCTCAAATTCATGAATGTACACTCAAGTAATTAATAGATTTATATTCATTGCTTCTGTAACAAAAGATCTGCTAACGTCTTATGAATGTTTATTAGGTTTGTTAAAAGCAAACATTTTTCTAAACGAGCATGTTTAGATTTGTGTAAATGAGGTTGTTGAACCCATCGACATTATTGTAAGCAGACATTTTTACCACTAATACATAATCACAATGTTTGTAAATGAGCATATTGGACAATGATGTGCAAATGAAGTTGTTGAACTCATTTACATTTGTGTAAGCAAACATTTTCACTACAAATACATAATCACAATGTTTCTACATGAGTATGGTGGATAATGATACGGACTTTTCGTTACGATAACTTTCAATAAAAATGAGAGATTTTTGTTAAAAGTAATAAGTTCCAACAAAAATATACGTTTTCTTTTCAAAACTTTTTTTCGTATGATAATTCGTCACTACAACAATTTCCATACATGTTTAGGCTCGTGTTACTTGTATATCGAGGTAAGAGATCATATTTGGATATTTGGTCATTACGAGGTAAGATATTTGATCTATGTTAAATCCCCTACTCAATGTGTAGCCGTCCTAATTCAGGGAAAAACATTGCAATAAATACGTTTACTCAGAAGTCAGAACGCTACCCCACCCCACATGATCTGCAAACATGTAAGGATTGCCTACTTGATTTGATCATAAAATGTACCATATCTTATTATACGAATTGCACAAGTTGTGGGATGGATAAAGTGAGTATTGTGTTCACCACATATATCACATGATATGTGATGTAATATATTTAAATTAATTATATATATATATTTTTTGACAATTGGGGGAAGGAAAAAGGAAACTTAACCCACTAATTAATTATATATTTTTAAATAATAAAAATTATGACTCACTGTCATCACATGAAGATAAATTATTAATTCTAATGTATTATGTGTCAATACACGTGATGAATTTTATATTTTTTGGTATGGACTTCCCACAAGTACAGAAGCTATACGGCTAAAACAAAAATAAGTGGGGTCCTCCATTCACGGACAAGGTATGAATTTAGGACCCAATAAAATGTTTGACGATAAGGAAACATTTAACCCGAACATTTTTTGTAATAATCTGGAAGCAGATAATTTTTTTTTTAAAATGTATTTATACAAATAAATTCACGTTCATGAACTCTCTTCTTCTCAATCTTTTATTAATTCTTTGGCTCTGACAATTCATGAACCTAAAACATATGTGCATGTTCTTTTCAAGAAAATTGAATATATTACAGCATTTATGAAATATTTGGAAATTAAGATCTTAGTGTTTTTAATCTTGTTATACTTTTTAGACAAATTTGGGTTCAAAATTTTTAAAATGACATTTAGATAACACCAGATTATTTCAGTTCTGTTTTCACAACTTTTTTCTACCTACTTTTAGTTTATTATTTTGAAAAATATATTTTATGATATTCTCAACTGATTTTTATGCCCCACTTCGCATTTTTTAAACTAAAATAAAAAACAACTAATTTTAAAATTTTTTAAAATAAATTTTTACAAAAATTTGAATCTGTTTAGAACAATGCCTAGCGATAAGGTAGACAATGTGGATTCTTAAATAGAGTACTTAACATTATCGTTAGATAATTATCGTTTATGTAATTATTTCTTCTACAGAATCTTTTTCTCTTAAAATTACACCATCAAATCCAGAACCAAATTGTCATCTAGATTTTTCTTGAAAACGAAATTGCAGACTTACTTGAAAATTGAAACCACGAGTTCTACTAGTACACGCCTTCGCCAGACGCCTAAAGAGTGTTGTTCTACATCATTGATGCGTTCAATTTCGGTGCAATTTCAGTGGAATTTGCATTGACTGCTGTGGAAAAGTAAGAATGATTGGACCTGCTCTACGTCTACACAAAAAAATATGTATAAATACAATCAAAACATGCAATTTTACACTCACTATCATAACTTCCTCAGTCAATATTGTAATTGATGCACGATGTTGCCCCATTCTGGGGGAATAGAAGACATGGACTTTTAAAGAATTCTGCTTTCCATGGCTTGGTTGGACCATTTAGTTGTGGTTCGTGAAGCAGTAGCACTCCGTATTAGGACAGAATTTCGACCTTCGACCTGGTTTCCTAGGTGCAAAAATTTAGAATATATTTTGTTTGACCTTGCAAAGACTAGAACTGTGAACCCCGTCCGGAAACAGTTTTCTTTCTTTTCTTTTTACACTTTTTTCCACTCTCTCTCTCTGGTAAATATTGTTGTTTTTAACATGTTTCTTTGTTTAACCATCTAACCTTTAAAGCTGTATATGTTCTGAAAATTTCAAGTGCCTATGAAGTAATTTTAGATGAACATACTGTAATGTCGTTCATAAAATAGAAAAAAAAACCATTTTTTTCCCTTTTTACGGCGGTTAACGGTGTATAAAAGTACAGAAATGGTCAAAAAGGAGATTAAGACATTTCAATATGAACCAAAAATCAACAAATAGTAGTAGTATATACGGATTTGACTGTGGTATAAAGTTGAATCAGTTACAAAGAATTAATGGTCGAATGATAACAAAGAGGATAAATTCACATTAATTGTTAATTTAGTTTACAAATAAACAAGTTTACATAAATTATTAAAATTTTGTTTATTCTTTACAAATTTGTTATGTGTACCATAAAAGTTTAAAGTTTAAAGTTTAAAGTGTAGTATATACTAGCAAAGCAGAAGAAAGATGGAGGCGCCAAAAGTTACCATGGCTTTTGGAGTGGGTTTGTGGAGTGTAGTTTAGGTGCTCTTCCCATTCTGGCTTTCAGTTTGGGTTGAGTAAGGTAGGTTCCCTTCCCCTTTCCCCAAATTGTCAAAAAAAAAAAGATGGAGGCGCCAAAAAAGAGCAGTAGGTCCATTTGCCGCAAATAGGAATCAGGGTCACATTGACTGATCAAGATAGCCAGCAATAAAATCGAACCGGATTTAGCATAGGGTCTTTTAGCCCAGTACCTAACACGTCAGTCCCTCCACATTTCAGCTCTTCCTGACTGCTAAGCTGCCAACCTTTTACCTTAACAAAGTTGTTGTTTCACGTCACACGTCTGCAATACCAAGGTGACACACTGCACAAAATCTTGTAAGCTGAGAAGCACGAAAAAGTGGAGTGGACAATGGTAAGTAGTACACTGCCAACTACTATTTACCCATGCCTGCCCACCAATTTTCCCAATCTCAAAACCTTGTTTAGTCATTTTCAACATTCTTTTTCACAAGCAGAGAACAGGAAAGAAATAATCTGTAAGGTATATCAATCCAAATGGGACCTAAACTTTTTTCTTATAATAATTATTCCAGCAACAAAGCATAAAGTGATTGTAAATCTTATTATGTTATGGTAAATTGTGGATTTGCATTTGATGATCAGTTAGTTTATTCTTATTTGCAGTTGTGATGATTAACTATTTCATTGTTATTATTACTATACAGACGCAATCCAATTAACTGCAACATATTTTAGTTTTTAAAAAATCACTAGTTTTTCAAAAAAATTTGTCCCGCATCAGGTCTCTGAGCGTTCGAGTGTTAGTACTTAAACTCCATGGTTCATTCCTTAAGTCAGCAATTACCTTTTGAGATGGATTGTGAAATTAGTTTAGGTTACCTTTCCCCTTTCCCCTTTCCTCTCGTAGGCCTTGTGCCGAAAAAGTTTCAAAAGAACAAAATGTAAGTAAACGACTAACAATAGTAGCATTGGACCACCTTATTCCATGAAAAAGTATTAAATTAATATTTTATCATCACGTAATAAAAGTAAGTTATACTCTATATTATTGGGTAATATGTGAATAGTTTTATACATCACGTGACATATGTAATGCATTAAAATTAATAATTTATCGTCACGTGATAATAGTATGTTACACCTTATATTATTTAATAATATCTAAATAATTTTAATACGTCACGTTGACATGCGACGTTAACCGAATACTGCTCCTTATACCCCATCTTAGATTAGTTACAGATTAGACATCTCGTCAAAAATCATGGACTCAAACAATTGATAAAAGTCACCGCTGAACAACAATAAAATATTGTCCTCACAAATAATAATCCAACAACTGAAGGACACATGTTTAACTGTCCAGCCACGTGTCGTGGTAGACTTTGGGCCCTATATTTTGGAGGGAAAAAGAGTGGCGGTGGGCTCCACGTCGGCGTCGCTGGCGGCAGACCGAAGCAATTCCCGGCCCACTCATCTCTATTTGCGTAGCCCACTTGTTCTCTCGAGGAATCATACGTTTCTCATACCGTATTCATCCTGAAATAAGCATTTAAAATATTATAAAATATTTTCTTTTCTCAAAGCCTAGCACAAGTGATGATGACTTTTTTAGGTAAACATAATGGGATTTTCTTGTAATGACGAAGAGGGGTAAGAAAAAGTTTATAATTTTATAAAAAATTTTCTTATTTTACCATTATAGTTACATAAAATGAATTATTTCATAATAGCAGTTGTTACTAGGTTGAAATTTTTATTTTGCATTTGTATTTAAGGTTGACCACTCGAAATGTAATCAAGTTTAATTTACATGGTAGGCTCAGTATGTGAGATTCTTACATGAATTTGATTTTATTTGTAGATTTTGTGGTAAAAAAACAAGTCAATTGAATGTGGTGATTGTAAAGAAGTAATGGAAGGACATTATTAACTTTTAAATTATAAATTTTACCACTGTGGACTGGATCCATATATAAATTTTTTTTCCAACATGGCCTTGCTATATGAAAATTTCGTGTTTTCTACTTGTCCAAAAGAAAGCATCACGCCAACCATTATATTGGGGGGTCTACGCATACAGGTTTTGTATGTATATGGCGAGTGCGTTTCTTTTATGATGATGACCTAGTTGATGGTCTGGATGCTGAGCACAGATGAATGATGGGGATCACTGGCGCACGTGACCTGGTAGACTTTGAGACAATTAAGGGATTGTCACATGACATGGAGATGGCTAATATCCTGTGGATACAAACAACGGAGATAGGAGAAAGGAGGTTCTGCACTTTCTGACTTTTTAATTTTTTTAATACTGCGTAAAAAAAAAAAAAAAAAACTTGCATGTATAGTCGTGTAGTGCACTTTTATTTTTCATCATGGTACAAGATAAATTCTGTCCTACCAAAAGAAAAAAAATGCATCAAAACTTAGACCAGTTTTTGAAATAAAGTTTAAGCATATTACGTAATTCAAATATGTACTAGTTGATTAGAGATATCTGTTCAATGTCTCACAGACACAAAAAATATTCAATATTAGTCATCCCCATTTTTTGATCTTTTTTTGGTTCCTCACTCCTCATTTAAAAGTTTTGAAAATGTTCTATAGGAGCCTATTAAGTATAACACTTGAGAAAAATTCAGTTTTATTGTTAAACTCTCCCATTAAATTGTCAATTTAATTTTGAATATTATCAAGAAACTTTTTTTTTTTTTTACCATAAGAGGTATATCTGGTAATTAATTTATTTAAATAGCTCTTAAAAACTTAATCAAACCATCATATATTTAATTCTAGGTACATGATTCATAAACAAAATTGTAGAATTTTCAAAATTATTTGATTTAAATTACATCATGGGCTCCCTCAAAATCCATCAATTAAATATAACATTAACTCAAATTTAAAAATTCACATTTTTTAATAGTACATCCATCTTGAAACAATCATGTAGTGCAATCTCTGCATGCCCGCGGGGAGGATATGTCCAAAGGGTACGGATCAGATGAGGCGAGGGGACAAAGGTTTAACTGCAGCCTGGGAGCGGTGGATGGACATCGGCTGTGAGATCGTAGAGAAATGAGAGGTTTGCTAATATCGGAGCAAGCATGTCACGTGCCATAGGCAGACTGCAATTGCATGGGGTCAGTACTTCCTACAACTATTATAGTATCGTATCTACCTAATACACTTTATAATACCTTAAAGAAAATGACATTGTCTGTTATGTTCAGCAAATGCACATTAAAACAATGGTAGCAGGAGCAGCATGATGCGAACCTCCTCACACATTCGGAAAGTTATTGAATGTATTCACAACCTTACTTGTGTAGGTTATGATTTAAACAAAAATTATATAAGCGTTATTATAATATTTCTTTGTCTCAGCATGTTGTGTTACACTTAAAACAAAATCTACTAGAGGTTTGTAGGTTTGCTCCATGTAATAATTTTGTTGGATATTCTTGCAGTAACTGAGTTTACGGTTTCACTTGCGGATTTTATAACTTAAAAGAGTGTTGTGTAAGCATGATAATTTATGGTGAAATAAGAAAGTGATGTAAGAATTTTATGTGCCTTTATTTTTTACCACAATAACTAACAAGTGAGACTGTGGACCGAATTTATGTAAAATTTTTTCATAAATTGCCGGTGCTACCCACCCAAGAAATCGGTGGTGCACTCCCCTCCCCAAAAAATCAGCGATGAAGGATCCGAAGGGTACACGCACTAAATTTTGGTCATTCCAATTATAAGTTCTGTAGAAATTGCATTTAGATCCATAATTTTACCATTTATTACGAGGGAATGTTTAATTCTAGATAATATTTCACTTGGATTGCATTTTTAGAGAAATAATATTGTCGTAGTATTTTCAGATTTAATGTAAACAAACTAAAAAGGAGATATTAAATTCGGTTAATAGATCTTCCAAAAAGTTCATTTGGGAAAAATCACTATCCAGATAAGTGATTTTGGATTACCCTTGTGTTTTAATTCATGCAAAATTTTTTACATATACTTAAAAGTATAGAACACACGTACTTATGTCTATCAAATTACATAATGTCGCATCAAAATTTGAAACCACTGTCTTGCCAATGATTTATTTTATATTGTGTGTTTGTTTTTCTAATGATATTTCTATCTAATGTTTTATATTTTTATATTTTCTTCAAAACTTGGCACGTAGTGTTGACATATTTTTTTTTCATCATCCAAATACACATTATTCTTGTGTCACACTTCGCATGCAATATCAGTGTTAAGCGTAAGAGAGACACAAAAGTATCTTTATCAATCAGATTGTTTCGTGTATATGCATAGCATGAATTTATTGTACTTTGGAGGTATATCAAAGGGAATGAGAGAGTGCAATTTCAAGAATCATTAATCCCTAATACGTTGATCTTGGCTCTTTGAATATCATATCATATATTATTAAGATGCTCCAACCGTGAGATCAGAGATACTGCTTTAGATTATTCGACGCAGGATTCTACAACTAGGATATAAATTACATTATTTGAAGAAAACTATGATTATAAAAGTCCAACTTCGTGTGAGGTTAGGTACGTGCATGGCATCCTAGACGTTCAAAGTTGACTTTGCTGCATGTTTTAGATTCCTCATCTTCATTATGAAACAGATTTTTAGTACAGATATGGTAGCATCTTCTTTGTCCACGTCCAGCCTCAATAAAATAATTGCAAATAAATCAAGTCCAGGAGACAAAAGGCATGGTCTTTGTTCCTCAAAGATCGTCCCAAGCTTCCTATACTGGCTGGATGGGGTCTAGTATGCATGCGATTATCAAAATTCTTGTACTTTTTTTTGGCTAAATCTATTCTGCTTAGGATTCCATCATCTTTAGTTATGACTAAGATACTATAGATCTTTCTATAGCTGGAAAGAAATACAATTGGTAAAAGTTGATTTAGGGATTGTTTTCAATAGCATTTGATTTTTATAAAAAGTGATTTTAGAAAAGCTGAAAATAAGTTCTCCTGATTTTAGTTTAAAAAATCCAAAAGTATAGTAAAAAAAAACAATTTATAAACTCACAAAATGAATTATTCAAAAATCAGAAGTTAAAATCAGGTAGAAAAAAACACTATTCAGAATAGAGATTTGCTTGGAAAAACAATCCCACACCCTTCACTCATATGATGAAGCTGCTTATCATTCTCTAAAAAACTTGCATTCCTTTTCCTTCAAGATTAAAAATAGAGTTGGAATATTTTTGCTTCAAGGATACTAAAATTTTCCTTAAAAAAGTTCAAAATTGTGTCTTAATTTTTTTGGTATATCAATGTAAACTACACATGGGATTAACAAGTCACATGCCTCTCTGTTTTCTAGAAATTTTGTAGAAGTATTGAGAATGAAGCACACGTTTAAAGGCCAACCTATCTACCTTCAAAGGCTCAAAAAGGGTCTTAATCAAAATTTGAAATGGCAAGGAGCCAAATAGAGTTGCAATGCGAACAAAAGACTTAAAGTTGAAGAAATAATGTCATAATTAAATTTAGTTTTAGTTTAGAGGCATACAACAAAATAAGAGAGAATTAATAATGAAAAAATTTGTTATACCTCTTTTTTTTTTTTTTGGTAACTAGATAAAATTGGTAATGTGATTTAAAACAATATGTTTTCTTTAATTAGAAAATAATCAAAGTCTTACCATCTATACTAGATTTGGTACAATAAAGTTTAGGGTATCATAGTGGTCTCATTAGCAATTTTGAAAAATATGTGATTACGAAATTCAAAAGGAAAGAAACCAATAGAAAAAAGAACCAAATCTATACCAAATAAAGAAAAAGGAAGTTCCTTTGAATTCCAAATAAAGAAGAATTTCTTTTTCCAAAGAATTACTTGGGCAACAACTATCAGTGGCACAAACGTGATTGTCGCAGAACTTCAGCCCCAAAACCGCCCAATGAAAATTAGCTGTGGTCAACCAACTCTGGAGCCGCCTTCCATAATACGTTGCCGGATCGCGGCATTATAACGTTGCCTCTCTATACCCACTCTCCTCATAAACGCGTGCATCACACCATAAACATCCATTTTTTTAACAAAACACGTGACTGTTCCACGATCGGCGCGTGTGATTTCAAAAGTAATTAGCGATTAATAACAATGCCCGCCAGCTAAGAAATAATTTAATTAAACAATTTTATTATGGTACGCATAACATAATATGCATGACATGGAAAATTCTGTCATGTCACATTTATGGCCATACTAACTCAGCTTTAATTCACATTCCTCTTCACACACATACACGCACAAAATACACACATACTCTTTAATATTCTATTAACATTCCCCTTCACATTATATATACAACTTCCCTTTAATGCACAATTTTGACCTCTTGGAAAAATTGAATTCCAAAAAATTCATGTTTCTGTTGAAAAAGACGCACAATAGGTATACTCTTTACCTCATGACCTTTATACTTTTCACTAAATGCATTATTAATGTGAATTCTTCTGTGCAAATAGTCCATTACACACACCACACAGAGTACACACAGAATTGTTTATGCTTTTCTGCAAAAGATAATTAAAATATTTTGTTTTGTTTATATTTCCAATGTATCAAAAAGATATTTATATATGGGATTGGTTCCCTTGGTGCAAATATTTTGAGTCCTATTGAAAATTCGCGTCTGGTCAAGTCAATCAATTGTTGTTGGTGCAAAAATTGAAAACATTGTACTATAATATTCAATCAATTGTTGTTGGTTGGTGTGAAAATTGAAAAGATTGTACCATGATTCATTTGGTTATTTTGCCATCCTCTTGTTCTCAAACAATCTACACACAGTACACACAGTATTTCACCCAGACGCACATAAATAGCCACGCGCTCACTTCTTCGAGTGTATCAGAACTAGTACCAGTAGAATGGTCTAAATCATAAATTTCGATAAAAACCACTGTAACTGATCATCTTTGTCATATTCTTCAGGAAAAAGGAAAAAAGAAATCTTGGCCATAGATTTCTCATCCTCACTGTTTTCTCTTCAAAGGGTTTATTGACTCTTTTATTTATCTATATAAAGGGGTTTATTTCTGATCCGATTTTCTCTCTTTTTTGGGGCATTTTATGCTTTTGCTTTTATCTCAAGAGCGAAGGAGGAGGAAGAGAAGAGAGGAGGGGTTAGAGAGAAACAGAGGAAGAGGTTTTATGACGGCTAGATTTCAACTGAGTTTTGAGAGTACTGGGGCTTTGTTGAAGAAGCTCTGCTGGATTACTATCTCCTCTGCTGTTTTGTTATTGGCTATCTACAAGCAAATATCCCTCTGCTCTGCAAACCAGCAGGGCACTTCTCTTCTTTTCCCAACTGTTTCGATGCGTTTGAGGCCCAAAAGGTACCCTTTTCATCAGCCTTAAACCCTGGAGGTTTTACATGTTTATGTTTATGTTTTTTTTGATAACCTATTGAATTTTATGATTTTTGGATGTTTCGAGGGCTGATCTGAACTGGGTTGGTGTTAATTTATCTGTTCTTGTTAACTTATTTGTGCGTTTTAATTTATTTTTTGGTTGTTTTTGTTGTTGCAGGACTTGTTCTGGAGTAGAGTGTTTTGGGGGATTTCACATAAAACGATTTTTATATCTTTTTTTGTTCTTCAGAGGGCCTCATACCTGATATACAACAACCCCATTTTTATTTTATTTTGAAAGAATTAAAATTATCTTGGCTAGTTGATTTTGTTTGGTTTTGTTGAGGGAAAAAATCACAATTTTGAGGATTTTCTTGGGTATTTATTTGAGGGTTTTGGATTGAGTGATTGAAAACAGGAAATAAAAATGCCAGAGCCTGGGAGACAATTGATAGTTAATCGAGAATTTCAGAACAAAATGCCAAAAATGATGGCCGAACCCATCGGACACGTGCGAAAGATTCGGGTCTTCTGTAACGACCCGGATGCTACTGATTCTGATTCATCTGATGATGAAGGGATGAATCGAAAGAAGCCAAAGAGGTTTCTTAAGGAGATTATTTTTCCAATTAGGGAGTTCAAAAGTCAGCCTTTGGCGATGGCAGCTGCCCCTGAAGCTGAGAATTCATGCCAAGAGAGCAACAGTGGGGAGAAAAACCACCCCAAGAATAAGAAGGGTTTAGCTAAAACCTCGAGTGTGAGTCAACCAAGGCCTTCTTCGAGCAAATATAGAGGTGTTAGGCAGCGGAAATGGGGCAAATGGGCTGCTGAAATTCGCGATCCGTTTAAGGGAAAGAGGATCTGGTTGGGCACTTATAATTCTCCTGAGGAGGCTTCGGGAGCTTATGAAGATAAACGACTTGAATTTGAGGCTAGGGCTAAACAAAATGTGTCTGAAAAGAGTTCTAATATAAAAAATGATACTAATCAGTCTAGCTCAATTGCTGTTTCCCAGCCCCATAGTCAGAATGAAGCTCCTCCTTGTGTCTCTGAGGACTCTGCTGAAAGCCTGGTATCACATACATCCCTGGCATCTGTCCTCGAATTGAATTGCTTAATCTCATTGGCTACTCCTGCTCTGGCTTCTGTTGATGGTGATAAGCATGATGATGATAAGGGGAACGACGTGGCCGAGAAAACTAATATTATTGAGCAGAAGTTGCCTGAATTGGATTCGATGATGGATGAGGACTTATCATTAGCTGAAATTGCTCAGGGAATGGAATTGGATTTTGGGTTGAATTCTCTTTTAATGGAAGAGGAGTTTGGACAGCCTCTGGAAGACTTTGTTATTGGTGATTTTGACGACATACCAATCAGTGGCTTTGACGATGATCAACCAAATGCTTTGCCTGATTTCAACTTTGATTTCGATTTTGAAGCTTGCAATGAAGCCTTTTCTTGGATGGATGATGCACCAGCCCTGCTGAATGGTGTACCACCTCTCAACAGTCAACATAGCATGCCAATAAGTTTTGCAGCTTGAGTTTTGCAGTAGTAGGATTTAATTAAGTGGTAATATAGTGTAAGTTATTATTACCTATTTGAGTTTTGTAATAGTTCAACAGGAAGTTTAAATCTCAAGGGATGCGAACTAAGTTCTTTGAGAAAAATGTTTTTGTCTGAGTGAGTTTATTTATTTGTTTGCTTTAAGAGAGATGTCTTGCTGAGGGATGAGCTTTTTTCTCGTGGTTTATGTACGGGATGAGTCCTTTGGGTTTTCCTGTGCTGTTAGTGCCGTCCAAGGAGCTTGAAACTCTTTTGCTGGGAAGAGTTTTTGCAGTCATGAGAGGAATTTGTTCAATCCTTTTTGTCTTTCTGGTATGATTATGAACTTCTGCAAAATGGAAATCTACTATTAGTAATTTACCCTTTTATCTTTTATAATTTTATTTTATATCTTCAATGGTTTATATTTCAATTAAAACCAAGTGACCCTGAGTGTATGATAGTAACAATTTTCATTCATGGTGTATGCTCTTACAAATATCAAGTCTCTTCAGTGAGATCTTATAGTGGGGTTTGGTATTCGACAACTTTGTAGATCCGGGCATCTTCAGTTAGCAATTGCAGACGAGCTTGTCCCGACAACTTTTACTATTCTTTGATGCCATGGGAACTTTCTTGATTTGTGATTTTGTCGCTTACCATGAACATTTCTTCTTGTTCTTATGCAAACCATGCCACTAAGCAATACCATTTGATGATAACAGATCTTCTACACTAGCAAAATTGATTATAGATCCTATGCACTGGTAAAATCGATCATATTAAGCAACAATGAACTTTTACTAGAAAAATTTATCCAAAAATGTGGCTACAATAATTTTGTCATGGATTCTGTTGACATTTTCGAGTGTAAAGTATCACCCAAGCATTTTTGCCTGCTGCAATTATATGTCGAATTGTTAAACTGAGGTAATTAATGCTTTTCTCTGTAGTCAGTGTGATTTTAGGTTGGCTTAAAAGAGTGGGCCAGCGTTTGTTGATGATGAGAAAAGAGGTGTGGTGCTCTGCTCTGCAATGTTAATGTTTGCTTCGCCAAGCAAAAGATATCTGCAACTTGCGGTCGCTAAAAGATGTTATCTCTTGGAGACTCGATTCGAGCTAGCTGTATGCCACTTTGTCCTGCCACGTACTTCTTCCTTCCTAATTCTTAGTAGTGCTTCTTCCTTCCTAATTCAATCCCAGAGTAATAACGAAGATCTATTTTTCTTTTTCAATCTCAATAAATTGCTTAATATTTGTGTAAACACTAGTTAATTAGGAGTAAAGAAATTGTTTAGAAAAAGCTATGTAGATACCAAAAGATGTACACAAAGGGCTATCTGCTCATCAATTCACTTGGATTTGTGGAATCTAATGCTCAAGGAATTCGATAAGATAAATGCAATCGAGTACACAAAAGAAAAAGGGCTGTACAGGCACGTGAACTTCTTTTTTAACGGCTCTTGGTACGTATTTTCTTTCGTACCCTCAACTTATACAAACCAACTTGCATTTCAATTGAAACTCTAATAATTGACGTTTAGTGCAGTAGAAAGCTCAGCCAAAACATAACTATTTCTTTCAATTTCTGGAAAAAAGTGTTGGATAAAATGAAAAGGAAATCAGAATAGATGATAAGCATCAACAAATTAGCATGTGATTTTTGGTTCATTGGTCCCCAGAAAATACCAAAAAAGAAAACCAAACATTGTCCAATATGTAATCATATGATTTTGGAAGATGTCTAAATCAAATGTTTTTCCATATAAGAAATGAACTCTTTGGCCGCTCCATTTGATCATTTTAAGCGACTTTTAAGTTAACATATTCCGCAATCTAAGGCTGACTTTTGTCTTCATTGGTTGAACATCATTTTCCATTCGATTAACTTCGAAGAAGCCTTCACAATTTGCTTCATTCATTTGTCATTCTCATTTCTGCGTTTTCAATTCTCAAACAAAAGTCTCTAGTCTTTAGCAGTAGGACCAAAAGAGACTTCTGAACTGCCTATTTTGCTAGTCTTGCCATGTGTCCCATTTCTTGAATACAGTTTTAAAGGGGATTACTTTCTTTGATATTGCCTAAATTTTGGTTGAACAAACAATATTTTTTAAAAATTCAAAATTTTAATTAGATTTTTAATTTAAATTTGAAATGATGTGACCCAATATGAACTATTAATCGACCTGCAATTACAGAGACCTCGATCGGTTTTGAAAGGAGTCTCTAGAGGGACTAATGGAGGGTGGCACCGCCGGAGATTTTGGGGCTCAGCATTGTGAAGAATGGAAAGCTGTAGCTTGCAGAAAATGCGTCAAACATTTACACTGGGTTTCTTCAATCAAACAGTATAGTGGGTAGTAGTAGGTAGTATTATTTTTGACTCTTGAGGGTATGGGGGGAAAAAGAATAATCCTTTGTTTGTTGTTGGACTATTAAAGCCACAGTTTTTTTTTTTTTTTTTTTTTGGGCACAGAAATTGTAGGCATAATGGAGATTTAAAAGACCTTTTTTTTTTTTTAACTATGTGATGAAGTAGGTCAAAAGCTTGAATCCTGATGGTCTCTTCAAAAAAATTACCAACCCTTATATTCACCCAAAAAAGGAAAAAAAAAAGAAGAAGAAAGGAAAAGATCGTGTATTAGAATAGCATTTTTACATTATCAAGTCTGTTCTCAATAAATTCTGATTTTGTAAAAATTGATTTTACAAAAGCTAAACAAAAGAAAAATCTAAACGTAGAGAAAAAAAAGTAATAAGAAATATCACAAAACAATTTTTTTTGTAAATTAAAAACTAAAAAGCAAATAAAAAAATATGTTGAAAACTTGCCCTTAATTGACTGAGCATTTATTGGAAAGTTGGGCCTTGCGACATTTGAACCAGTTGGGCACAGCCCATAACTGTGCTGTGGAATGGCCTGATGTTTGAATTAATTTTCTCCTAGACTTGGGGTACATACTACTCCCAAGCCAGCATCACCAATGTTTTCATTCGGCATGGCCTTATGGCCCAAATTAGTAAGTAGGAGGAATAATTGCTAAGTAATAATGAATTTTCTTATTCTACACTTGAATTCTCCCTTTTATTTTCCTTTTTCTTTTTAATAAAAGTCTTTATTAAACCCCAAAAAAAAAAAAAAAAAAAAGACTGCAGATCAAACCAATAATTACAATATTAATAAATTTGAGAGCACACATTTTCTTTTTTGAGATAAAGAAGGCACACAAATGTTCGTAAAATTGTTTTAAGTTTTCAAATAATTCCCTCATTCCTAATTAACACTTTAACAAAGCACAGGAGTTGTAACACTTGTTTTATTTACTATCATATGGTTTAATTCATTAATAACTCCTAATAACTTTCCGTCATTTTTTGTCTTTTATCTAAATATTCTACGAATTTGCACGTATGAATTCTTATACACCAGTTTATATAAAGCATAAGCATATCCTTTTTGTAATACTTTGTAATTCTTAAAATATCTTTAATCAAGTGTAATTACTTACTAACTTATTATATACTCAAATACTCATAATATGGCATAGCTTCCTATCCTCATTTTCTTCCAAATTCATTTTAATTTCTTTTCCTTTGTTGGTTTATAACTAATACCCTAAATTTTTTTTCTTAAAATTATCTGAAGAATTAAAAATGTTAATGTTGAACTTTGAATTGAAGAAGACTATATCATATGTACGAAATTATTATGGACGAGAGTAAGTACTACAGCTATATATTGTAATTAACCAATTAATATGGATTACTAAGATTTATTACCACTTACTAAACAAATTCTGTCTTCCTATACTTCCCTAATTTCACCCTCTCCAATATTCAAGATTCTTACATTCCTCTAGTATCATACACTCCAATTTTCATTCAGTTTAATGCGCGAGAAAGCAAGCCATGAAGATGAGAAAAATCAGTATTTCACATGCAGACTATTCTTCTTCAGGTGAAAACAGAGGGCGTCAAACCTTGAAGCAGCCTGAGCTACTCAGAAAGATTAGGAGAAGGGTTTGGAATATTCAAAAGTACTCAAGAAAAAGAAAGTCAAGAAAGTGTTCTGCTGCTAGTATTAAAAATTTCATCTAGAAAGTACGTTTGTCATTGCCTTCTGATGATGATCGCATAAATGAAGTGGTCAAGAAACGGGTTTTTGGTCAAGAATCTAATCAAGAATTGCTTTGTGAATCACCATTTGTTCTGCAAGACTTGGAGAGCAATGCCGGTGTTATGAAAACTGAAGAATTTAGAACTAGATAAGATATTAGGCCAGTGGCAGGTGGAGTAATGGTTAGGGGACGGTTTGTCCAATATATTAGAGGACTATTGGTTAATCTTGGATGCCCTATTATCTCCCAATTGTTGACAACCATGGTTTCTTGTTAGGTGAATTCAGTAAAGTGGATGACCTTAGTATTTGTGACAATGAAGATGACAGCTTACCCAAGTTTTGAGTCTTGGTCCAACCCTTTAAATTGCAAGAGTTGAATAATGATCATTTCAAGATTAGTGTTGGTGTACGGAATTTGTTAGATAAGTGTAATAGTAGTAACTAATAACAATGCATGTGACTGTTGAATTGAATTTTGTGGGAGTCTTGTGATAAATATGGTGAATGATTCAATCAAGTCTTTCTCAAACTGCTTTAGCTTATCTTGATTTTGCTTTCCTGTAATTTGAGTTTATTTACTTTTGCCCAATATATAGTAATGAACCCCTGACATTAGTATAAAATCTTTGGTTTGATAAAGGTCACATGGCAATCCTGCAAGCAATGCTGGGACTGATGTTGAATTCTGAACAATAATATTTTATTTTCTTTTCATTTCATAAATTCCTAGTATTGGGCAAGGACTATTTGTTTCAGATGATTTAGGTTTTTACCTTTCTTGTGTAAAGTATAACCCCTAAGTCATTCAATAATATCAAAGCTCTTAACAGAATCTAAAATGAAAATTTAGATTCAAGATGTCTTCTACATTCCTTTGTTAAGCATTGTGCAAGGAAGAACGAGCATAGGTATCATGATTTTTTCTCAACTTCTATGGGGATGTAATTCACGCAGAGCATCAACCTGTCCCTGGAAGATGACTCACAGTCTGTAAATTTGCCTTTTTAACCTATTAGCCTATCTCATGAACCTAGCTTTCTTATTCCACAGAATTTTAGGCAAAAGGGACAGTAAATTGTACCATATATTTTCATGCATCTGTCCACAGGATATGCACAAAAAGTATGCAGACACGCATGTAGATAGCTGTGAAAAGATGCAGAGGAAATTATCTAAACCTACATCTTTATGCAAGCTGTAGTAACTGCAAATTTGTTTATCTCCTTTTGTTTTGACTGTTTTTCCAGTGGACTGCTGTTTTTTTCTCCTTTTAGTACATGTAGGTTGATTGAAATGTCATCAACCAGCACATATTGGAAAACAAAATTCATTCATCAAGACAACGTCTAACTGTATAACTGTATAATCTTGTTGCTGTCCATGCTATGTGGATTGTTGTCTCCTTCTAAGTTGCTCCACCTGCACATATTGGTGTGGACTCTTAGTAGTGAGTCCAAGCACCTGCCCGATGATGGAACGGTTTCTGGTCAAAAGTGATAGATTCTAGCCCAGGTGATGGCCCAAAGCATATCTGGAACTCATCAAGGACCTATTGTTAAATTCTGGCTCTAGAGTTTTAGTATTAGATTGGGCTTTAGAGGTGTGAGATTTAGTCGAGGTAAAGGTAGATTAGGATTAGTTAAAACATAGGGCCATTGCTGTTCAAGAAAACTGTATTTTTTTTTAATCTTTTTTTCTTATTGAAAGCAAGGATAACATCCTTAATCAATATATGATTAAAATAAATGCATAACCTCATTCTTAGCTCCATTTTCCACCAATCAAGCGGGTTTATCTCAACTAAAGTTTAGAATCTTCCTTCAATAACCCAAAAAAAAAAAAAATTGTTGTTAATTTGACTTGTTTAAAATCACTTGTACGTACCATATCTCATAACATATGAAGCGAATTTAAATACTAAATCTTGATGAATTAGACATCAAATTTATGAACATGCATTTGCTAAAATTTTTATTAATTATCCTGAATTTGTTCGAAGAATACTGCGTACAATACGCCTAATAAGCTACAAAACTTTTCTCAAGTAGTTAATGAGATTCAAACCTCTAGAACTCAAAAGGGAGTCATTATCTAAATTTTATATCTTGTTTAAGGAAGCACAAGATTTTTTTTTTTTTTTTTTTTTTTTTGGCTTTCCGGCATAGCGAAGAGGAAATTACCGGTTCGTCGAGCTGAAAATAAATAGCCAAGGTGCAATCAATCCTTATTGCTTGATTCAAACTCATTTAAGGCTAAGGAAAAAGTAGCTAAATAATTACATCGCATTGATGGTGCTAAGCTCTGACTCATTAATTCTTCCATTATTATGCAGTTGACCATAATTTTGTTCCTTAACATCTCGTCTTCTTATGGTACGATGTTTTGATTTAATTAATTTAACATGGTAAAAAGAATGTCTGTCTATCAATAGTATTAGTTGATAGTTTCCAAAATAAAAATGGTGTTTTCCAAATGTCATGTATGTATGTTCGCCAACAAGCCAGTGATGGTAAGGGTGAGTCCTTGAGCTTTAGATGGTATGATCTGAATAAGAATTGTGAAAGAGACTTTATAGTGATAAATTTCAAGAAATACGAAGATGAATCTCATTCAAAATTATTGAGAGAGTGGCAACTGTTAATTCAGTATCAAGTTGATGGTGGCTCTGATAATTGTGGTCAACTATGATCTAATTCCCACATAAAATGAAGATGTTGATTTTTATCTGTCACCTATACTATATCCTTATTGTCGTTGTGATCCACAACCTTAGGAGCTGAATAAATTTTGTTTTTATTTTTATTAAAGCACAAAATAGGTCTGTACAAAGGTGGATTTTGTTTGATTTTGATTTTATCCTAACATTTAATTGATAAAATTTATAAGTTTAGTTTTTTTTTTTAGCTAAATTACTCAAAAAATTGTTGCGCTCCCAAAATGGACCAACATGTCATTGAAATTTAGGTTTGACCATAGCTAATATTAGCTTATTCCATGATTATTGACCAGAATGAGGGCCTTCGTAGGCCTATAATTTATATAGCTGAGATAACTGGTGGAAATCTTTAAGTACACTTGCGATCGTTGAGTTTAGCTTGGGTCCATTCCAATGAGGTCTTTGTCATTACAATTTAATTTTGTAAAACTGCAATTCGTCAACAGATTATTAAACGTTTCAAAAATGATTCTAGGTCAGGATTCAAGAGAATTTGAAGGTGGACGAGGATACTAAACACCTCATAAAATAAAGAACCTTAGTGTGGTCTTAATTGTTTATCGAACTGAATATTATATTTTCTTTTTCCTTTTCAATAAGCAAGTATTCCTTCTATTCATTATTTTTTTTTGTTAATTACCTAGTTTTATTTAGACAATTTTTTTAAAATTTTATTTAGATGGTTAGATAGAACTCTTTTTGAAATGTTTAGGGAAAGGGGAAGGGAGAAATCTACCATGTAGGTAATTGTTTTGTTAGATAAAACTTTAAGGTCTCGTTTAGTTAATGAAAAAGTAAGAGAAAATAATCTATATAGAAAAAAAGTAATGTATATACGAAAATTCGACTCAAAGGGGGGCTACAACTTTTAATAAGGTAGTTTCCTGTCAGACTTAAAAACTTCGGACGGATCATCAAGGAGCGGACCTCTAGATACTAAATTCTAAATAGACATCTGTCCTTGTCCGACACACAAACTGTAGAATGTTCAAGTAGATAATTAACAAGGAAAAGGACAAAAGAACCGAAAACTTGGGGGAATTTCTAGTGGAATTATTTAAATCTCTAAGCGAAAACAATCTTTAACACTTTTATGATATATAAATAAATATATATAGATATATATATATATAAAATAAAAGTATATTTAAGGAATATTCTTATTCTTTTCCAAATAATGAACTATGAGTGTATGAATCTTAATTTTAAGCCTTAATATATGTTTGTTTAATTGAGCAATTATAAATTACATATTTCGTTTATTTTTTGCGCGTGCATTGGAGTTGCAAACATTTTTGTAGACCATCATTATGTTGGCATTAATTGCTTTGATAACAGTGACAATCGAATTCCAGAGATGGCTTTAAGATCTTTATGATCCAAAACTAAACACGTCCGTTATACTTTCATGACTTCGCAGTTTTTTTTTTTTTTTTTTTTTTTGGGGGGGGGGGGGAGGGGGGTTTGGGCTTAGATTCATTAGTTGGAAAAGCATTTTTTTTATAACAGTGTCTATTCTCACTAGATGGTATAACTAGATTACAATCAATTTACTAGAAAAAAAATACGAACTCTCACATTTGTTACTTTTCTTGCATTCAAATGTTTTCTCCATTTAACTTTATTTTTCGAAACAAATAACACTTGATGCTCATCTTAAACAACGCCCATTGGTTACCGTTAAACATGCCCTTTACAAAATCGGTTCTAACAAGCACAAAAACTTGTATGGCACGGAATTATATAGAAAATTGTATTACGCGCCCTTAAACTTTAAACTATATATTGATTATCATTTCGTACGCTAAACATTGATCTGGGACACATTGCATTATAAACTTTAAAACTCACTTAGTTTTCGACCTAAACTCAAAATATCGCTCCGCTTGGATTAAATCAGTAACTGATACTATCACCAAAATAATGCAATAAAACCAATTGCATGAAAATCATACTTTATTATTTTATCACCGTAACTAAAATAAACCAAATTTACTTGAAATAAAAGTGTAATTCCACACGTAAAGACTTTATATTATTTTCTTGTAATACATTTAACATTACTTATTATTGTAACTAATATAAACCAATTGTTTACTATGGACATAAATAGTAATTTCACCCGATTTTCCACATGTAAAAGTTTTATCTGATTTTTCTTGATTAATGATTGCTATTACTATATCATTTGACTGAAACAAACCAAATCTTCTGATAGGTAAGTATAATTTCACAATATTAGCCATATATAAAAGTTTTATATGATTTTTATTAATACACTTGCTACAAGCATGCGTGATTTTCACGTAGATACCATCTTAGTATTTTTGTGAAAAGTGGCAATGATTTGATCCGAGTGAACCAGTTTTTAGAATTTAGGGTGCAACAATATGTTCAATTTAGAGTGTAATTGTGTCCCAAATTAAAATTTGGAATACAAAATAGAAATCGGTGTATAGTTGAGTCAACAAAATGAAATTTACCAAGGAATAAAATTGTACGTATTATAAAAATTGAAAAGACTTTAATCACGATTAACGCAAGACCTGGATGATGGAATGGACAAGACAATTAGTCTGTCTCTTAATATTTGTCTCACCGCTGGCGAATGGCCAGCAGCACTAAGTAGTCCACCGTCAGTAGTCACCAGAGGCCAAAAGAATGATCAATTCCACCTCCAAAGGTTGATTGGCTGTACATTTCAAACATAACATTGATGTTTTCTTCACGTACGATTCAATAAATGCATGAAAGCACACAGCATACCCCATACATATATATGCAACTTTCTGATTTCACAAATTACAGTGCAATTTTGATTAACAGCATCCTTATTTATCAAACAAGAAAAGAAGATATAGTACATGCATAGCAGGGAAAATTACATAAAAGAAAACTGTCATAAATTAGAGCTTAACCACTTCAGGAATATAAACAGGATATCTGTCAATGCAGTCTTCCCATGGCCCCATTGTTCGAGTTTTTATGGTTCTGTTACACTTCCAAACTGCACTGTTGCACTTGAATCCACTCCCGAATGCAATCTGCCAAACCCTATCACCTTTCTTCATTCTCCCTTTAGCTTCAATATAGCTCATTTCATACCATAATGATGAAGAAGAGGTATTGCCAAATCTGTGTAGAGCCATCCTTGATGCCTCAACATGCTCAGCTGAAAGTTGTAGACTTTTCTGGAGTTCATCAATCACCGCCCTGCCTCCAGCATGGATGCAGAAGTGCTCAAATGCTTGTTTGAAGTCAGGAATGTATGGCTTCAATTTGAGCTTAAAGATTTTTCTGCCAATCAGTGTTAGGAGAAACAGAAGTTGCTCCGATGCTGGAAGAACAAGAGGGCCAATTGTTGTGATGTTTGACTTCAAGGATTCGGCTGCAATTGCCATGAGATCTATAGATAATGATATCCCTAAATTCCCTTCTGAATCTTCTGTTTGTTGTACACATCTGTAAGATTTATCATCTGCTCCTTTGTGAGTCCTCACAACATGTACTAATCGATACTTTGCTCGCCTTCTGTCTGACCATCTATTGGACAAAAGAATTGCGGCTCCTCCCATTCTGAACAAACAATTAGGCAGAAGCATTGATCTTTCATTTCCTAGATAGCAATTTGGAGTAATAATCTCTGTACTAACAATCACAGCATTTGAATTTGGATGAACTTGAAGAAGATCTCGAGCCAAATCGACTGAAATTAGCCCTGCACTGCATCCCATTCCTGATAGATTGAAGCTCTTTATGTTACTCCTGAGTTTGTACTTGTTGATCACCATGGCCGATAAAGATGGGGTTGGTGAATAAATAGAGCAATTTACGATAATTATATCGATGTCTCGGGGTTTGAGTCCTGTCTGCTTGAATAGTGAGTCCATAGCAGAGAAAATTACAAGCTCAGCTTCTTCTCTAGCAAGTTCCCTAGTAGGGGTTGGAGGGATGTAATGTATAGCCGGGGGTAAACATGTCTCTTCACCTAGACCGGACCGAGCTAGCATTTTCATTTGGAAATTAACACTTTTGGGGTGATTAGGCAAGACAAGTCGAGCATGTTCCACGAAGGATGCATAAGGAGCCCTGAAATTGCATGGAGGTTTGAAACATGCAAAATCTACCAGGTATACAGTACGAGGTTTGGACAGGAAGTAAAATGAGGTAATGAAAATGATGAGGAATGAGGAACATATCATATGAACAAGCGTGAAGTGGAGAGAGTTCCAAACACTTAGGAGTTCTTCAGGATTTCTATGCAGGATTTGAATGAATACAGATATCATTATGGGAATGAGCAAGAAAGTTAGGATGTGGTTCACTAGGTATTGGTACCCAAGTTTGACATATTTGAGCTTAACTGAATGAGAGATCTCTGGTATTTTGAAAAGCATTTTGGTTTTGGGACAGGGTTGGGAATTAGAACTTTTATGGAGGTTGATTAGAGTTGGAAGAGGAGTTTTACAAGGTACAATTGGGCTCCCATTTGCCTCCCATTTTATAGGCTGTTCCGAGAGGGTAATGAATTGTGGCAGATGAGTGGACCAAATAGAAAATTTATAAGGGAAATGTGACGGGTGAGTTGTTCTGAATTAAGATCATTCATTGCAAAAATTATGTATTTTGATGTATAGTTTGTAGGATTAATGTTTTATATACTAGAACGTAAGATTTTTTTTTTTTTTGCATGATTAGATTTATAATTCCTAAAGTTTTACGCGTTCGTTATGTGTACAACTTTTGTAGAGAATTATACATAGACCGTGAGTTGATAGATACTTCCTTATTTGTAGCTGTAAAGAAATGGTAAACAAGTTTAAATTGAATGTGTCTGTATTAGTGTGTAATTTGGCTCCTTCAAATCCTCCGCCCCGAAAAAAAATCCTTTTTTTAAAATCACCATGAATTAATATATGTGGCATGTACACGAAACAGAGATGATAAAAGGACTTTTAAGTACAGATGACTTGAAGCGAATTTGACTATAACATTGTGCAAATAGAATGACAAATAATACATGTATACGTATAATATGTATAACATATGCCTAAAATGAATCTGCAACATACATCAATTATCAAGTCTTCAAATATTTTGACCCACATTGCGGCCGAATGAACAAATTATATAATGAATTATCTTTGTTTATACGGATCTATTAATATTTCCGTTTAGTACATCAAACTAAGGAATGTTTTTAATTTTTTCCTCCTCAATTTTGGAAGTCCTAGCTAGTTTTTGGCTCCTACTGCTTTTCGTGACTGCTTGATGAGACCTTGGACTATTTTGAGTTGTGGTATTTTTCTATCTTTCTCCTATTTACGCAGTGGAAAACAAATAGAGAGAGAGAGTGTGTGTGCATGTGTGTACACACTATATTACTATAGTCAGCTTAAGGGCACAAATTAGAAGTAGATTTATCATCTTCTTCAAAGTTTTGTCTTTGCAATTAATGACATACAAAAATCACACCCTACACACACACCAAAAGGGTGTATCAGGTCTTCCTAGGTAAAACCTATATGCAAAAGAGAATTTCATTTTTCAAGAATTATACTAGATATCTACTCAGGAATTTTTAACAAAAGCAAGGAAATCTTCAAGCATCTGTTTGTTTGGACCTGGCAACTATCACAAAAAAGAAATCCTAAAATATTTCTAATGACTTGCAGAATTAGGCATTGAAGGAAAAAGTCATATAAATTTTAACTCCATTCGGAAAATGTAAAAACATACTATTACTCATGACATTGAAGTATTTCATGCTGTTGTCCCAATCAAATCTTTCTCTTACAAATTGAATATTTTAAAAAAGACTATAAGCCAATTAAGGATATCCAACAAGCCAAACAGTTTGTTTCTTGCTTGACATGTAAAAAATCTAATCACCAAGTTTAAATTCTAAAGTTATGTCCGTTAATTAGGGAGGGAATTGTTTACTAAATAGATACATATATGGAAAGGAAAATAACATTGTCAAAGACTGTAACTAGATTTTTAGTTAGCAGACAAATCTTGACCATAGAAGAGTTATTATCAATCAGAAACTCTCATCCTTATCCAACCTATAACCTATATTGCTGGTTTCTTACTGTAAGAATCTATATATTTTAGTTTTTAATTTTTTTATTGTAGCATAGACCTTAAGGGAAAAAAACTTTTGCTGACATTTTTATTATTAGATTTTATATTTTTCTTTTGAATTAGGGTTTAATATTGAGGATTTACGGTTAGGGTTCAGGGTGTAGGGTTTATATTTTTAGGATTTTAGGGTTTTAATTAAATTAAGAAAATAGTAGCAACTATGGCTTTTTGTTTGTTAAGAAAAATTACGGTTATCTTTTTATTTGTTGAGAACTATTTTATATTTTTTTAAATAAGTTAGGATAATATGGGGTTCTTTCCAAATTAAGTTAAATTAGTATTAATTTAGAATAGCACTTTTTTAGTAAATTGGGATAATATAGAACTCTTTTGAAATTAAGTTAAGTTAGTATTAATTCAGAGGTAACGGTGTTTGTAATATTGAGTATCACATCGTCTTGGACATTACTATTGTTCGGTATGGAAATTAGTTTAGTAAGAAATAATGATGTTCGGTAGAAAGCCATGCGTTATGTTTTCTTAGATACAATAAGAACACATGGATGAAGTCTTATATTCTTGTGCAGGAAATGATGTGTTGATAAAGAGTTACGAAAATATAATAATTTTTTGAAAAAAAAATTTGATAACTTTTTATTGAAACTTACCGCTTTTTTATAAAACTTTATCATTTTTGTTGTGAGTTTAGATAACGAAAAATGCAAGTCATTGAGTGATTATTGTGCCTTAACAAGAAGAACGGCCAAGAGTACAAGGCATAGTTGGCATATTGATTGATGTATAAATGCTTGAAAGAGGCGCATCACCTGCGTAAGAGTTGATCAAATCATTCAAATTAATTGGACTTTTACTGTTTTACAATCTACTTTCTCAAAACTAGAGCACCATATCCAGGCTGCTTTCTGCGAAGATAGTAATACGAATAAACCGCACTAAAAGAAGGTGACGATTAATCATATTTAATGTACAAGATTAGTGTGACAATTATTTACAGATAAGATTTTTATGATGATTGCTAATACTAATAATGACAGTAATAATCATGATAAGATAGTTATCCTTTTAAGTTTCTTTAACTCACTCATTTTGGGCAAGTGGTGCTTCTATAATCATTTGTGGGTACATAGGATATCAAAGCTGCCTTTTGACCTCCATATCTAAAGCTACTTTTTTGCAGAATTAAGAAAAATTATGCATCTAGCTCTAAACAATGGAATGACTATTTTTTTTTTAATTATCTTACACACATTGTTAAGTAGTGTGTTATTTTCTTTACACTAGCGTAATTACTGTGTACTTCTGTGAAATCTTGTCATTTAAATGAAGAAGCTCACACTCACCTGTGTGAAGAGATTCAACACTATATGATAACATATGGTTACTCTACAAATTTACATGATTTTCTAAACAAATATAGGCTGGTTGCTGCACAGTATTCATTAACGCACACAATTTATATACAACTTACCACCTTTATGCATAAAATAACAATTATTGTTTCCCCTGCATTTAATCACTTTTTTATTGAATCTTATTTTTTTTCTTCCTAAAAAATAACATCTGATGTTCTAAATCTAATGAAAAATATTTAAGTAGACCAGTCCGTAGATCCTTTGGTTCAAAAGCTACCATGTCCTTAGGTAGACCGCCTGCGGATCCTTTGGTTCATAAGCCGTCACGTCGTTCATATGATAACATGGTGGCTTTTGAACTAAGGGTTCCACGGACTGATCTACCTAATTATTTTCCTGTTCTAATTAATTAACTGAGTGTCTAAGGCACAGGTTATAAAAACCTATAAATACATTGTTTCCATTTCGTGTAAGCAAGAATAAAAGTCGGAGCAAGTCGTCTGAATCAGGGCTAGAGTTTAGCCTGACCCATTAAAACCACATGTCGGTGAACAAACGCCCATAGAAGCACAAAAATCTCTTTCTTCGGTTTCAAATACTATCAGTCTATCCAAAACTATCAACCATGCTACAAGTCCAATCCATTACGAGTTATATGCCTCTTGGGCTACCTCTTATGTAATATACCTGGGCAATCTACACATTTGATGACCCATATATAATTGGCTCCCTTCCTCTCGGAAACAGGTCCATTTAAGCCTGGAATCCATACACAGAACCTCGCCTTTTTTTTTTTTTTAAATTTTAGGAGTTCAATGGCTATTGGGCTTACTGGTTAAGCTTTCCAGGCCCAAATAAGAATCTTCTATTTTTTCGGTTCTTCATCCAAATTTGACATCCTTGTTTACCTCAGTCAATAATTTGGAAAAAGTGTTAAATGTAGCATGTGCATTGTCACGTGACACATTATAATCAAAATTTATCGTCACATGGTGATGATGGCCATATTTTGTATTATTTGATTATATATGATTAATTTTAATGTGTCATATAACGTGCATAGTGCACCTAATATTCACTCCAATAATTTGTTGCTATCAACCCAAAATGAATTTAAATCAAGAGCAGGAAGTTTTATATTTAGGTCCTTCTGATCAAACTCTAATATTTAAGCATTTGTAATTTAATCTGCTGGCCACTGATACTCGTACTAACATTTACCAAGTTGCAGCCATACGGTAAATTCGACAGCTAAGGGATAGAGAAACATGCATTTTTTATTTTTACTTTAATACGACGAATCTTAGTTTGCAGCATCTGATTAGTTGTAGGCTTTTGAATATGTTCATGCAGTTATTCTTTTCAAATTCTAATTACAATTTATATTTATGAACTTCAAATCCTTGATTAATGGATTTTACTAGAGATCAATTGTTATTCTAACCAATTGTGAAGGGATCAATTTTATCAAATCCTTCTTTTAAAGCTTTAAAGATCCCAAGAACATGAATTTACACTCAAGAACTTTCAAAATTCATCAATGTTAAAATGCTCACAAAACAAAAATCCACACATCCAAGGATAAAGGAATTTGTTGTCCAAGTTTTCTTTTGTTATCAATTTTGTAGAGAAACAGATACAAAAACACCACCAACCCATCCCATCCATATAAAAATGAAATTCGAGGAAGCCACCAAATTTCAACTACCTCGTTTAAGGTGACAAAGGAGACCTTATATTCTCTCAATTTTCTAGTATATTCTTTACGTGAGAAGACCCTTTTTCCCAATAGTCAAATTCATTTCCACATATATTGTCCAAATTCAAGAAATGGCGTATAATTGAAGCTATTAAAATGAAATAAATTGGTACTAAACTTAATAGTACAACATCAAACACTATTATATAGTGGTTTAGATGATCATAACTGTTACTTTATCAAAATAAAATAAACGAAGAATGTTTAGGCAGTAGCACCAGTGTACCAAAACATGCTCCACCTTACACTAGCTAATTTCAATGATCAAAACTGCCAAATTTAGAAATGTATCTAACAAGCAAAAGCTTTACTAATAATTAAAAGCAACCAGTCGGAAACTTCGTCTAACTGTACTGGAAATGGTATCATTAGACATTTCTTTTTGTCCCCTTTCCTCTTCCTGTCTCGTTTTCTTCTCTTTGTTCTTCTTTGCTTTATGCATGTTAATTTTCAGCTTTTGCTCGGTAGCTTTTATTCCATGAGAAAACAGACAAACGTAAATAAAATCTGGGCTTGATCAAGTGGCCAAAAGGGTGACCATAAATGTGTGCCGCATGTCACGTTAGATTTTGACTTTTGAAATTACCTCGACCTATCCGGTGCTGCATTTTTGGAAGTTTGGTGAGTAATCAGGAATGTTTTGCCTTCTTCAATTCTCGAAATTTCCGAAATTCTGGTCATTTGGTGACATCGAAGGTCACACAAGCTTTGATTCCCCTAAGTTTTCAACCGCTAGAAGAAAAAAGAAAGATGCACACAATTTGTTTTGAATTAATCCGTAACATCGCAGTCATCAGTTACTAAATGAGATCATGTTTGGTTTCGTGCCTACTTCCTTTCCCCTCTAAAACAAAAGAAGAAATCAAGCCACATTTAATAAGAGCTCCTGCAAATCTACTACTCACTATACTCAAATTAGGAAAAAGCTGTTGGACTAGGATCAGAACACTTCTTGATGCGTTTTGATTACTTCAATTTGACATAGATTACCAAATATGTTACATCTACAACAGTACACGACTAAGTTTGATTAATTCATTTGGGCATAAATTACCAAATATGGTACATCAAGTTGTACTATTGTACAAGTGATAGTTGGGAGAGGTATGACCAACATTTAATCTGTTCATCTGCCCCGTATTCATTTCCATGGACCCCGAGCATTTATATTCCCCTAAGTTCCACAGCATAATTACTCACTCACCTCAAAATCCCTGAATTCTCTTCACAAATTCATTTGTGGACAATCATTCTTTCCGTGTCCCAAGCCCCAGGATGCCTCAGCGGTCACCGGAGTTTGCTAGCTCTGTCAAGCTCAAATATGTGAAATTAGGCTACCAATATCTAGTAAACCACTTTTTTACGTTCTTGCTAGTGCCAATAATTGCAGCCATCCTGATTCAGTTGATTCGGTTAGGCCCTGATGAAATTGTCAACCTTTCGAAATCTTTCCAATTTGGTCTTATCCAAATTTTATGCTCATCATTTCTAATCATTTTCATCTCCACTTTATACTTCATGTCAAGGCCCAGGCCAGTTTATCTCGTTGATTTTGCTTGTTACAAGCCACCCGTGTCATGTCGAGTGCCATTTTCGACTTTTATGGAGCATTCAAGATTGATCCTTAGCTCAGAGCCAAAAAGTGTGGAATTCCAAATGAGAATTCTTGAACGTTCTGGCCTTGGTGAGGAGACATGTTTGCCTCCAGCAATACATTATATCCCACCAGCTCCATCCATGGAAGCTGCAAGAAAAGAAGCTGAAATGGTTATATTTTCAGCAATAGAAACTCTTTTCAAGAAAACAGGAGTTAAGCCTAAAGATATCGATATTTTGATCGTAAATTGTAGCCTTTTCTCCCCTACACCATCGCTCTCAGCAATGGTGATTAATAAATACAAGATGAGAGGCAATATAAAGAGCTTTAACCTCTCTGGAATGGGTTGCAGTGCAGGGCTGATATCAATCGACTTAGCTCGTGATCTTCTCCAAGTTTATCCAAACTCGAATGCTGTTATTGTGAGCACTGAGATCATTACACCAAACTATTATCAAGGCAAAGAGAGATCAATGCTGCTCCCCAATTGCCTCTTTCGAATGGGGGGTGCTGCTATTTTGCTATCAAACAGGAAGGCTGAATCCAGAAGAGCAAAATACAGGCTTCTTCATGTTGTTCGTACTCACAAAGGATCTGATCATAAGGCCTATAAGTGTGTGTTTGAAGAAGAAGATCCTCAGGGAAAATCAGGGATTTCTTTGTCTAAAGACCTCATGGTAATAGCAGGGGAGGCTTTGAAGTCCAATATTACTACAATTGGCCCTCTTGTCCTTCCTGCATCAGAGCAGCTTCTGTTTTTAATCTCACTGATTGGGAGAAAGTTCTTTAATCCCAAGTGGAAACCTTACATTCCTGACTTCAAACAGGCATTTGAGCATTTCTGCATTCATGCTGGAGGGAGAGCTGTGATTGATGAGCTGCAGAAGAATCTGCAGTTATCAGCTGAGCATGTTGAGCCATCAAGAATGACATTGCACAGGTTTGGGAATACTTCATCATCATCACTGTGGTATGAGCTGAGCTACATTGAGGCCAAAGGAAGGATGAGGAAAGGAAATAGAGTTTGGCAGATTGCATTTGGAAGTGGATTTAAGTGTAACAGTGCTGTTTGGAAATGTAACAAAAGTCTGGAGATACCAACAGATGGAGCTTGGTCTGATTGCATCGATAGGTACCCCGTAGACATTCCTGAAGTGGTGAAGCTCTAAGGGATTACTCTTTTTCATATGGTTGTTCTGCTGTTATGGAAGTTTGATCCCTTATCAGTGCTTTTTTCTTTCTTTGTTTTGGATGAGCTGTTCATTGTCATTATAATCAGTTCAGTTCATTGTTGTACTCTTTTCCCTTAAAACCCTCATGTTGAAAGGAACTTCCAGGAGGGGGAAGAAGAATAGAATTGTCATCTTACCTGTGCTTCATTTGTGTCCTTTCACAAATTTTCAGTTTTTTTTTTTTTTAATATAATTTATGGATGCAAGCAAGAGGAAAGGATTAAATTCCTCCCTATAAGCCTGGCAAGTTTTTAATGCTCTGCCGGTGGCCGCTAGATCAACACCATTAGTTTCGGATGCTTTTCAACTTCACATTTCATGGATCATATTATTCAATGTGTCGTGCAGTTTGGAAGACATGACAGCTCTCGACAAAATGTTTCTTATGTCTGTCAGGTACAATGGTCCAATGTCTATTGAGGTACAAGAGTCCAAGGTAGTTGCCAAGTTTTTCTTGTTAATAAAGGCATGGATCACTTCGACGAACCAATTTCTGAGAGGGGCTAAATTCACACTTAAACAAACTGTAACAGTAACCATACAAATTTGTAATGCGTATGGGAGACTAACGTCTCCAAGTTCTACAGAGACTTTCTTGTTTGTACTTCAAAATGTCATTTTGATTTCATACGAATTCATGATTAATTACTTTTAAACGATGGGATTGTCGGGACACTTATGAAACTAAAATTTAGGACAGGTAAATTTTTTTTTTGTTTTTTGTTTTTTTTTGGGGGGGGGGGGGGGGGTGATTAAACGCAATGAGCAATAAATGTGAGAGTGTCGGTTTATATGGTAAGTTAAATTGTGTATATAATTTTTTTTTCCTTTGAAAAGATAAAAATCCCTAAAGAATTGTACTTAGGCGCTTTTTATTCTCAATTAAGTTTGCGAGATTTTTAACCAAAATTTTGAATTACGGGTCCACTTCAATACATTCATAACTTTTAATCTGGCCGCAAAAGAGAAAACTTGTATTTCTATATCTACCATCCCTAACTTGCAATCAGAAACTATATTTAGTGCTGAAATATTTTGGTTTACAATTTGTCAAACGAGACGACTAATGCTTCCTACACGATGAAAAATCGAAATAAATTGGAACCTTTTCTTGCTCAACAGAAACTACGAATTGACCAGATTTTCTTCACAAAATTGACAATCCTAGCATAAGCTAATTTGCCTATTGCATAATTTAGGACCTAATCTTTAAGCCTCGGATGGCAGGAGAGATTTTTTTTGAACAGTTAAAATCAATTATGCAAGTAGCTCAATATCGATTAGGTTAAATATACTATGTAGCCTAACTTATTGACGATTAAATTCTTAAAATGCTACGTAGTGTTGCTACATAATTATTTTTAAGAAGAAATTTTTATACTACGAATAATAAATTAACAGGTTTCACAGGTAAGAGTCGTAGAGACACTTGCAAGCTACCCATCTTCAATTGAGGAATCGTGTTGGTTAAGAGGGCTATGGCGATGTCAGAACATAACTTCTCTTTGAGAAGTCAAAGCTCTACCCAACCTTAATGAAAACTACTCCGGACGGTAGTAGTTGCCGATAGATTGGATCGTTTAGGGATTCTCGCATTTATGCATGAAAGTTGAAACACGCACTTGGACGTTGAGTATGTAGCTTGCATGGTGGATGTGCCTTTGAAGGTTTTTGCAGTGGACAAGTAACCTGGTTTACCTTAAAGCCAATGTTTTCTAGCCAACTGTCAGTCGAAACCTTAACTCAGCAGCTCATGAAGCTTCCAAGCTAGCAATCAAGGCCAACGGCCAAATTGTATGGTTTTCTGATTTCCCATCTACTGTAACCAATGCAGTAACTTTGAGTTCCAATCAATGAAATTATCCTTTTCACAAAAAAAAAAAAAAAAAAAAACCATCGGTCGTGTAGTTTCTTCTAGGATTGTATGGGCAAAAAATCAAGCAGGTGTCTAGCATCCAACTGATCTGGAAGTAGGGTTTTCTTTCTCCAATGCCCTCAGTCTAATCGTGTATTCTCCTAATATGGATCTGATGACTTATAATTTGAAAACTTTCTATTTGAGACAATTTTACGGTCAAAATCAAAAGTTGATAGATGGATGACTCAGATTAAATACACTTTTATCTTGTTAATTCAATGTGCATAGTCCATTTGTCAAATTGCCAAAAATGACACTTGTGAGGCTTATCTCCCTCCTAAATCAATTGGGCCATTCCAAGAATAAATTGGAATAATAAACAGTAGGATAGATATCACTGAATAACGAAAAAAAAGAAAAAGAAAAAAAAGAACCATGTTTTGCAACTAGATATTCCTTTATCCTTAAAATTTGTGAAATAAAAAGTGATCAGTCTTTTATGAGTTAAACCTTATATCTTCTTCTTCTCCATTTTTTTTGAAACTTCAAACTATACCGTCTTGTTGCTTTCATGTAGGGGTGTTCATGGACCGGGTACCCGGTCCATGGACAAAAAATGTGAACCGAACCGGTCTTTGCGGTTCGGCAAAAATTCGAACCGCAAACCGGTCCACATGTAGCGGGTACCCGGCCTTCCGGTTACCCACAAAACCGGTTCGGATAGGGCGGGTACCCGACCCGGTCCATAATAATTTACCTATATTTTTAAAAAAATAAACAAGAAAAATTACAAAATATTATAAATCACTAATAATACAAACATTAATATCTTAAAGTTAAATTACATCCAAAACCTTAATCTTCAAAAAAACAAAAATTAAATAAATAAGAAAACAATCACTTAGTCTTTCAAATTTCATCTTTTCATTTCAATCAACATAAAAACATAAATATTCAACAAATAACCAAAAACTATATAAACAAGAAAATAATCACTTAGTCTTTCAAACTTCATCTTCTCATTTCAATCAATGTAAAAACATAAATATTCAACAAATAGCCAAATGAACACCCAAACTAATATATGAAATTACATAAGTGACATGTGAAATTACATAACTACCCCCATTTCGGTTCGGTTCGGTTACCCACCGGTTCGCAAAAATGGGAACCGCGAACCGCCCCGATTAAAATATAACCCGCCCCGCAAACCGCCCCGCCACCAAAAACCGGTTCGGTTACCCTTTTTTTCGGTTCGGGGCGGATCGATTTTTCCAGTTTTTCGATTTTTCAGATTTTTTTGAACAGCCCTACTTTCATGTATGGTTTATCTGGGCCAACAAGTAACAACATGTCTTCGCATTTTAAGTACATGTTTGTTGAAGAAAATCAGGGTGATTTCAAGCCCATTTATTGTTTCAAACCCAAAAAGGGTTGAGCAATGGCCAGGGGCCTCTTGGCCCAAAACACTTGTAGAAATTCAGCCCAAAACGAAGTTAGAACGAATACATTTACTAATCTGTGATTGACGTATTTAATCTATTGCTGACTACATCAATGGAAACTTTTTTTTTTTTGGAGAAAGATCAATGGAAACTCAAAACGCCAAAAATACATTCCAGATTTCGTTTTTCTTGCTCATTGGTTTACTGGATTTAAAAGCAGGTTCAAATTAGCATTGTGGTCGGTAAAGCCAATCTCCAACATTTATTTCGTCTTAAATTTTTTTTTTTTTTAAAATTATTCTCCTTGTCAAACCTTTTTTCGTGTTTCTTGGTCTTGTAAAATTTAGTCCTTGAACCTAGAACGGATCGATGCTGGTATTAAATTGTGACATTTATTTGTTAAATACTCTTTGTGACATGTATTAACAAACCAGTTTATGGACAGAATTTATATTCATCTTTGTGGACATCAAACTCTAATAAATTTAAAATAAATAATAGATGTGCCAATTGCTCGTCTTTTACTTTTCTTATAAAATGCTGACATGTAGGCCTCATGGTAAAATAAATAATTTCCTATCTCGTTTCTTTTTCCTTTTTTTTTTTTTTACAAGGCATAAAGCTATTAAATTGGGGAGAAACAAAAGAGAAATTCGTCAAACTTGCTCTTTCTTTTGCTTTTGAGTTTTTTGGTCTAGAATAAATTAAACAATCAAAAAATCCAAAAACAAAAAGTCATATACAATTTTCACTCAATTTATACCTCTAAAGAATTCATCCAAATATTATCCCGGTTTGGTTCCACCATACAAATCCAAAAGGAAATGGAAAACCTGCCAGCAGCAAGGCAAACAAGGCTCGGCAAGATTGTGAAGTTAGTAGCTTGAGATCATGTGCATTACCGGCACGCATACAATTTTCGCCATAACTTTTGCAAGAAGAAATAAGTAGATAGCCTGATAAAACAATTTAATTACATGGAAAACCAAAATTAATACAAGGTTGTTTATCAGCTATAGGAATGAGAGCTAGTCATCTAACGCTCTTTAGTTCCAGAAAAGTGAACCTTGCTAGATAACAACTCCACACACATTAGAAAAATTAAAAGCGAGTAAATGAGAAGCCTGCTGATGAATTCTCTGAAATCAAGAAGCAAACTCAACCACCACCATCCCCACATATGATCAGCGTCTTGGAGGGCCTCTCTTATCATAGGATCCCCAAGCTCCATTACTGTAGGGATCACCAAAAGAATTATCTCGATATCTCATTTCAGGGCTTCCATTCAACATTCCATAGCCTCCAACACCTATTAAAATAGGAGCAGATTTATATTGCTTGTTGTTGTTATTCGAACTTCACGCGTCTATACAGGTTAAAGCACACGAAAAGAATAAGCAACACATCCAATTCACGTGCAGATGCATGTGGACATGAATGGGGCTAGTGGATGGGAGAGAGATGTAGAGATACCAGGACCCCGTATTCTCCTATCTGCACTTGCTAGCTCTGCTCGGAGTTTTTCTATTTCATGAGCCATGGAGACAAGGTTTTTCTCCATTGCCTGGTTTTGATCCACCAGATCCACATTTGATTTCTTCTCAAACTCAAATACTCTCCTACAACAAATTGCGAAAAAGTGAAACATTGAGTCAGAAACACGATAGACCTAGAAACCGGCTCTCAAGCACGCGACTTTGATCTCTATTATGAAGACAGAAATAGCCTTTTTAAAACTCTTTTCTAGTCAACCAAAAAGGATGATGGATGGATTTGGTGATCAATCACGAGTGGGATTCACTTTTTAATAAGAAATTAAACATGTCAAACCTTGCTTCCATCAGATCTTTGTGCATTTGCTCAATATCAGCCTTCATGGCAACCACTTGCTGATTATCAGCTTTGCAACGATTGATATCCTTATTAAGAGTTTGAACTTGGGCAGATAATTCTTGTCGTAATGCATTTAATTTTTGAGATTCAGCTCTTAATTGCACTACCTCTGCCCTCAGTGGTTCAGCAGAACGAAGCTCAACCTCAAGCTTCATTCCCGTTTCCATCAACTCCCTTGTGTGTGCCTCTTTATCAGCACGTATTTTAGGAAGGACCTGACTCAACCTGTGAATTTCATCTTTTACAGCAGTCAATTCACTTTGAAGAAACACATTCTCATCCACAAAAAGTCTATTTTCAGCAAGAATCTTCTGCATATCTCTGTGTTGGATTTCAAGTTCCTCCTCCAGGACTGCAGGATGGGGAGGTAGTGGTCTGGCACCTTGGAGCACAATATGTCGTGGGTCATTACGGAAATTATGCATATTGTCTGCTTGATGGGACATGCGATTTCTTCCTGCCATACCTGTAATCCTACAGATACTATATTAGGTTGATCTAGTGAGAAATTGCATGATTCCAAATATTTAGCCTGAAAAGTTGTTTTCACAAAGGACCATATACTTTAGTGTCAGATTGACGGCAACAAGGAGAGCACAACGTGAAGGGTTTCTCCTCACACTTCTCAGAGATCAAAATGGAATTAAAAAAGCCAAATCAAAAGACCAGTTTTTCCACATCAGTGATATGAAAAAATACACTGCCACACTCTAAACAAAGCTCAATAAACATTCTCTTCACCACATAGAAAACAACAAAGGAACTACCGACCCATTAACTGCCATACCACTTAACTGAGCGGATTAATGGACAAGAAGTTGAAGGCCTGTTCAGTAGGAATCAAGGAGAGAAACCAACATCAATCCAAATCCAATCTCAGGCCAGATGGATTGGGAATAATTGCCCATATCTAGCTCTGATTGCCATTTCTAATTAGGCACAGCATGTGGATGAGATGAAACCTCAGAAGCCACTGTAATTGCTACCTTATCTGATTAACTTTTACACGTAAAAGTGTGCATGTGCTTAGAAGCCCAGGTTCTTATGTTAAGGACGATCATAGAATTTAGAAGCAAAAAGAAAGTGGCATTCAAATACGCTATATTGAAAACATTAAATCAGAAAGGTCAAGTAGATATCCAAGCAGTCATTGAAGTCCATAGCCAACACGTCGGCATTTAGTTCGCTGTCCTAACTTAATGCTTTATTGTAATCTTAGAAGCAATAGTCCCAAGCTTCATCCACATCCTTGAGAACAAGCTACAATGAAATGCAAAATGCACAAAATGGATGCTACCTACTTTCTAAGGAATTTCAAACACTCAATAATTTAGTTGACCTTCTAAGAAATAGCTTAAGCATGTGAAGCAACAAAATGTCCAGAAGTCCTGTTCTAGCACAAATGCCGGCACTCTGTGTTACCATCTAAGACCCTCCTAAAGCCTTTACCACTTGATTGACGTTCATAGTTGTAGGAATGCTTTTCCATCCTCCAGGCATCGACCTAAAACGAGCTACTTTGTCTTATTCTGTTTCCCTTGAACAGAAAATTCATAGAAACGCACCAGAAGCGTGGTAAGCCTATGGCTCTGGCCATAATTGAAGTAAAGTTAGCAAGAGATGACGATATGATTTTATAACTATAACCAATCAACCTCATGTGCCCCTCAACTCTCTATACTAGGCGAAATTTAAATGAAATCCACTTATCCTCATCATTTTAAAGAACCAATATCTTCAATGCCTGTGACAAAATCTAAAGTTCCTTTGAAGCAACTCTTAGAAAATCCCTGTCAGTACCAGCCAATTTTCATCACCTCACAGCCTCTGCCATAAAGTTACTGATACAACATCCAAAGTTCTAAACCATCAAAAGTAATAACATTGAATCAACAAACACGAAGAGAAGAAAGGGAAGAAAAATTTTGCAGGAATAAAATAAGAATAAATTCATTAGCATGCTTGTTTTAGCAAAACACCACCAATCATGGACCAATCCCATCTAAAAACCTTGCAATAATAGTCGAACGATGATCATTTGAGTCACTAAATTATGAACTCCTAAAATCAGCTTTTCAAGTTACACGACAGCTCTTACACTAGAAATACATTATTCCCATTTCCTATAAATTTCTTTTCCCAACAAACATGCAATCTAACAATCAATTCTTGGAAAAAAAAAAAAAAAAAAAACTCCAGAGTAACTACAGTTTTTTTTTCCGTTTTCTATTCCCCATTTCCTTCTTTCTATAACCCACTAAATTTCAAGGAGCATCAAGATTCAATCTTTCCTCAAGGGAAAAAAAAAACCAAAAACAAGCAAAAAAAAAGGTAAACCCATTACCTAAAATTAAGTCTTTGCCGTACTATCAAAGAACTTTTTTCTAAAAGATTTTTCAATTTGATGCGTCATCAGGAATTTGACTCTTGTTTTCCAAGCAAATAAATTCAAGAATCCCAAGAAAAAAAGAAGAAGAGATGAATGAGTTATGGATTAATTATTATATTTGCAAGAAAGTTGGGAAAATTATGATGGATAAAGGAAAGGAAGGAGAGAGTACCGTTGAAAGAAGAGAGGTTTTGGAGAGAATTCTGGTCCTGGACAAGAACTTTTCAGCTGATAAAAAGCTTTACAAAGGCAGGTTCAGGCAGGGCGCTGCTGTAACTAAGCCTTTTCGGCTGGCTGTGACAGTTCTGGACCAAATCTCTTGACCCACCAGATACAAACCAAGAAAATATGCTCTGTTTTGGGCTTTAAAGCTCTCAAGGGTGTAAACAAAAATACAAAAAGGTGTTGGTCCATTTACGAATGTCCCATCAGGCATTAGTGGTCCTGGAGAGCACCGGCCCGTTATCCTTCCACTGCAAAGAGTGGGTAGTTTTCGTTGCTCTGTGAATCCAGCCTCACGCAGTCCCCACCACTTTAGGGGCCAAGAGATCCAAGCCTTCGCCCACACCTCATGACCCATCTCGCCGCTTGGAATGGGCGGGCCAGGCAAGTAGCACTCCCAGACCTACCATCCGGGTCAGACTCAAGTCCCAACACCTTATCGCCCCCGCTTGGGTTACAAGCCCACGCTACCGAGCTCAGCGGTCCAGTCAGCTACTTCCGCATACTATCACGTGAGATAAAATGATAGATTTAACCAATGTGGGATAAACTTCTAGTTCTATCAGGGTAGTTTTTTTTTTTTTTTTTTTTTAATGACCAAATATTACCCTCTTGAAGACTTGAAATTCTCATTGTGTCATAGGTGAAAATTGAAATGGTAAACTAGTTCATCAGTTGATGTAAACTAAAAAATTAACCATTTGAAGACTTCAACTTCTCAATATATAATAAATGGAAAATAAAATGATAAACTAGTTCATAAATTAATGTAAAGTATTTCTTTTGTTAATATAAGCAAACTAGCAACTTCCAATTTCTAGTTTTTTTTCCCTAATTACATTTCACAGGAAAAATAAAAGAAAACACTTTTCACTAATAGATTATTCTATTAAAGCAATTTCCCTTGTTTCCTATTCTAATCCATTTTTCTCAATTGGATATAAACATAGAATAAATCAATTTCTTTCCTTTATTGCAAAATTCATGACTTTGTGTCTTACATGTCCCACAAAATTCTTGAAATAAGTGGCATTTTATTCTATTTGCAGGTGAATATTTTCAGTTATATTTCTATAGTCTATTCAACTTGCTAAACGATGAATAAATACTGACTCTGAAAAAGTAAGCAACTTCATCCACATCAGGTAATTTACTTCCAGAAATTGGATAAGCCAGCGTTTGAACACAAAAAGTGGCGAAATTGGACGTTCGCATGAGACAACGGACAACCCATGCTACCCATTACTCTGTCTTCCATGCGTCCTTCAGTGTAAGATTCAGAGAGATCTTTTCAACTACATTTTCTTTCTGGCTCCAGCAGTTCTTCTAGCGGCCTCGCTAGGACCATTTTCTGACAGTGTGTTTGAAATATCTATTGAGAATTATTTTTTCTCCATGTTTCATCACAACATGTTACATATACAGTCGATTTCAGACCAACCAATTTGTTAAATATACTGCATCTGCTGGTAGTTGAAAATTAAGAACTCAGCAGTTCTTTCCTTTCGTTAACGTTTTCTAGAAATCTATGTTATCTTTCTTACATTTTTCTTTTAAAGAATATGTCATATGTAGAGTTTCTACGTTCGATTTGATGTGCTTATATAAGAACATTTGTCAAAGATAAAGAAAGGGATGGTGATTCCAAGTGAGTCATTTTCAAGTCCGTGACCATAACATACTGTCTGATAGAATAATTAAAACACTAGAATGGATTGTAATCTGCTGCTGATGGTTAGATTCAGCAGCATGGATGAGGTTTCCACATCAGAGTTATCCTGTGATTTTTTCCACCTTTCCGTTTCCTATTTTTCCAGTGTACTCAACTAATTCTTGTAATTATCCTTACTAATTTAATCACAACCATATGTATGTATATATTTTTCTTCACTGTCAAGATTTTATCTTTCAAAGGTGAATAAATACGGTTCTCACAATAGTCGTAAACAAAATTTATGAAAGTGAAACTTATTTCAATATTTTGCATTTTATGATCACACTGGGGGGGGGGGGGGGGGGGGGGATAACTACTCAACGGAGGATTAGATAGCTCAGTTAAAGGAGCAGTTGCAAAGCGTTACACAAGGGGCAATGATTTGTCCACGTACATTTACTAGCTAACATAAGCTTACAGACTAAGATCCCAAAAGGAGAAACAAGAAAAATCTAAGCTAAGAAGTATACAACATATAGTTGTGTTCTCACCTTAGGGCCAAATTAAAATTGTCAAAATCGTTTAGATACTAGAAAATTTGGGACCCATAAAAATTTTTGGTTGGTTGAATTAAGATTATTTCATGGGAATATATTAAAGATTTACATGTATCATCGACATCAAGAACCAGAACAACTTTTTTTCCACCTTGAAGCGAAACAAAACAACTGATTGATTCCCTCTGGGCCAAACATTGTTAGATGAAGGAATTTTGACAGATAAATAGATGAATAGTTGAATTAGTTCGCTTGCATAGTTTCATTTGGTTGATATTAGATAAACCAAAGCTTCATCTTGCCATAAATCAAACCTAGATTTGTGATAAACTCTTGCAATAGGTTTATAAATTCAACAACAATTATGAGAAAGAGTGGAAAAAAGAAATAATTTCATAAACCTCCTATGAATTTTATGATAATTTTACTTAGTACCCCTTCTAATTTTGGAATATTTTAGTTACACTTAGTTTGCTGATGTAAAACAACCATACTCTTTTGAAACATTTTCTAAACAAATAAAAGTCTTGGAACAATCCACCAACGCCACCAAAATTGTGAATACAATTGACATGGAAGTATATAGTTTACTCCACTACCACAATTGCCATGAATCCCACACTGCAAAATGTAAGATTTGATTTATATCCCCATATCGTATCCTTGAATTTGGTTTTAAAAAAAATAGCACGCAAAATTCCTATAATATCATATCACCGCAACTACTGCTATGGTCCATGCCATCATAAGTTAATTTGTGACACTCAAAAATATCTATTAGAATTTGTAGGTTTGTATCTTGCCTGTAGCTGAAAGCTTATAAGGCCTATTCTTAATTGTTTTTTCATACTTGCTTTTAGCTTCTGATTAAAAAAATCTATTTTTTAATGTTCTCACCTTTTTTTTTCCTTGCTTTTAGATTTTTAAACTAAAATCAAAGACAAACTAAATACTTATTTTTGGACTCTAATTTCCAGCTTTTCTAAAATTAACTGTTACAAAAATCAGAATTAGTTGAGAACAATTCCATAATCTAAATTTGCAATTTACATTCTGACAAGTAACGCATAAAAAGCTTTCAACAAGACACGTAATGTCATTTTAAAAAAATAGCTGAGAAAGGAAAAAATGAAAAGAAATATAACTCTTAACATATAAGGTTAATAGTCATTTTAAATATCAAAGGAGGTCAATGTAATATTTTAAAGTAGAAAGGTGCTCAGTAAAATTGTCAAAAAAACTCAAGGTTTATGAGATTATCCCAAAAGAAAAATTGTTCATCGTGTTACACTGCTTCTCCATTTTCTTTTTTTAATTTTGCTTAGTTGTTGTCGTCTTGTTATTGTAACACTGTTTCATTTTACTAACATCCGATAAGCTAACAGTTGTACAATGCAAACTGTTGTGAAGGTGTCTTTTTTGTAACAAACAGTGAATTGATTTTTCGTCTTTTGACTTTTAAAATCTCTTTTGCTTTCCATTTGCTTTCCATCAGCAAATTTCACATGCATATAAATTTGGCTTCATTTTGTGATATGACAAGTCACAGCTTTTCGATATATTCCTTCCTGTGTGAATGTATTACTACTACAACTCCTACCTTCATGGCATGGTAAACTTTCTTTTTGAAAATTTGGTTGTAAAGTAAGGTAACTTGGAGTGAGTATTACGTGCATCACGTGCGTCGCGTAGTGTGTTATGTGACACATTAGAATTAATTACATATCGTCAAATAATGTAAGGTATGATCTATCATTGTCATATGACGATAAATTATTGATTTTAGTATACCACGTGATAATGCACGATGTATTATATACTTTTCCAGGTAACTTGGTGAGGTATGTTGATGCTTTCTTAGGTGAGAGAAAAAGGGAATAAAACGGGGACCGCTCACAAGTGTTGTTGTGAACTTTAAACAGGTATAATTGAACGGAGACGATCCAACAAGAGGGTCTTTTTCAAATTTAGTGAGGAAAGAAGAAATTGACATTGGAAAGATTGAGACAGAGAAAAAAAACCCCCACAGTCAGCTCATCAGACGGATTGGATCGAGGACTAATTCTCATCTTGAGCTATTGGACCCCACTAGAAATCCCATCGATTAGAAATTTAGCCAATGAAAAACCAGCAAATAGGATGATATTTTCTGATCAACCAATGAAACAATAGATAAGGCCTCATAGTGGGTCCCGAAAGTGCAACACCCTTCCCAAAAGTGCATCTGAGTATGGCCTTGAAGTCCTTATATAAACTGAAAAGGTGCACAGTGGGTCACACTCCCCCTGTACAATAATTGAACCAAATTTTATTTTTTCAGCTCTACACATTTAAAAAAAAAAAAACTCACTTGAGTCTCAAATTCTCCCACACCCTTTATGCTGTTCAGTTAATTTTGAATTTTGTATGCTCAACTTGAATTCAAGATTCAATATATAGAAATATATTGTAAACTTTGATTATGGTTTCAGATGGAAACTTAGCCAACGCTATGGGTGGCAAAACGGCTAGAGCTTGTGACAATTGCATTAAAAAAAGGGCTCGTTGGTATTGCCCTGCTGATGATGCTTTCCTTTGCCAAGTTTGCGATGCTTCTGTTCATTCAGCCAACCCTTTGGCTCGTAGACACGAAAGGGTTCGTCTCAAAACTTCCTCTCTCAAACCATCCAAAGAAATTTCTTTAGAAATTTCCGTGCCATCTTGGCACCATGGTTTCACCAAAAAGGCACGTACACCAAGGTCCGGTAAGCATGCAAAACTGAAAACTGATGAGCCAGCTAGGAACCCTCTACATCTTGTCCCTGAAATTTGTAGTGATGAGATTGAAACATCCCAAGAAGAAAACGAAGAGCAACTTCTTTATAGGGTTCCTATATTTGATCCCTTTGTTGCTGAATTATGCACTAGTGCAAATTCAAATGAAGGTGCAACAAATTTTGGAAATCATGTGGAGGCTGCAGATGTAGTAGGGAATGAATCCAAGGGTTATGATTGTAGCAATGATGTGAATCAGTTTCATGGATCTATTCCATCTGAAATGGAACTTGCCGAGTTTTCGGCCGATGTTGAGAGCTTGTTGGGTAAAGGGCTTGATGATGAATCATTTGATATTGAAGGGTTGGGGCTTTCTGACGGTAAAGAGGCAGATTTATTGGATAAAAATTCTTTAGGGAGTGGAAGAGTGAAGGTTGAGGATGAAGGAGATCAAATGGAAGTTGTTATGGCCAATAATCAAGATGGAGAGATTGATATCAATAGAGAAGTACCCTTTGAGCTGAGCTTTGATTATGATTCTCCTATGACTTGTGAGGAGGACAATAAAGAAGTTGAAAAGGCAACAGTGAAGGAGATCAGTGGAGATTGTAAAAGCGAGGATGGTAAGAATAACAAGAAGATCTTGTTGAGGCTTGATTATGATGGAGTCATTTCAGCCTGGGCTAACCAAAGGTCTCCTTGGACTACCGGTGAACGGCCTGATCAACGAGACTCTAATGACTGCTGGCCTGATTGCCTGGTATGTTTCCATAGTGATCAAGTTCTATTCTTTGTTAATTTCACACATAATCACACGCACTTGGTATTTGTCTGGCCTATTAATCAAGCAAGCATGATTCTATCTTGAATTGGAGAAAAAAATTTATGGAATATATGATACCACTAATCTCAAATGTTACAAACAATCAGCATTAAAAGTTAATCATAAGCACACTCCTTATCACTTTTGAACAGGTTCGATCATCATTTTTCTACTTTTGTTATAATAATAGAAAATAAAAGTATGTTGAAAGTCTGGCATAATAAATTTATGGGGGCAATTAGCAAATTTAAAATCTTATTACCGCGTTAAGTAACATAAACCATCCTAAAATCCTCTAGGTGATGGAGCAAAATGCTTGCACAAAAGAAGATATGGTCCTTACCTTCTTTTCTAGGCTTTACAAATCGTTTACTACTTTATTTACCAATTTTTTAAGAGCATGTCTTTGAAAATATGCTTAAGGGAATAAATTGAGTTGGGGTATTTTGTATTTTATTGCAACAACGAGGACTTAAAAAATTACATTATTGGGAATTTTTTTAGGGGACTTGTGGAACAATGTATAGTCCATATGGGGAAGTGGGAATATTCGGACATGCTGCTATAATGGATGGAGGGAGAGAAGCAAGAGTGTCGAGATACAGAGAAAAACGTCGAACAAGGTTGTTTTCCAAGAAAATCAGGTACGAGGTACGAAAATTGAATGCTGAAAAGAGGCCCAGAATGAAAGGGAGGTTCGTGAAGAGGGCAAATTTTTCAGGACCTGCAATTCCCCAGCACAGCAAATAATTGTTAATAGCTAGCTGCTTCTTTTCTTTTCTTTTCTTTTTTTCCACCTTGTATATGGCTAGTAACATGTGCAGTACTAGCTATTACCGAATTTCCCAAGCGTGTGAATTAATTTGTCCAAAAAACTGATAAATAAATGGCAATATTGCTGAAAAAAATTTTGGTTTTTAACAAAGGATAATTGTTGATTGCACTTCTTTCTCCCTCTCTTTCATCTGCTCCTTTTTCATTTTTCCCAGAATTTTATCCCGTGACTGTACATACAGGACATGAGGAATCTTAAAGATGAACTTACAATACAAAGATGATACTAGATTTATTTTATTCTTCAATTTTGTTATGGCAAAAAATTCACTTTTCTCTTTCTTTTTCTTTTTTTTTTAGCCTGCAACAGCTTCAAGTAATCTATGAGTCATGTCACGTCAAAGCGTGTCAGAAATTACGAATGATATCAGCTGTTTTTACCGCTAAATTAATTCCTCAAAGAGCAAATTTATAAATGTTGTATATTCTTATAATTAATATAACTAGCCATTGACATTTAGTATATTAATACTTTATAAGAGCGATCTCTTTGTCAAAAAAAAAAAAAAAAAAAAAGGTCTTCTGCGAGTAATGAAGTTTGGAAAAAATCCCATCATCTTGTGTTTAAATAATTTCACACGGTCAACGTTCGAAATTGATATACTGCTGTTGAGGATAAACTTTTGGAGAATTTATTGCATATGAGAATTCAAAGACTTCTGGTATAAATATGAATGCGCACACTTTAGTCATTTTTCTTTTAGTTTCTACGAACAAACTTATTATGTAGATTGTTAACAGAACATGTATAGCCCTTTTGCTTTCTCAAAGGAACAAAAAAATAGTCCTTTTAATATAAATATCTAAGATACAATTATTTGCTAGAGAAGCTACTAATTATAATTTGTTCTGTGATAGCTTTTTATTCTTTTATAGAGTAGAGAAAATGTTTTGTTAATAAAAGTATGGTCAAACTTTATGATTAATATCTCTCACACTCGAGAAAATATGATCTAACAAAAAATTTCTCTAGTATATAGGATTGTCCATGGTATTTAACTCTTCATTCGTTAACACGTTAATTCGAGTTATACTTGCATAAACATTTTTATAACCTTTTTTGATTTGGCATCTCCATTTAGAATTTTTCCAATAATCTGACATAACAAAATGTTATTCGCAATGAATAAATCATCGTTCTTGAAAATAAGTTTTGTCTAAAATCTTTTGTCATTCAATATATACACAATATCCCAATGGTGCAAAATTTGTTAAGATTATGCAAAGCCAAAATGTTCTATCAAATAGAGGAGCTTAATTATTTTAATTTTATTTTTTTCAACTTGTGTCAACCATAATTTCATCATAATAAATGTTGAAATTATGTTATTGAGTGTAGACGAAGGATTATTCCTCAATCTAAAAGAAGATGATATCCTTTTTCTACCAAAGAAGTTCTCAATATTTCATTTAATTGATATTAGCACAATGCCTAAACTAGTGAACTAACAGCATTTTTCGTACATGAAAGACATTTGGAATCAGATTCAGCCATAAGAATCCTTTTCTAATCACCGTATCGAAGTAAGCAAGATATGAACAAATTGTAGCATTCTACATTTTGTTTGTGATTTGGTAGGTTTTAGATAATATTGTGAAAACAATGGCCATAATTAAGTAGTACAAAAATCCAGCATATATAAAATTTGTCTCTTTTTGGGTGTCGGGCATTTCCATCAATTTGGAGAAAGAGTATTTCCTTTGCTCCTCAAGAAAAATCTTATCAGCTTTGCATTCCAGATAAGTCTTTGTTCCAGACCCTGTAATTGTCAAACATAACATCGATTGAAACCCACACCAATAATGAGCAAACACATCCTAAATGAGAACAGAATCATTGTTCTGGTCAGTTGAATAAGTTCCAGGGCACAAATCGCTGTTGAATATTGGAATATATAGCAATGTGACAACTGTTTTGAATCTTTGTAAACATTTAACAGCAATAATTATCAATCCTTTGTCCAATTTTTCTGGATGATATTGAAAAGTTAGCCTTCTATTCACAACTAGGCAGAAGAGAATAATGACATGGATTGAATTTAAATTGGATGGCGAAACACATGCTGGCCCTGCTATTAAATTTCATTCTTGGCTTTATATCACTAGTGTTCTTAGTTGTGGTCCTATTTAATTATTAAGTTTGGATTTTGAGAATAACATCTTAGCCCTTATATAGCTTGGTCATGTGCCAAGTCTGTTCAACCATGATAGTCTCCATAGCTCCTTTAATCATGAGATAACTAACTGCTTTGCTGAAGCAAGGAAAGTAGGAAGTGAGTGAAGTAATTTATGGCAAACTTTACAAAAATAACTATTTAACATTAGAGGTGTGTGAATAGAGAAAAATTCTTACATGAGTCAATTCATGACCCCACCTGTAAATATTGTAGTTTAAAGGACAATTATACAAGTATCTTTACATAAAATTTCTTATATCAACATTTTTTTCTATGCTCATATGCCACTTTTTTAGATCACAAATTTCACAGGTAAAATCATAAACCCGATCTACGTAATAATCTCCGTATAAATACAATAATATTATTTAAATGACTCAAAATTATAAGTTTAAATATTTGGTAGTCAAATATTATTTTCAATGACTCAAAATTGCAAGTATACCCAATAATTTATTCATTTTGCTATAAAAAAAAAGATACTGATATGTATTTGAATTGTATCAAAATAGGTCTTATCCATATTGATACCATGACCAACATGGGAAGTTTCATATTTCACATTCATGAAAAAAATAGGCAACTGATCAAGCTCCAACTCAAACATGGGGAAGGGTAAAATGCAAATTAATATGGATTGAAAATGGATGGATTGGACTACAGGTCAGATATTTGTAGAACATAGAACAAAGCAATGCAGTGTAAGGCCCAATATAAGTGGTTCGGTAAAGTCCATCATCAAATGTTTGCTACGGAACCGGGCTTGATCGGCCCATATGTTGAGCTTTTCAATTTTACTTGTCTGTCTTCTTTATGTTGAAGAACCACTAATATGCAACCAAACTTCTTTCCGATTAATGATCTTATTCGTATCCTTAACAAACGAAATTAAGATTAAAAGAAAGGTATTTATTCTATAGAGACGATTAACTTGAATTTAATAAGCAACTCAAAAAAAAACTTGAATTTAATAAGCAACTTAAAACACAGTTCAAAGTTCAAATTATATTCCTTTTAATACTTTATTAAACAAGTAATTAAGTCAGTAAACAATACAGATATAAGAACTAAATCACTCATTAATGGAAGAAGAAAAACGCATGATCTTCTTTTGGTCGTTCATCCCAAAGAAGAAAGGACTATTTTTTCTCTTTCAATAATGCAAGTCTAAGCAATAATAAGAGTTTAATATGTTGAGTTTGGCGAGTATTTTAATATCATAGAAATGGATTGGTAATGTAACATGGAAGATGCAATTACGTGGCTATTCTACAACGTTTACATCCCTTTAACAATCGATTAAGCAAGTAATTATGTATGTCATTAGCAGCAATTGGGTCCTAAGAGATGAAATTCTCAATCAACTACAAGAAATCTTGAATTAATTTCTCCCATTGTAATAACTTGCTATGGGACAAGAGTGATGCCTGCATTATGTTGCTAAAGTCATCCAATAGAAGGGAGGATGATTAATTGGTTATCTTTAATTAATATGGATGCTATATCAGCCAAGAAAGAGGATCATAATATGTGCTTAAATAAGCAACCATTTGAATAATAAAAGCTTAAGAATTAATTTAATGTAGTTGAAAAGGAATGAAAATGCATTTGGGGGATGCATATATGCGGCAAAAGTACTACGTTTACATCTCCTTTAAATAATTGATTAAACAAGTAATGGAGTCATTATCAGAGATGGAAAACAACCGTACATAAAATTAAAAGGCCACAGTTTATTTGTTAGTTGCAGTTTGCCCTTCCAAGGTGCTTTAACACCACAAAATGATTGATTGGTTAGTAATTGTAAAAGAATCTCCATGAAACAAAACGCAATGGATGATGGATTACGCAGATTCTATGACATAATTAGTGAGGATATTTTGCCTAGCATGAAAAATGATTCATTGTATGAGTCATATTTTGGGTACAACTTCTTATGTTTAGATTTATGAGAAAAAAAATACACATGCTTAGATATGTTTTCAATTGATCAGAAATGTATTCTGTTTGGATTGTACTTAATTGAAAGTATTATTTACAAAACAATACCTTATCAGTTTTTGAATGTGATGTATGTAAAATAAAAAGTTATTATAAAATATTTATAGTCAATTTAGCGTGGCACATGTTCTATGTAAGTATATTCACTTACACGCATTTAATCTAATTTGCAAATGTATTTTATCCTAAGTCATAAAACTATACCTGTCTTTTTAATGAAAATCATTCATTAAATTAAGGAACCATTTGGTTCAAATTTCTCAATCACTATTAGTATGAATATTATTAACCTTACTATGAGTATGAGTTTTGATGGTTCTCTTCAACATGTTTGGTTTAATAATGGAATGGGTATTATTTCCTCAAAAGAATTAATGAATTTGATAGAATAATATTTTTGAAGAAATTATAAATACCCTAGTTAATCACTTTTATTTCGATTAAAGATAATGATAGTTGTTCTCTAAATATCAACAATGGGTGTTATTACTATTAATACCCATTCACCTTCTTGATTCCCTAAATCAAACACTCCCTAAGATCTCCACTCTTGCACATATATCTAGGATTCGATAATTGTTTTTTTTTTTATTCTCTCAATTTGTCCTTACCAAAGAAAGTACAAAATTCACTAACAATAAGGTGGTTAATCATGAAAAACAAAAATTCTCCATTTACAGCAAGGTTCTTGCATGCTTTCAAATCATAAAGCAATTTTCAAGCAAGGTCTTGTTTGCAGCAAATGTTTGATTCGCGGAATTTTGTTTCAATAATGCTGTTTCCACAAATAACAAGGCCTAAAAATGTCTTCAAGCAAAATTCCTAAAGAATCAAAACTTTGCAATTATTTTAATCCCACAAAAAGGATCGATTATATCTACTAGACAAGCACTTATGCGGCTAAACTACTCTTCTTGCATCCCCTTTAATTACCGATTAAACAAGTTAATTACGTCTTAACGAGGGTCCTACAGAAAATGTTCTCTCTACTTCAAAATAATAAGTTATTTATGACATGATTAATGTGTTACTATAATACAAGAAGAGTCATCGAAGAAAAGATACAAAGATTGGTTCTCTTTTAAAATTGATGTTTTAGAAAGTCATCTTAATTGGTACTAAAGCAGCTATTTGGATATTTTAATGTTGCAGAAAATGATGGAAAATGCATCTCGGAGTATGTGGCAAAGCTGCTGTGTTTACATATCTTTAATAATTGCTTAAATATGTAGTTAAGTCATTGTCAAATGTGGTAATAATATACGATACATAATCCAGTCTAAGTCCCACAGGTAATTTGTTAGTTGCAGTGTACTGATCCAAGGTGCTTCAACCTCAACTTGATGATTGATCAATTAATTAAATGAAGAGAATCTGCTAGCGTCCTCCAATACATGTCAACAAGAAGCAACAGCCTATGGAATCCGCTGACTTTGATGTTCCAATTAGTAAGAGTATCCTTTCTAGCGTGAGAAAAAATTCATTATATGAGTCAATTTTTGTGCACAATTTCATAATTATAGGTTTGATTTGGGGCAAGAAATTAACAACATCACCTCTTTTTAAGTGATATGATTGCATAGTTTAATAAGGAGTTATTGGATACATAACATAATACAAGGGCATATTTCTAGAGGACAAAAATTCAAAATTTATAAAACCATACTGCTTCCATTTTGCCAAATCATTCAGTAAAAGTATATATATCCACTCTTACATAACTAGACTCTTAAGCTTTCTTTTGGTCAACTCATCACAGGGATTAAATTTAAAGGTAATATGGATGCTACCAATGATAAGTTCTTAATATGCGTTTAATCAACCGTCCATAATCAAGGCCCAACAATTAATTTACAAGAAAAAGGACTGAAAGTGGATCCCAAAGATGCACTTATGCGGCAAAACTACTGCGTTTACATCATCCTCAATAATTGCATAAACAAGTAATTGTGTCATCAGAAAAGATGCAAATGGGACCAAGCCTGAACCACTTGTATAAGTTATAATGTAGGCAATAATTAAAAATGTCAAATGGACTTCAAATAAATTTATAGTTGCAACATACTTCTATTGGATTCTAGCTTGACCAAGTATACAATCTGACAACAAGGAGTAAAAAATTCATAGAACACGTAGGCAAAAATTGAAAACATGTCCAGTGGACTTCAAATTTGTAGTTGCAACATACTTCTATTGGATTCTTGCTTGACCAAGTATCCCCTTCACTAGCATAGAATACAAATTCCAGTTGAATTAAACAGAGCGGAAGCTACCCTAGATTCAACGAATATACAAAGGGTTCATCCAATAAGATTCCTTATATACAAAAAAACAACATTTTTAGAATGGTAACTCCCAAAAAACGAGTTTATAAAATTATTTGTCACTTTAGATCGTCAGGCATCCATTGGAAAAATAGCCAAGATTTTGACGAAGTAGCTATGTTCATATTAAAGTATGTGTTATTATATGGAAAAATTCCATTGGTGTTTGCTTGGATTAAGAAATTTCTTGATGAGGTGTAAGTTATGTGGAAAATTGGCTCTGTCCTCTAAAATTAATGTGAACACCACATGACTTAGTTGCTAAATAGAATCTTGTTAAATTAAGTCTAACCAGGTGGTTATGTATTGAGGATTGCAAGTCTTTCTATAGTACTAAGAATGGAAATGTCATATTAGAGAGAAAATTAGGAAGAGTTACAAGAAGAGAATCAAATTAATGTGTGATTTTTCCCTAATCTTTATTCCCTCCATTTTAAATTTGTTAAGATTCTCATTTCATATTAAATTGTGCCTAATAATTTTAACTTTAATATTAACAAGAGGGCTCCTCTACATAGCAAGAATGAGCTAGTCTTTTAACTAAAATAGTCATTACTTTTTGTTTAGTAGTCTTGAAGCATTGAATCTGTATGCCAACCTTTTTTTTTTTTTTTTTCTGTATGCCAACTTGAAACTGGGGCATCAGATTATCTATTGGATGAATAATATAAATCTGCATTTTGGTCTATTTCGAGCTTATACGTCATTTGTGGAGTCATCAAATGAGACCCGGGAGTGTGGCTTCCATGAGCCTTTTTTTTATCTTAAAAAAAAAAATAATGTAACTCTGCAAAGACAGATTATCACTATTTGTGCACAAAACAGTTGTTAAATTCCAATTTGATTGCCGGCCAACTCAAAAGCTGCAACACTAGACACGATTGGTATATAAAAATTTTTCGTCAATACGTAATATGTGACGATACAAACATGTCTTAGTAGACTCATTTTTCATGGCATATAAAATATTTTTACTTTTTTTTTGTCCAATAATATCATACAAACAGTCAACTTTATTTGAGAAGGTATTGTACATTTAATCAATGTCACGTGGTGCACTAATGTTCAATCACATCACAAGCATATAAATATAATAAGGTTCTCCTTATTTGCTAACTACTAAGGAGGGTTAGTTTTTTTAATATACTTATGTGATACAATGTGACTAGTAGATCATTCTCATATATACTTACTGTGATGCGTTGTGATTTACTAATATATATTCGAACTAATTCAAAAGCTCGATTTTTAATATTATTACTAAACAATAACACATATATTTTTTATATTAGAACATCAATATAGATTAAATAATAAATATGACAAAAAAAATGAAAAATTTATCGAGCAAGTTTGAATCGAACTTTCACAAATTCAAGTTCGATTTAAAAATATAATAAAATCTAAATAATGATTAAATTCCCTACAACCACAAATAATTTCGAACTCAAATCAGTCCAAAATATTCGCTAATGGCAGTGATTTTTTATTGTTTTTTTAGTCAATAGTCAACAGTATACTATTCTACTCCTAACCTACACTATAGAGGAGGGGCCTAACTGAGCTTCAGGAGAATCGATAGGGATTGAACCACCATCGAACCTAAACGAGTACATTATGAACCCTATTTGGATTTTTGACGAGATTCAACATGCATTTGAAGCAGTTGAAACTTGGCAAATCCAGGCTCCATGAGTAGCTGCATGCATAGCAAGTTGTCAAAAATGCAGCATGCGGACCACGCGCACCTCCGTGCCCTCTGACCTCACTTCTTTCACTCTTTCTACACAAAACAAAAATGCTACTTCTGATCAGTTCTCACTACCCAATCCATTTTTGGCTCCATTCCCACCCGCCATTGTCAGCTCTCAGCGTTTCTCCAGAAGGAACAGATTTTTGTTCTGCACGATTGCTCCACCACTTTTTTGTGTGTATATAATAGGTAGATATATTGGAATTTTTGGTCATGGCTCAAATTTGGTTATTTGATTAATTGACTAAATAGTCCTTCTTTAAACACACTTATAAACTACAGCAATTAAATTTGCATTAGAATTAAAGAAAGCAGCATTATGAGAACATAATTTCCCTCTATGGATCCAAGCGATCTCACAGCTTAATAGGGTGCAGTTGCCCCTCTTGTAAATGACTTGTTTCAAGTTACAATTAATACAAATGTTGCTCTTTTGGAAAAGAAAAAAATGTTAAATGTTACAAAACGACAAAAAAAAACACTCTTAAATTATTTAATGTATACGATTATCTGTCCTAGATGTATAGCTCAAAGGATTAAAAATATGATTTACATGTGATGCATAATTGCATAAATTTGCTTGGAACAAATTTATTGGAGAATTTCTCGAAGTTGCAACACCATAATTGTTTGACAAATGCCTAAATCATGATGTCAAAGATCCTCGCTGCCTTTGTCATGATAAACATAAAAGAATGGAAAGATTTGGCCATATATGCAGTACTAACTAGTTGGGACATATAATTTTTATATAAAATTGTCTCATGATAATAGAAGTATTCTATTTGCTAAAATATACATCAAGACTAGTTTTATGTCATAACACCCCACTCTACAATTGCAAAACTTCAAAAGTAAAAGCTGAAAAGCTTTGAAATTAAGCTAAAAAGGTAAAAGAAAAGACTTAAAAAAGAAAACAAAACAAAACAAAACTAAGCTCTAAAGCTTAAAGACTAGCCCAAAAGCGCCTTCGAAAATCTGGTCCCCATCTCTCTTTGCTTAGAGGTCTGAATCAGAGACCAGATCCACCACTGGATATCTGTGAGAGCGATGCACTGGATTCAACCCCAGAGTCAATTCCAAAACCAAGTCAGCATCCTCAGGAGCCACGAGGGTCTCGGACTTCACAACCCGACCCTGTTCAGCCCGGTTCACCAAAGTGGGTTCTACTGTTTCAACCGACAACGAGTCATGACTCGGTGCCCTTTTCAACTCATCACCACAATCATCCTTCCCAAAATCCCACCCAGTGATACAAAACTTACTTTCTTCATTCATCAAGAGTTCAGGCACTGAGTCAACCTGGCTTTTCCCACTCGAACCCGACCGCTTGAAGCGGTTCCGGGTCCTGACCCGGTGAATCCCATTTGACCTCTTGCTGAGGTGACGTATGTCACAGCTTCTGAGGGGCATGATAGGGTGTCCCTCAGCAGCAGCATCATCACTGGAGACTTGCATGATGGGAGACCCTTCGAGGACTGCTTCCACAGCTGCTTGACAACGTTGCCAATTTCCAGACCACATCAAACCCACTGATCCATATATGGGATTTATGATCCTCCCACAAGCTTCAAAGAGTAGTGACCTAAATATCTCTGTTTATCGGAAAAATTAAAGAAAAACAGAGTCAGTAAAACAACAAAATCTTAATAACACCTAATTATTTGCATATACGTTGCAGAAAGGGACAAATTCAAATAAATTCTTACTCCATAAAAATAACTTTTGAAAAATACAATGTATACCAACAAGGTTTCTATTAATTTTACATTTGACTATGCAAAAGAAACAATAAAAGTGGATTCAACATCTGGAGGCTTGGGTTTTAGTACATGATTATTAAATTGCCTACAAAGTAAAACTTCTGCGTCGGTCTGTACCGGGGCGAAGGTGATCAGGGCCAGCATTGATGAGGTTGACGAGGCCGGCACGGCCATAAAACTTGGCGAGGAAGACAGTAGCGTTGCCTTGGGCTTCAGGGCTTTTGATCCATTGAAGACAAGGTCTCAGGGAGCAGTCTTCACTGCAGCCTTTTCGAAGGACTCTGCAGCCATTGCAGCTCATTCTCATATCAGCACAACTTTTCTAAAGAGAAAAAAGAGAAGAAGAGAGACTGGAAAGAGAGCACTGAAAAATGTGAACGAGAGGAAGAGAAGGGAAAAGAAGGGGTATTTATCTTTGGACTAGAGAGGCATGTGAAAGATGACAGCAAGTTAGCGGTTTGCTCCAATACAGCACTGGAAGAATAGCACACCAAAACCATCAATTTTTTTGACATTTTTCTTTTGTGGGGTTAATAAAGAATTGATGCAACTTGTTCCCTTAAAATAATATGCCCCAATTCATTTGGGCTTTTGCATGAGGTCTCAAATTGGTGGTACGTACAATTTATTTGTTTATCAAGAACTACAGTCAACAATTCGTACAAGCTCTTGGCAGTTGATGAGAATTTCGATTAATTCGACTTGGCAGTAAGCCCGACTTTTTGTATTTAAAAAGTCACAAGTTTTTGCATTTATTGTCTGAACAAATTTATGTACCCTTTGTTTATATATTATAGTCATATTTATATATTATAGTCATAATACCAGGGGTCTATGACTCTATGATCCTACGATTGTTAAAGCAAGAACGACCCTTTTGATGTACATTACAACCTAGATAATAATTAATGAGCTAAATGAAACTAAAGAAAAGGAATTTCAACGGTAGTAGTTGGAGTAGTTTTTAATCCATTGAGGAAATCATCAACATAATTTCAATAAACGAAATCTAAGTTTAGACTACTAATGTATAGTAAGACATGAACAGACATATAGTTGCACTTTTCCACATTTGCGTGCAAATTTAACTCGACGCATTTTTACTTTCGTGTCTTCCCATTCTAGTGGATTGAACGACTCAATTAAAGATTTATTGGCACATTAATTATTTCCTACATTTGACTGTCCTAATGGTTTAAATTAAACGCTAGTTCATACACATAACAAAAAATGATGGACTTCCATTATTTTCTTTTGAAATGGTTTGCCTCAGAATTTTGTTACACAATAATTTTAAGTTGCTTCTTGCAACTTTATCAGGCCTCTGATAAGAGGTTGCTAGCTTTATTTGAAGCATTCCAGGTAATCATATGATAACCAAAAATGCAACCAGAAACAAATTATTCAAGTAATTTACTTTGTCCCTCAAAAAAATTTGTGAAATTAGATTGATTGACAAAAGGAGAAGATAAATCTAATGATTGTTTGAATTAAATAACGTACGTAGACACTATAGTACAAGAATAAAATAAATAAAAAGGTTTTTTAACTGTAATTTCAATACAACTTGGAGGGTGGGAATTGGAAATAAAACGGACAGCATGAGAGGATGGAGAACTGAGGTGTATGAATCATGTAGCAAAAGATTCCTCATTTCCTTCCAGAACAGCTGCTAAAGTCGTGCGTGTAAAGCACGTGAATAAGCCACTGAACACCCTGCGCTTCCCCACCTATGACAGGAAAAACAACGCTTTACCCCTCATGCCCCACGACCCTTGCACACCCAAACCCTCCCGCTTTTCTGGAAGTTCCAATCATAATTCCAAAATACTCCACGCTTTTTCACTAAATTTTTCCTAAATTAAGCAAAAAAACAAAAACAGCGTGGTTTATGAGGGACCATGGGCGCCTTAGGTGTTAAGGGCCTCTTGTTTTTTTATAAACCTCTTATTGCTAATCCTTCCTGATGTATCCTAGTATTAATTGTTTTGGAAAATTCCTGACACAAGTTTGTTGTTAATTTTTTGTTAAAAAAAATGTGCTTCTAATTTTTATTCATAAAATAATTGGAAATAGTAGATCTGTAATCCATTTTCCAAAGTTTTTGTCTTCGAATAGGGAATAATTCTTTGTCAATGAGCAAATAATAAACATTTTTCAGCACATCAAATCGAGAAAGCTCAAAATTTTAAGGAAATATCCTTAAAGAAATGTAGTTTCCTCCATTTGATGATGCTAATCGAACTAGTATTGCTGAAAAAACAAAAAATGCTGTGCACTTTCTCTTTCGATTATCATATCTACTATTGTTTTGTTGTGCGGCCCTCATCGACATCTGCTATTTTGTTTAGATTCATGTTCGATATCTGTTATTTTGTTTAGATCCATGTTGTTCGATGTGTTTCGTGCATCTTCAAGCCCAAGATGTCCATGGAACCTAAAGCATCATCAGGATTATGCAAGCCCAAATCTCAAATTTATTACAAAGATACTCAAAATTTGTTACAAAGCCCACGAGGACACCTGCGCACACACTTCTCTCATACTTGCTTTGCATTAAATCGACGGAACGAATAGAGTGTATCTACCACTCCACGTCAAATGTGAGGATTCAAATTTCTCCGACTATCATTTTCTTTCTTCAATTGTAATAGTATAGATTTGATTAAAAAAAAAAAAAAAAGCCTACATGGCATAATTTGGGAATTCTATGCTGCCCTTGCCGTATTGTACTATTAAGAAAGTTTGAACTAATAATACTAAAGTAATTAAAAGATAAGGGGAAAAATACATATTCAACTAAAACTTTGTTATACGGTACCATGTCGTGATGAGACTGTAAAATCATATATTTTGAATTGTAATAGTGGATTCCAAGTTTTTTAACAATATTTATAAAAAAAAACAATTCCACCTTTTGGGAACACTTTTGTGAAAGTTTGAAGACTTCAACTAGAATAAAGATCTCATGCAATGGGATTCGTACATTCACTTCTTGATGTAATATTTGTATACTAAAGTGGGACTTCTAGGCTTTGTAACGGCCTTTTCACTCTTTGTTGCCTTGTAACCCGATCATTTTTTAAAACCAATCATCCTATATATGTGTTCTCTACTAATACGAATTGTGCCAGTAACAAGACCATGGTATATATGCAGCTAAACTACTACGCATTAATGTTTACATCCCCCCTCGTAAATAGCTTAAACAAGTAATTACATCATTAGCAACAAGGTCCTAATTTTTATAAAAATTGTCATCTTGTCTCAAGTTCTTTAAGTCTTCTACCTCCAAATTATAAAGCAATTTCTTCCATAGTTAAAGCTGCTATGCTCAAATAAAACATAGGATGATTGGTTCTTTTTATTATTATTATTACTATCATCATGGATGACACAACCGACCATTATTATTATATTGTTGTGTGCTTGTCTAAGCAACCATTTGAATTTAAAAAAAAAAAAAAAAAGCTTAGCAGTTGTTTAAAATATGCAGCAGAAAAGGATTGAAAATGCATCTAGCTCAGAGATGCACGTATGCGGCAAAAGGTCTGCGTTTACATCTCTTTTAATAATGGCTTAAAGAAAGTAGTAACTCATAAGCATAGATGGAAATAGAGATCACATACTATAGAGTATTGAAGGGCTTCGTCAAATTTCCACTGTAATTTGTTTGTTCAACGTGCTTCACGACCAAAAAGTGAATGATTAATCAGTTAACTTGAAAAGATCTCTTATGTAAATCTATCAAAACAAGGCGCAATGCAAGATGGAATCCACAGATTCTAATGATTTGATTTGATTAGTAAAAACACACTTTCTAGCTTGAGACTTCATTATATTAATCAAATTTTATGCACAATTTGCACTCACAAATTTGAATAGGTTAAAAGAAAACATCTTTGTCACAAGTACATGTCCTTCACGTCCTTCACAGTTCTAATTTGGTGCATGCCCTTGATTGGAGTGTATGAATAGTAGGTATATAATTGGATAGTTAGGGAGTTCTTTGATGCAAAATAAGAGAGCATAGTTCAAGAGGACAGACTGTAGTTTGTCCCGAATTACAAAACCATGCTTTTTCCATCTTTTGTCCTTAGGAAAAGAAAGTGTCAAACTCCACAGGCCATAAGATGCTTAAGCAAACTCTCTAAAGAATCTAAATTTTAGCAATTATGTTATAGTCTCAGAAAAGGATCTGAATAAGTATTTTGGAGATGCATTTATGCAGCCACACTACTGAGTTTGCATCATCAGCAACAAGGCCCTAAACAAAATATTAGATAATTTCCAACATGGTCCTCAATACCCCACTTCCAAATCATAAAGCAATTTCTATTTAACCAGAGTAATCCAAGGGAAGACAAGATTGGTTATCATTTAATTGATGGTAAATCTGTGCCTAAGCAACTAGTATATATTTTTAAGTGTTTATTGTATTATGCACAAAATAATGGAAAATGGATCTTGCAGACGCAGCTGATGCGGCAAAACTACTACGCTTACATCCTCTTTGATTGTTGTTTGAACAAACAATTAAGTCGTTAGCAAATATGGAAACGAATTTCAAAAATATAAACTTTAAAGGTATGTTACCATTTCACAGTAATATTTTTTGTTTGATGGAATTTGCTCATTCAAGGTGCTTCACCATCACACGATGATTTGATTGGTTTAAACAAATATCTTATCCTTGTAAAAAGCCATATTTTTGCTTGAAACAAAGGCCATCAGTTGTCTGCTTTCAAATCATATACTAACTTCTTAATAATTAATTTTCTTTCTTTTTTTCTTTTTTTTGCTTTAAATAAACAATCAAAAAGAAGAGACTCATGATCTCATGAATTTTCATTCGGTCAACTCTACAAATGAAGAAAGAGTTATTGGTGGTTTTTGTTACTGCGTATTCTACAGTTTTAAGCGGCCTTGAGCAACTTTCAGATAATCAAACTTAGAAATTGACTTAAGTATCGTAGAATAGGACCGAGTATCTCGAACATGCATTTAATTATGGGACAAACTTACTTCTTTTACGTTAATAATTGCTTAAAAATTGATTAAGTTACTAGCAAATATGGAAATAAACAACACATAAATATATACAATTGAAAGGCCGGTTAAAGTTCCACAGTATTTGGTTAGTTGCAGTTCTTTTCCAAGTCAAATTTCATGAAAATAAGATTTCTTTCTTACGAATTCATAACCTTTTACTTTTTATTTTCATTACAGAATATACTTAAATTATCAACGTTTACCATTTCTTTTGTTTGATGCCCTTCTCCCATCTTTTTCTCCCAATTTGTCCTCTGGAGAATAGTGGCCATAACTCCACTAACCCTAACGCGCTTTTGAAAACTTTTCCATTCCAAAATCACAAAAGCAAGTTTTAGTCATAATCAAAATCTTACTTTTATTAACTCTAATAGTAGAAGAGAGACTCATGATTTTTGTTTTCTTCTTTTTTATTCAACTCATCACAAAGAATAAAGGATAATGGTTTTGTCTTCTATTACCGCGGATGCTACGAATAATGAGAGCTTAATATGCACTTAAGTTACCTTCTGAATCATTGCTTTTAATTTTTAGGAAAAAAAAAACTTTGTGATTAATAGTTCATATAATGAAAATGATATTCGCAGACCTCTTTATACCATCCATTGGCACAAAATTTTCACTTGGAAGATGTGTGAGAAACTAAAAAAGATTTATAATTATAATTTCTCATAAAAAATCATAGAAAATGATGCAAGTATATATTTTGGGAGATTCTTACATAGATCGGATTTATGGTTTCACATGTAGATTTCGTGACATAAAACATTATATGAACTAAGGTTTTCATGGTATAAAAAAGGGTGACATTGATAAATTGATTCTTTCGACGTAAGAAAGTGAAGTAAAAATATATATGTGACTCTTATTGTAAGAGACCAGATTCATTCAAAAAATTTTTTAATATCTCTAAGATGCACTCATGCAGCAAAATTCCTACATTTACTCCCCTTCTTAGTAATTGTTTAAACAAACAATAAAGTTTATAGTGAAAATGTTAAAAATAAATAAATTAAAAATATTTGAAATTAAGCCTAGGGCATCTTTATGTAATCAATTAGATACCTAATCAAATTTGGTCTCAAAGTAAGCACTGGGCCTCCACGTACCATTATTGCCCTTAAGTCAACACGTCTCCAGCCAATGAATCTTGAAAATTTCTCATTATATAAAATTAGAAAGATACGTTCCACACAACATGATAACCCTAATCAGTCCAATATTTTTATGAAAAAGAAGTTGATATTTTAATCATGGCGTGTGGCGAGCACAAGACTAGATCTGTTGTGTAGCCGAGACAGTTGTGTACGTCACATTCCAGTCCCCCAAGAAGGAATTAAAATATTTGTAAAACACATAGATGACAATTAAAAATTCAACTGATTGGGAAGAAAAAACGTTTAATATTTATTTAGTTGGATTCTAGCTTGACCAAGTATCCAATGTACAATTTATGGAATATAAAATTTCGAGTTGATTTTAATAGGAACATAAAATGAAACTACACGAGATTCAGAGAATATAGGGGTAGTTCATCCAATAAGAATTCTTATAGGAAAATGAAAAAATAATTTGAGATGGGGACTCCAAAAATGAGATTAGTAGTTTAGAGCGTCAGGAATCCATTGTAAATAATGGCTTGTCTGATGGCTTTGACAAAGTAGCTAGTTTAGCCCCAAAAAATTTTTAAAAAGTGAGTTTTTATATGGAAAAAATTCCATTGTTGCTGTGTGGAATAAGAAATTTCTTCCATGAGGTGTAACTTCTGTGGAAAATTGTCTGTGTTCTCTAAAGTTAATGTGAACACCAAATGACAAAGAGATTCTTCATTAAATTAAGACCGACCATGAGGTTATCTGATAATTATCATTGGTCCCTCTAGTACTCCAAACAAGTAACTTTAACACCAAATGTGGGAATCAGGTCTCTTAACAAGATCAATAGAAGTAAATGTGATATTTTGTTAATACCTATGGCCTCCATTCAATTTGTCAAAAATCATTCTATACCAAATGGGGGCTAATGGCGCATGTTGTGATTATTGTGACAGCTTTAACAGTTTAACAGGTTCAAATTTAAATCATATTAGTTCAAGAGTTGCAACTTAACTTTGCACACGATTTTCTATTACGCTTTGTATGTCATACTTTGTCTGTTACATTTCATATCCTACCCTTTAAAGGGTTGGCATGTGTATCTTGCTATGAGCAGTGATAAAAGTATTAGACTTTCATTTATTATGATTGACTGCATGGTAAAAAATAAAAGGCAAAATATAACAGAAGGTTCTTTGCTGCTTAATTATATGTATTTATAAGATAAGCCAAAATTATAATCCAAACAAGAATTTCCTAATCCTGCTTCTACTCTCAATCTCATTCTTTTGGAGGGGTATTTTCCTTGATTTATTATTTAAAAAAATCTTTAAACATCGTTAAATTTTGAATCAATCGAGAAACGCCATTAAAGAGATGAACAAAGTTACCAATCATTCAGGACGTTAGTTCAATTTTCTAACACTGAATTGGTCTCTGTGTCACTGTCAATCTAGCGACACCCTCGACAATGAAAATATCAAAGCTTTGTTTTCACTACTAAATTGGCAAGAGGTACTTCTATATATCAAGAATAAGCTACCATTCTAACTCAAAAAATTGGTCAAAAAACTGCTACTACCATTTTTTTATATGTATCAGTCTTCAAGCATTGAATCTGGATGCTTTTTTGGAACTAGTGTATCAGATTAACTACTAGATGGATAACCAAAATCATATAATATTAGTCTTTTTCCTAGCTTAAAATGTCATCAGTGGAGTCATCGACAATATTTTAATCCTTGGGAGTGTGGCTTCCACAAGTCCTCTAATCTCTAGAAAGAATGTACAGTCTGGAGAGAGTTCATCCCTATCTGTTCATAAAATTGTTGTTAAATCCCAATTTGATTGCGATCCAGCTCACGACCTACGACGCGCATAAAACTTACTTGTCATAAAGAAACAACATACAAAATTCTTTCCACGCATGAACACAAAGCATGGTAAACTCGTAAGAAAGTGTTTATTTCACACCTCAAAATTACAAAAATGCTGGAGATTAATACAAAGAAAAATACAAGTTACGCAAGTTTTTTCCTATTATATGAATCTAGTTATGTGAAATCTGTTTATAAACTTATGTTCAACGTACATATACAAAACAAAATTTTTTAACTAACTTACTTTGTGTTGCACAAAAAAAAAAAGGTTGCTAAATTCATAATTAGAACACAATTTGCAATTGTTTAGAAATGCTTTCTCAAATTTTGACAATGATAAATGACCAAACTAGAAACACCATTTAGAAAATGACATATTTGTGTTTCAAAAAAAAAAAAGAAAATGGCATATTTGTCTAATGATACACGGAAAATCAATTCCAAAACAATATATCTTGAGCTCACATTTTTTAAGTCAGTAAGTATAGTATTTCCAGTTCCATACATTTTTTTTTTTGTTCAGCAACTTAGAAAAGAACAATATTTATATTTCAAATGCTAATATCTGTATTTAATGATAAAATTAAATTTTCATAATTTTTCACCTTTTAATCAAGTGTGATTCTCCAAAACCTAATTACGAAACTCACATTTAACAAAAATCAATTTATGGACATTTAAAGCATAAAACTCTAACTTCATCATCTACTAGGTCAAGGCACATGACATTGTTCTCTAGCCAATAGCTAGTGTAAAAAAAAAAAATTTAATGTCGTTTTATGATTATACAATATTATTAAACTCTCCCAATTAATGTCGTCTTGGTTTTCCACTTCTACACAATTGGAACGACTTTAGGAAGTCTTACGTTAACACGAGAATAAAATATAGCAAAAATACAAAATGTCGTGTATTATAGGAAATATTAGATTGGCAATTATAGTAAAACCAGGGGCTCTGAACACATGAGGCGCCCACAGTCCCGTCGTAAAACAAGCGGTTTTTGTGTTTTGTTGTTTCCTTAATTTGGGAAAATATTAATCGAAAAAGCGTAGGGTATTTTTGGAAACATCCAGGAAATCGGGAGGTCGGGTTGCGTTTTTCGGGGCTGTGGGAGGGTGGTGGGTCCGTGACGGATGAGGTGGCGTTTTCCGTGTCATATGTGGCGAACGGCAGAGTTTTTGGAGGCTTATTCGCTTGCTTATAAGTAAGGCTGTAAACGAACCGAGCTGTTCGCGAACACAGCTCGGCTCGGCTCGTGAAAGCTCGAGTTCGGCTCGTTCGTGAAGCTAAACGAGCCGAGTTCGAACACAAATTTTGGCTCGTTTATTAAACGAGCGAGCTCGAGCTCGTTCGTTTAATAAACGAACAAGAGTTCGAACATGAGATACTCGGCTCGGCTCGGCTCGAATAACACTTTTATGCTTATTTGAACCGAGCTGTTCGCGAACAAAGCTCGACTCGGCTCGTGAAAGCTCGAGTTCGGCTCGTTCGTGAAGCTAAACGAGCCGAGCTCGAACACAAATTTGAGCTCGTTTAATAAACGAGCTCGGCTCGGTTCGGCTCGTTTATTAAATGAACACAAGCTCGAACCGGCAATACTCGGCTCGACTCGGCTCGTTTACAGCTCTACTTATAAGCACGACTTTAGCAACAGCTATGGAGCGTTTTATTCGACGATTTTTTTCCCGTATTTTTTTAAAAAATATTACAATTGCAGTTTTGGTGATTTTTTTTTTTAAATTATACCCAAAAAAGTAACGTTTTTGGTACATGATTCTTTACATCTCAATTCTCCATCCTCTCATGATGTCATTTTGTTTATAGTTTCCACCCTCCAGGTTGTATTTGAACTACAGTCAAATATTTATAATTTAATTTTATTATTTGCTAGGGTCTTTTTACTTTTTGAACTAGCACTAATTTTTTTTCTTTTTCTTTTTTTTTTTAAAGATTGGCAATACAAAAGCATAATAATGCACATATAGTGGGACAAGTTAATTTTGTTTATGTACTTTGGCTCTAAACCGTTCGTACTTGAAATTCGGAGCATACGTTCCCGGAACACTGTAAATAAAATTAGAAACCCTAATTAGTGACCCGGCAAAGTTGCAAGAGCAATTTACAATTATTTTCCAAGAAAATCTTAAGGCAAGAGGCTGAAAAGGAATTTAGGGGAGTATTTTATTTCCCTTGATTTATTTGAAAGGTTTTTATTACAAAGATATGCATATAAACAACTCAAATTAAACGGTTAGGAAAATCATAAGTAGGAACTAATTAATATGTCAATAAGTCATCTATTTAAGCAAAACATTATATTTGTAGCCTCGTAAATCTCAAACAAAAGTAATTTAGGACTTATTTTCAACACATTCTGATTTTTGTAAAAACTAATATTAGAAAAATTGAGAATAAGTTGCTCTTGATTTAGTTTAAAAAATTCAAAAGCAGGGTTAAAAAAATTTTTGATAACGTCATAAAATAGATTCTTTAAAATCAGAGACTAAAAATTTGTAGAACAAAGTTATTAAGGACAGGCCATTAGTATAAGTATGTGTTCATTCGTGTGTTACCACATGCTGGTTTTCCAGCCTTAATACTGACTGCATGGGATTATTTTTATGATTTCCTCATTGGATCAAAAAAAAAACTTAAGATGCTTTAGGTACAAAAAGTCAGTCATGCTGCCAAGTAGAATTACTTGAAATTCTCAATTTTTCTCATGAACAAACAAGAGACTGTACGACATTTTAACTGTACCTTGCATTAAACAACTATGTAGTACGTACTACCAATTTGAGACATCATGCAAAAAGCCCAAAGTAATCGGGTGACATTATTTAATCGGAGCATCACAGCCAAGTTGTGCAATTTGTAATTAATAACAAAACGCTAAACATTTTAAGAAAAAGTTTTGATCACGAAAAATTATCAAAAAAATAATAAAATTTTATGAAAAGATAAATTCTTCTCAAACTTTAGTAATTTCTTTTTTAAAAAAATTGTTATTTTTATTGAGGGTTATGAAGAACCGTCATTGGTCACTCTAACATTGTGCAATATTTTATGGTTTTCGATGTTCTTATCGGAAATGGGATATCACAAGTATCATTTTCTACAAATTGATGGTCCATATTTAAATGACTAAAAATGGACCGACGAAATTTAACTAGTAAGGCTAAATTTAAAGTCAAAAAAATGATGTCGTTTTGAAATAACGAATGATTGTGACACACTTCAATAGAATTATATTATCATTTCAACATAATTATACATTTTAATTAACATGTTATGCACACATCATATTGTGAAAAATGAAAAGAAGACAACTTGTGAGATCCTAGATCCCTTCTTGTTCCTGTGCTCTATTGGGAGGAAGCCACTTGGGGCGTCATTTCCAAAACCATCCATCCAAAAGATAAATACCCCTAAACTTCTCTTCTTTTCGTTCCATTCTATTCCTCTGCTCTCATTTTCATTGCTTTCTCTTCAAACTCCCCTCCGCTTGAGCTCATACGAAAATGAGCTGCAATGGCTGCAGAGTCCTCAGAAAAGGCTGCTGTGAAGACTGCCCTCTCAGACCTTGCCTTCAGTGGATCAAAAGCCCAGAATCCCAAGCCAACGCCACTGTCTTCCTTGCCAAGTTTTATGGCCGTGCAGGCCTAGTCAACCTCATCAATGCTGGCCCCGGTCACCTTCGACCTGGTATATACTCTATACACATACGCAAATCTTTTACTTGGGGGACAAAGTTTCTAGCCACGAAGTTAGACTTAAGTCTCGCAAATATTGAACCCCCTCTTATTCTTTCTTTTGTAGTCCAATATAAACTTGAAAGTCTTCTTGGTTATAATTTTTTTTTTCAAAAAAGAATTTTGAAAAACAAAAACGAAGAGTTAAAAAGAATTTTTTGAATTTTGGAGCAACTGTCTCTCCCTGTTCCTTTAGCTAGTCTATTTGAATTTGAGGTGTTTTTTAAAAATTATTACTGTAATAATTTTAAAGATTTTCCTCCATAAATGTATTTGTGAGATCAAAAATTAATTAAAAAACGTATATGAAATTTTTAAAAAAATATGTTTCTAAAAAACAGAATCATTTGGAAAAGATTTGGTAAGTTTTTGATAAAACTAACAACTTCTCTACAAAAATTTGTTGTTTTTACCAAAAGATATGGTAACAAAAAAGTCACTTGTCATTGTCCACTAGCTAGTATTTAACAAAAATAATTGGATTTTTTTTCTTTTTGAATACGGTTTTCACATAGCGTTATGCTAAATATTTTTTTTTTTAATTTTTTTTGTTGTGTACAAACAGAGATATTTAAGTCACTACTTTATGAAGCTTGTGGGAGGATCATCAATCCTATATATGGATCAATAGGGTTGATGTGGTCTGGAAATTGGCAACGTTGCCAAGCAGCTGTGGAAGCCGTCCTCGAAGGCTCTCCAATCATGCAACTCTCCAGTGATAATGCTGCTGCTGAGGACCACCCGATCATGCCTCTCAAGGGCTCTGACATACGTCACCTTACCAAGAATTCAAATGCGATTAATCGGGTTCGGACCCGGAACCGCTTCAAGAGGTCCGGTTCGAATGGGAAAAGCCAGGTTTACTCATTGGCTGAACACTTTGTGGTTGAACCAACCAAGTTTAGTATCACTGGGTGGGATTTTGACAAGGATGATGGTGATAATGAGTCGAAAAGGGCACTGAGTCATGACTCGTTGTCGGTTGAAACAGTAGAACCCGCTTTGGTGAACCGGGATGAACAGGGTCGGGTTTTAAAGTCCGAGACCCACATGGATCCGGAGGAAGACCATCTAGTTTTGGATTTGACTCTGGGGTTGAATCAAGTGGCGCCCTCCCACCTGTCCAATGGTGGAGGTCTCTGATTTTTGGCTTTCGCTTTTTGGGCTTGTCTTTTAGATTGTAGTTTCTATTTGATTTTACGTCCTTTCTTTTCTAATTGTAGTTTAATTCCACAGCCTCTTAGTTTTTACCTTTTTGGAGTTATGACTCGATGACTTGATGTATATCTTAGCAAATAGAGGTGTAAACATTTTATATTTATAGAACATTTTTTTATATAAATAAAATTGTTCCAATCTGTGTTATTATACACCAAGCTGGCTAATATTTTACTTCATATTTTGTCTCTTTAATCTCTGGTTTCTTTTATTTTCCTTCATTTCTTCTTTTGTAGTATTATAATAAAGCACAATTAAATCTTTCTCAATGACATCTAATTTTATAAAATAACGCCAGCCTCGGTGAGAACTAAGTTGATCCAATTTTTGTTGAGCGGGACTCCCAATATATAGTTTACGGTACGAATCTTTGGTGCAGTAGACACTTATCAAGCATTTATTGTCGGAAAAGTATACAATACAACATGTGCATTGCCACGTGGTGTACTAGAACTAATAATTTATCGTCATGTGGCAATGGTGGGTCATACCTTGTATTATTTGGCGATGTGTGATTAGTTTCTAGTGCACCACGTGACACGCCACGTGGCGCGCGTGGTGCACGCAATACTCACTCTTTATTGTCGAGCAACTTCAAGAAATAATTCCAAGAAATTTGTTCCAAGCAAAGTTCAGCTTATTAAAAGATTATCGAGTAGGAAATTTTGAATTATACATGGTTGAGATATATTGTCCCTAATTAAAGGTATTTCATTCTTGTTTCAGAATAAGAATTCAATTATTATTGTTCTGATTCACCTTTTGTGCTTTGTTATTGTGATACCAGTCTTTTAGTTTCTCGTGGAAGAAGTGATTTGTGTTTGGTATATAACATCCTGAGTTATAACCTATTAATAACTTGGCTTTAGCATTTTGAATCCATGGCTTGTAATCAAAAACTAATGGGCCAGTCTAAACATAGAGTGTTATAGTTAATATCAAAGTAAACCTTGTACAATCTCTGCACTGGATGTGGGTTGTGACAATGCAATATAGGCTTTGTGATAATGTGAAGGCATGAAGGAGTGGTGGATGTAATACCACATTGATAGGATAAGTGATTGAGAAGTGATTTGTGTTTGGTATATAATATCATGAGCTATGAGTTACTAATAACTTGATTTAGAGCCTGTTTTCAATAGTTTTTTTCTACCTGATTTAGCTTCTGATTTTTAAAAAATATATTTTGTGATATTCTCAACTACTTTTTAAACTAGGTTTGCAAATTTCTTAAGCTAAAATCAGGAGCAACTGATTTTTAGCTCTTTTAAGATCAGTTTTTACAAAAATCAGAAAGTATTGAAAATAAGCCCTTGAGCATTTTTGGTCACGTTGAAAATCACATATCTCAATTTAACTCACCGAGCATAAAACTTTGTTTGTATGAAGTGCTAAACCAATCAACAAGGACTTAGTTACATTCAACGATGAGAATTTTCTAATGGAGTAACAATTAACGAGTTATTATATCAAATCACAATAATAGTAAATTCAAAAAATATACCCTATTTGAAACTTCACAAGTTACACAATATGCTCTCAGCAGAAATTCTTCTGGAATGACGAAGTCAAGAAAATCAAGTATTTTTCCATTATAAGAATTTTTTTTTTGATAAACCTACATTATTATATAGGAAAAGAAATTTTGACGTTGATGGAATCATAAAACTCTAACGTCTCGATCCTTTATTCGTTACCAAGAATAATTAATTTGCGCGAGGTTCAATCATTTGTACACATTTGTTTCTGGGGTGCTGGGGCTTGTCATTCGTTGAGATAGCAACCGTGTGGACCATGTACCCAAACAGTCAGAGTCGACCACTATAGGCCACATTAACCATGTAATGGCCCAAGTGCCCGTCGTAGGTTAGTCAGTGAAAAGTTCATCGTACTTGACTACAACATAATAGATAGGCAACCAATATAGAGATAAATGAACTTGCAATAATAATGATAAAGTTATAACAAAATAAGTTCACAAATAAATAATAAATAAAATAAAAAAGATAAAGAAAGTACACCAAGATTTTTATAGTGGTTCGGTACTAAACTCGGTACCTACATCCACTCCCAAGCTCTTTTACTTGGAGTTTTACATCCACTCCCAAGCTCTTTCACTTGGAGTTTGAATCCACTAAGTGCTTCTTCTCAAGTTGGTGAAGCAAACCAATATGTACAAGGAGAGATCACTCTTTACTCACACTCTCTTAGCTCTAGTTGAGCCAAAGACTTCCTCTTTGCCCACACTAAGCTCTATAAGTTGAGTTAAAGAATTTTACAATATCCAATTAACCCTCTCACTGCTACATTTGAATGCTACCACCCAAACTATGAAGAACACTAACCAATCCCAACTCACTTACCTCACAAAGACTTACAAGAATACACACACTAGAGTATTTCCTTTTAAAATCACTCCAAAATCACTATAACAACAGACGCTGTTGAGTCCAACCAAATTCGTATTGAGTCTAAATCTTCAATGAGGGATGAAACTTCTTCTAATCCCACTTGAAGCAATTAAGTCATGTCTAGCCATGGTTTTAAGTTGATTTATTTCACATCACAAGAATATAATAATGTCAGCGTCGATCTCCAATTGATCTTAAAAAGTGGCTTACTTGAAAAGGTCAAGTGGTTTTAAATCGTGATTAATTTGAGTCAAATTGTTATGTCGTAGAAACCATTGTTGGTCTTAATCATGTCCAAGGAAGCCATGAAGTTTTTGTTCTTTTATTTTTTTCCCTTTTAAGTCAATTAGAAACAAAATCATGATGAGAAAAGAAAATTGTTGACTCAACCAAAAAGGAGTGGTCACTGGGAACATATTGGGCTCAGCTAAGGATGAGTTACATTTGGGCTTGGATCCATAACTAGATTGGACCATAGCCACCAACCAGCCATCAAGACATATATTTGGGAATGTCCCGTTTCCATATATATATATATATATATATATATATATATATATATATATATATATATATATATTGGGTTTTGCTGGCTAATGCCACAATCTTGCAGTAATCTTTTTCACTCATGGGAAAATTTGTTGTAAGGAAATATAAAAAATTTGTTGAGAGCCTTTCATATAGTAGTTGTACTTTGTAATTCTTGGTCTTCAAATACTATTCAGAAGTATTATGTGTTTAAAATGAAAATATTTCAGAATTTTTACATGTTTAAGATGAAAATATTTGCATTTAGCTTATCATAATTAGCGTCTGACCGAAATATGCATCTTCCTTAATAGTTTTATGGTTTGATTAAAAAACAAAGCATTAATATTATTAGTGTAAATCAACCGGCAATGGGTTTGGAAAAAGTAAACTTATAACTCTTGGCAATTGTGTGCTCTAATAATATAGTACAGTATTGTAAGGGAATACATAAACACATTTTTGTTGTTTGTTCTTTTTAATAGCACACAAGTTTAGAGTCTTGTTGGGGGTAAACTAATCTCGAAAATTATTAACAATTCATGAGTAGTATTCTTAATTCTAAGCAGAAGCATTGCGATCTTCAAAACTAATCTAAAGGTTAATTCAAAATTAATAGTTATAACTAAAAATATTGAGAGTCAACCAAACAAGACAATAGAACAGCCAAAAAAATATTAAAATTAATTATTTGTCTCGAATATTATTGAACGGATTATACCAATGGGTGTTTGGTTTAGGAGAATCAGGAGGGAAATTGGTGCTAGTATTAATGAATGACACCCATTGCTAATATTTGAAAAACAATTATCAGTATCTTTCAATTCGAATGAAAGTGATTAACTAAAGTTTCTATGATTCGCTCCAAAATACTATTCTATCAAATTCATTAACCCTTTTTTGAAAGAATGATACGCATTTCACTATTAAACCAAACATGTTGAGAAAAATCGTTAAAACTCGTACTTGTAATAGAGTTAATGATATTCATAGTAACAGTGATTAAGGAATTTAAAACAAACAGCTCCTAATAACTAAATCACTAAGTTAATGCAATCTTTTGCTTGAATTTCATATAACGTGGCCATTTCTATGTGAAGTAGTTAGTACTACTTTTTAAACATGGAAAAAAGTAAGTGCATCGAAAACATTGTCTAAGTACCAATCAATCATGCAAAAGTTTCTTAATTTATTGAGTTCATTGTCCTAAATATTCAAAGCACAGACTACTCGAATGAATTGCGAATGCAATTGAATATTTCTTGCATGAGAGGACGCACCCATCGATGAGCTGAAATGAAGAACAGAAATTAATGAGTGGACTTTATTTAGGAGGCAGTCATATAATGAGGACAGAAGGAGAGTCAATTTGATTCCAATTCCAAATCACTACCAAACAAAATCCCCATTTGCCTGCTAATCACTCCCTCAGCTTTTTATTAACTTCTTCCGCCGCACAATACGTGCCATTTTTCTCACATCGATTTCTCTGCTCTCTCTCTCTCTCTCTCTCTCTCTCTCTCTCTCTCTCTCTCTCTCAACCCCCCACCCCAAAAAAATAAACAATCCAAATGTAATATACACTGCGAATCCTGTACTAATATAGAATAATATGCATAGATACGGATAATTTGGAGTACGTAGTACGTGGAGATATATCTAAGGGGCACTCGGAGAGTATAAAGGGTCTATTTTTAACTATTTTTTTACCTGCTTTTAACTTATGGCTTTAAAAATAAATTTTGAGATGCTCACAACTATTTTTCTCTCTCTTTTTAGATTTTTTAAACAAAAATCAAAAGTAACTTTTGAATTCTGATTTTCAACTTTTACAAAAATCAAAATCAGTTGAGAATAAATCCAAAGTTGAATTTGTTTGCTTCAATCTTCATTGATTTAGCAACTTAGACAAAGTACAAATTTGGACTTCCAAATTTAGACTTCTCCCATCGTGGAAGTCCAAATTTAACTTTAAAAAGATGATAATCAAAGTAATTATCCCCGTTAGGTACCCTTATTCAAGAACGTTTATAAAGTCCAAGAACAATTGTTCTCCCATTTGAAAACTTAAATACGAATAGCGTTTGAGATGTTTACCCGTTGAAATTGGTATCTAAAATAAAGCTGATTATTCCAATATATTTTTAAGACATCATTCTCTAGCACCATTATATTAAAAATTTCAAATTTTGCAAACATTAATTTCTCCAAAGTAGCCTGACTAAAAATGGTAACTAATTTCGATGTTTACTACCTTCGCAGTAGTGTAATAAAATGGAGGTTGTGGAAGCAGAAGCCAACAAAGTCCAAACAACTCCCATAAATATATCCTCCAGTGTCTACAGTAGTTATTATGATGACATGCCCAAAATACCCCTGACATGATCCTGTAACTTTGTTCTTATTCAGAGATAATGTCTTTTGTCTGCATGCACTTTTACGTAAAAAGGACAACTAGTTCACTGGAAGACCCCTAATATATGAATCCTGCCATCAACTTTTGAATCTATTTATCATCATAGCCAACTGGGCTCTTTGTTTTTTTTTTTTTTTTTTAGTTTTTTCTGAAAAATAAGAAAAATAAAATATACAAAAATAAATGAAAAAACTGTTCAATGGAATCAATCAGTCTCGTGTTATGTGGTACGAATGAGAAATCTTCTCAACGTAACAGTGAGATCCTCTACTGGCCATGGAAGAATCAAGACTCACAAACAGAATTGGAAAAGCCAACTTTTTTTTTTTTTTAAATGTACTAGCCACCTTTCTTTTAGGTTTCCCTCTTCCCCATTTCTCTTGTAGGTCTTGTGCCGAAAGTTTCAAAAAAAAAAAAAAAAGTACTAGCTATAATTAACTCTAGAAATAGTACATATTATTTGTAAATTTCAAAGCCAGCTCACAAATAAGTTAAGTTTGTTTTTTCAAATAAGTTAAGTTTGGGGTGATAACAATTTTGGACGTAGCTAGGTTGTTCACAATTCACAAAGCATGATACTTTGGATTGGAAGTTTTCCCGTGAAAATCAGATTTTTTTTTTTAAATTTTGTTTGTACATAGTAAAAAAAAAATTGTTTTATATTTCCAAGTAACACACTATTACTTTGGCAGCATTAACCTTTCGTTATTAGTTTCTATTTACCAAATGATTTGATTGTATACCTACAAGCCTCAATGCTTAGAGGCTATTTTGACCATAGCGACCTAGAAGCAAGACTTTTTGGATGACAAAGAATTGAATAAGTTTATCTAAAAAAAAATAAAATAAAATAAAAAAAGAATTGAATAAGTTCCATGGGCCGTGGCATACAATACTTCTATAACTAAAAAAATATTTCGAAAATGTTTTCACAGAATTCTCAATGTAAAGTTTACACAACTAAGAACTACTTTATTATATTATGTAGATCTAAAAGCTTTGACCATTGAATTTTTGAATGCTTGAGTTGAGAGCAAAACTACTTTATCAAGCATAAATCAGCAATCTCTGCCAAAATGAAAACAAGAAAAACGTAAATCACATTCACCTACGTGTTAATCTTAGAACCTCAAATCAGTGCCAGCTTTCATAGCTATAACATCTTGACAACTTTTGGGGTGAGGCTCAGACCAGTTTAAGAGAACATTACCGGAAAAGTATAAAATGCACCATATGTATTGTTACGTGGTGCACTAGAATCAATAATTTTTCATTATGTGGTGATAGTGAGTCACATTTTGTATTATTTGGCGATGTGTGATTGGTTCTAATGTACCATGTGACACTCCACGTAACACGCACGGTGCACGTAATACTCACTGAACATTCACCAGCAGTGCTGACCTCAACAGCTAACTAATTAATCCAATTATATATGAGAAAATCAATGTTACATTCATACGTATAAATAATGATCATTCATGCTGAGGACTGTTGCCAATTTGGCCATGTTGTCAACCTAATTAGAAAGGGAAAAACAACATATATTAAAGATTGAAGAGAATATGATAATTGTATTAATAACAAATAATTTTATCCTCCTGGTAAAATTCTTCTTAGAAATTGCTAAGGCTTGCTTGCAATCCATAAATTCTTGTAAACATCTTTTGAATTGTACCATCCTTCCATGATTTATCTCTTTCTCTCTCCCTTTATTCCTGAAATGTGTCATTGCTTCCTGGCAATGAAAATGAATGCAGCAATATCTTTAAGATGAAATCTAACCAATTTTATGTACAAGTCACCCAAACGTATCAACCACCCCAGCAGTCAACACAGCCTAGGTAGCGGTCAGTTCATAAGAAGTTTCTTGGCAGTTCATACGATATTAGGTGAATTTGGTTAAAAAGCTTTGGAAGAATAGAAGATGAGTAAACAAATCAAATTAATGAAAAGATTATTTATTTAGGAAAAATCAGTGACTACCTAGACTACAAGATCAAAGAGTAAATTTCACTAAACGTGAGTCAACAAGAATGCACTTTAGGTAACATTCCAAATTTGCAAAACAGACTCTGAACACTTCAAAAAGGCATAATTATGGTTACCTAAAATCTATGACTTTCAATCTTCCAAGACAACAATAGACAGAAGTATGCATCACTTTAAAGGTGAAAAGTGAATTGATTTCGCATCAAAACAGTAAAAAGTGAAAAACACAAGTATCCATGCTTCATGATTTGGTGAAATTTGCACGAAATCCATCTATCACTTGATTTGATACTTCATTCTCTCCCTTCCTTTCACACTTCTTCAAATAAATTGCTGGACTCAAATATATTCAGAAGTTAAACCAAATTAAATAATTCAATAAAACAAATATACGAAGTAAAAATTGCAAGCAATCAGATTCCAGCACTAAAAGTTCCCATTATAATGGCTATAAAATTCAAAAATCTCAAGTTGTATATACATCAAGATCCTCTATTTCCTTCATCTCCAAAGCCCAAAATGCATTTTTTTCTTCAAGCACCAAAATACACACGGTTTACCCCTTTCTATCACTAAAAGTAAAACCACTAAAACCCATCTTCAATTGCTTGCTATAATTATGAGAAAAACGTGGGTATTTTGGATGAAATCTAAACCCCAAAAAAAATTCATCTAAATCAAACAAAGAAAAAAAACCCAAAAAAATAAAAAGAAAAGAAAAGAGAAGAGAAGAGGAATGCATAGAATCTTGAATCTACTTGTTGTGGAGAGGATCTGGGCAACTGGGAACTCTTCTTTTGCTCTCTTCAAAAGTAGTACTACTGTTAAGATCAGAAACTGTTTTCTTGAAATACTCACGAAAAAGTTGAGTTTGATTCTTGCTAGATTTCACCGTCTGATTTTCTTTCTCCAATGCCACTCTACTTTCTGGAAATATCCGTAAAGCCCCAACTCTACATCCACCGAAAACCCATGTATGCATCAGCAATGAAATGATCAGCAAAACCACCAGAGAAGAGTAATACATATCTGATTTTCTTCCGCCGGAAGTTGACATCACCGGAAAGCCCACATAAATGTATGGATACCTGATGCTTCTGCCGCCCACACTGCACTGGACTTCACTTATCCGAAGCAAGAAAGTTCGAGCACAAGGGTCTCATACAGGGGACAGTCAGTCACACACACACACACACACTTCTCTCAGTCTCAACAGCTAAATTATACTTGAGTATGAATTGACGGCTTTGTGCTTTACATAGAGTGAATAGTCATGCATGAATGGGTCCACTTGATGATGATGACATGTAAATCGTCGTGTCACCGATTGCCATCGGTATTTTTCGGGATAATATAGAGACACTGTGATATTTATGTTAATTAATTATATTTTTGCCATTAATATCTTACGCGATAATACAAATACTGTGATATTAAACACGTAAACACTAAATCAATAAATGTCGACAGTAAAAATATGATTAATTAGTTAATATAAACATGATTTATACCTAATGTATTTTTAAATGGTTTTTCAAAATTTTAATTTTTATTATTTAATTTTGGAATGGCGGGATCTCGACAAACATTGTCCCAAATAATTGTTGAGGCTCAATCTAGTGACATATTTACCAAACTAGCAGTTGCAGGGTGGGTCTGTGTACTGTGGTGTGTGCATATAATAATACTTGTATCACTTTTTAATCTTCAAATCGGAGAACTAATAATTGAGCGTTTTTTTTTTATATATATATTTGGTTGCCATCTAACTCTTAACTAGGTAATGCCATTTTGCAAGGATTTGTTAATAGTATCCCCCCATAAGAGTGTTTTCCCAAAAAATAAAAAGAATTGCAGAGGATTAGTTGGTTGTAGCTATTTTACATGTAATTCTAGCTAGTATACATCAACTGTGTATAACTGTTTTACAATGCCGAAATAACTGTATCGTACTGGTCTAGTTCCTTGCTCGATAGTTTAAACAATGCGCTTGTGTGTTAGCTAGATTCGAGAACTCGTATTTTCTTCCGTTCTCACAAGTTGCATGCGATGTAACTATCCAGTGTCATAATAAAATTGTTTAGTATTAGAGTGTAATTTTATAGACTGTGATGTAATTATTTTTTACATGAAACAATGTCGTTTTAGAGTCTTATTTTTACTAATATGATTCAATCTCATCGTCAATTTTTGATCTTTAAATATGAGCTGTGAATTGATAAAAAATGAAACTTGTGTGGCCTCGTTCCCATGTTAGCTAATATGAGTCGCAACTTAATTATGATATTTTGAAACTCTCATTCAGGATTATGAATAGACTTTTCGACAAAAAAAAAAAATCATTAGGCAATAATCCCTCTGATTGAATATCATAAGTGGTAGAAATTTTGTGGAGATCAAATTACAGCACTTATTATTGGTCTATTGGTACCCTTGTGCTATATAAACTCTAGGCAGCAGAGCCATTTCACATGAGTATTCATTGTAGAGTCAAATCAGCACGCTATCCTTCTCACTGAGTTGGAAAAGAAAAATAATTATTTCATCAATCAATGTGACAAGTCCAACTGACCTAAATTTGGATGAAATGGACTTGTTGAATTATGCAGCAATAAAAACATTTATTTGCTGCATATGGTGACACCAATATGTTACACAAAGCTGGAAATGCATCTTGCCCTTTGGCATGATATATACTGGCTTCTAAGCTAAAAAATTGACCACAAAGATAAGAACAATAATATATAAACCTTTATTTCACTATATTGGTTTCTAAGCTCAAAAACCGAATATGAAAAAAAAAATTCCAAGTGAAGGGCAAAAAAATGCAACAACCACATTAAATTCTTTGGAATTATAACTTAGAGAAAATTGTAGTTTGGTATCTAATATTTGGGGTATCGACAATTTTAGTCCCTAAAGTTTGGATGGAAGCAAATCGAGCATCAAATGTTTCAATTTTTTAGTACATTTAGTCCTATTGAGGTATTTTTAGTCCCCAAAATTTGGATGAAAGCAAATATTTCAAATTTTCAACACATTCAATCCTATTGACCAATTTTGCTAAAATCTTACCAAAATCTAGTAATGTGATATTCATTACTGGTTTTCAAATTTAAAAAAACATATATACTCTTCGATTTGATACCTATCTCATCTCCTTCGTGTCGAATAATAATTATAAATAGTTGAATGGTTTTAAAATGAATTTTTCAGAGATATTGAAAAGCAAAATTTTGTCTTCAAAGTGTGATCTTATGATTTTCTTTTGAGAGAGAGAGAGAGAGAGAGAGAGAGAGAGAGAGAGAGAGAGAGAGAGAGAGAGAGAGAGAGAGAGAGAGAGAGAGAGGATAAATAGTTTATTGCCTATCTGAAGATATGAACCTTTTTCAAGTTTATCAGTTTTTTTTCTATTTTTTAATTTATTTTTTACTAAAGACTAATTACTCAAATTAGCACATTTAATTACAAATTATGACAATTTAGTGTTTTATTTTTTCAATTTTTTGAATTTGATTATTTATAGCCAGATTCTAGTAAGATTTTAACAAAACCAGTCAATTGGACTAAATGTGATAAAAAATTAAAATATTTGATCTTAGATTTGTTTTCATTCAAACTTTAGGGGCTAAAATTGCCTCAATAGGACTAAATGTGCTGAAAATTGAAACATTTGGTATTAAATTTGCTTTTGTCCAAACTTTAAGGACCAAAACTGTCAATACCCCAAACATTTAGTACCAAAGATGTAATTTTCTTTAATAACTTAGCCAATCAAGGTTTTTCTTTTCCTTTTGTGTTCAATCAAGTTTTTTCTGTTCTTTTTGTGTTGTGTGTTGTGTGTGTAAGAATGTGTTTTTTTTTTCTCTATTTTATAGTGTTATAGTTTATTTTAATTGGGGTGGGTGGGGATGGGGTTGTTTAAGCAAGGGTGGCACTAGGGTGTTCTTGAATACGTACCAGACAACTACTTAAAATCATCAAGGGAGTTGAGCTACAAAGATATGCTGCTAAACAAAACAAAAATTAGGTGGGCTAACCGCGAATCTCGCTACATTGCCAATGAAAACTTGTATTTCAAGAACCATATATTCATTAAATGGTGGAGTGTATTTAACAGAATATGGAATATTTGTTACATGGTCCGTGTAAATTCGTACCATAGTTCTTCGAATAATTAATTCTTTTCGTACAATCCTTATTGCAATTTTTGATGCTAAATCAACTTGTGAACCCTCTTTGAAATGCCAATTGTCTACATTTTAAATAATAAATATTTGTTGTACATTCAGTCAAAAACAGCCATGGAAGATATAGATTTGACTAGAGTGCTGTCGGAAGACGTTTTTAACTCGGTGATGCAAATTCAAATTCAGAACCCTAACTTCTAAATCCTCTAAATATATATGATTTTTACGTTTCATTTTTTAAAAAGAATAGGGTTTCTGTTTCTTTGGGTTCTGTTTAAACAGAGAAAAAGGGAACGGTGATAACAATTTTACTATTTGCCACCTAAAAATTAAAACCTATTGAATATATATATATAATTCGTAAAACATTGCTCATTCTGCTCACTATTGTCCTTTAGAATTGTGCTGTTCATGTAATTATCTATTTACACCACGGAATTTTCAATCTTTGTTATGAATTAATTGAATAATGATGTCCCAACAATTCTGTTTTACCTAATCCACCATGATTATAATGCTTTTAGTTAGATTTTGTTCCTTCCTTTTTAGGCACATTTTACTCCTTTCATTGTAACTCCCTAAAAAGAAAAAAGAAGTTCTAAAGAGGTTTTGTTTGTTTTGTATTGTTTTTCAAAAAACATGTTTTTAAAAAATTCCAAAAACATGTTTTTAAAAAATTCCAAACACGTTACATTTTTATAAGAAAATTTTTTAAAACTGCTATGATAATGTTTTTGAAAAAAACCACCCAAAAATAACAATCCAAATTCCCTAGAAATCATGCCTTTTTGTTCGAGAAAAGAAATTACAAACAAATTAAGAAATACTTTAAATTTTTTTGTTACAGATATATAGTTTAATAAAATTGGCAAAAATTTTTATGTACGCATGACACGATTATGGACGTATTTATGTATAAAAATCTCACGGCTACACACACACACACACAAACTTGAATCATTAGTCAAGAAAGGATAGAAATTACAAGGAGCATGTTCAAGTGCTCATAGATTCAAAGGATGGTTCCTTTCTTGAAGTTTTCTGGAAATAATACAGAAAAGCTAATAAGAGATGATTTAGAAAGGGAATAAAAGTATGGAACTAGTACAACCATTCATCACAGATCACCCAAAAAAGTTAGCAGCATGCATGAGAATTTGTAGGAGTTGTCATATTCATGCATATTCTCAAAACTCTGCTATCACGCTACAAGGATTTTTTAAATATTCGTACGGAAAAATCCAGGTTAACAATGACCTGATATTAAATTAAAAGACCAATGTCGGTAATGCCTCCATTTTGGTAGAGTTTTGGACCAATTACGAGGTCATTATTCGCTTATAATTCCACGAAACCTTCGTAAATTGTGCTAAACAAGAAGGACTACAATGAAAACTTGTAAAATTCACGTGCCCATGAGTGGGAATAATCAATTTTTTTCATCAGATTTTGCACTAAAAACGTTTTTTTTTCTCAAATCTCAAGCCAATGAATCCAAGTTGTACTATTGTTTATTTTTTAGTCTAGGATTTGTCCCAAAAGGACATATTTAAAAAAGATGAACTTTTTGTATGGCTCTGGTCCTGAAAACACAAAAGAAGATCAAGTTTGTAGTCTATCTCATCAGTGACTATCTGCATCTGATGTTCTGGATGCAATAAAGTTAAAAGATGCAATAAAGTTAAAGCCCTTTTTCTTTTCTCTAATTTTGTACCTTAGATTTGTTCTTCTCTTGGTGTCTTTTACGATTCTTTCTTACACCGTAACAGCGCATTAAATCTCTAGTATGTCCTTTACTATAACATTTTTACACCTTTCTTCTTGGCCCTGTTCACTTGTCTTGCCATTTTCTTTTTGGCCTCTCTATATCCCCTAAACATTTTATAATACATCTAAAAAAGATATTCAACTACATCTACATGTAAGAGGATTTTTGTTTTATGCACTTGTTTCTTTTCTTTCATTTTTTCTTTTTTTTTGACAAATCTCTCTTATCGTCTTACTTACTTATAGCAATTCATTAGTTTAAAGCATAAGATGTGTAGTGGAGAATTATGCGTTGCAAACACTTCCAATTGTGATTTAATATACCATACAAGGAAAAAAAAAAGTGACCCTAATTAAAAAGAATTTTTTAGCTTGCGAACACTTCCAATTCTATATTGTTTGTACTGGTCTGTAATGCCTAATTTTCGCCTAACATGCATGCATAAGTTCAACGTCTTGAATTCTTGATAATGATTTGTGTGGTTCTTAATCTATATTAATTTGAGATTCCTTTGCATGTCAATCCCTTGCTGTGTCTTGAGTTCACTTCGAAAGTTTCTGCTACTGAGTCGTTTCAATCCTTTTCTTGTTGAGTACTGTGAAACAAACATACAAAATGCTAACTGTTTATAACAATTTTTGTGTTCCATTATGATATAAAGAGACTCTTTTTCATTGTCAGATCAGGGTTTCCTTTTTATTTCCGAATTGTCATATCTTGGTGTTTGTCGACAATATTAGAATTAATGTATTCATTTTTATACCTGTATAGGCATGCATAATTGACAATTATTATGTCTCTCTTAACCCTACTCTATATAAGTTAGATTTGTTTTGCTTTTGGCATTCCGGTATCATTCACCTTATGATGGTATCCAATGTCACATATATGCATAGGCTAATTTGTAGCTTAACTTGAAATTCCTATTTCTTGGTCAAAATAGGATATGGAACTATATTGTTTATAGGATTTTGTTTAATTAATTGAATTACAAAACGTAAAACGATTAGATGATATCGCGATACATAATTGCCATTTCATTCATCATTAAAAAGGAAATGCAGATTGCTAAAAATTACCATAACAACATGTTCTTTTTTATTATCAAATTAGCTATTGGAGATTCATGTCAAAACTATGCTCCGTTATGATGGTAGGATTTTCTTGAGAAATAGAAGCACTTCTACCGTTCATGATATACATTCTTTTGTTCTAATCTAATGATAGAGATTATTAGCAACCAAAATTATATCCAAAAAACCCAAGTCAGACAGTGGAGTAACCTTTCTTAAACGAGAAGTCATAAAGCCAATGGACTAGCAACATGAATAATACTTCCTTAACAGGATTTTAAGGAGCGGCAGAAAGTAGAAGGGAATTCTGTAGGGAATGCAAATATCACAGTGAGACTACTTTTAACATTTGAAATTATCCCATAGTTTAACACCAAATCATGTTTAGTCATGGACAAGTCTAAATCACAGTACCAACTAATCGGAGAAGGACTTCAGTATGCTACATTCTGATGCTAGAAAATGTGATTATTCCAAATGAGCCTCAGTTGTCGCTTAAAATATGCAGATTTATATAATTAGTAGGTAAATCATGGGTAAGGAACTATTTCATTATACAATAGCAGAATCACATCCTCCTAAGGATTAAAAATAAAACCGGGGGGGGGGGGGGGGGAAGGGTCAATCAACTATCTAGTTTCATCAGCAAAACCTATGCATAGCCGCATCATGCCAACATTCAAGCTAGCAAGATTTGTTTTGCTAGCAGGCTGATCAGTAGCCTTGGCGAAGTACATACAGTAATACACATTTAGAGTCATTGTTGCAACCACAAAAGCTGTCCTGCATAAATACGCCTTTCCTCAATGTTTCATAAGAGAAGTTCTGGGCAAATATGATGTCCCTATACTTGGGTGTGAAAAGCATTTTTCTTCGCACCAGCCACTGTACAAGCTTCCACAACCAGAAATGTCATCCTGCAACGTGTGTATTATTACAAGTAATTAAGCTGACAATTCAGGTAGAAGAATCTCCAATAGGCATTCCTCAAATATCTACGCGTTTGCTAACTCTATAATGCAACTGCATTCCACTGCAAACCTGCTATGTCACAGATTCTGGGAACAGCAGATTTTTAGAGCTAATCTTTTGCAGTAAATGGGATAGGCACCATCATACAAGTAATAGCAAGGAGACAGCTTGTTGACCCCATGCCAGAAAATGTGGGTTCATTTTCCCAGGTTTAATTGTCATGTCTTCTAAAGTGGCACATATGTCAAATTCCTCCTGACTCTGAGTTTTTATTTCTTGATGAACAGTAAAAATAGAGACTGTTTAGAATCTCACCATGAAGAAACAAAACAGATGATGGTCCAAGCGCGATTTCCACTAGGAGCTAATGGCCTTCCAAACCACATGCATTTTGTCACCCCAATTAGTAGCGACTCACTTGAAAGAAGGAACAAGAAAGAATCCACCCCAAATCCAGTTTCAACGTCTGGGCTGTAAACACAGTATGTTCGATTTGTAGTATCATCTGTAACAAAAGTACCTGCATTGCAGTAAGACCAACACAGTTTTTATATCATATGTATCTAAGACTACAGAAAGTCAAGTCACAGCCAGTGACCTTATACTATTCAAAACATCTCAGAATTAAGACATAAATTTCGCCTACAAGAGCACAATAGCCAGCTAAATTTTGGGTCCCAGCATATTATGGACAGAAACCACTAGTTTATGCTGACATACAGAACCTGGAAATGATACTATGGCCTTTCCCCATATAGCAGCTAGATTATGGCTAAAATGCATCTCGGATCAAGGTATATGATATGCGCTTGAGAGTTTTTTCATCTATGCACAAAGATTTCCTTGCACTTCAGGCCAAAACCATGAAATCAGAAGGATATATATATATAAAATAAGTCAAATTAGTATAGACTATCTGTCAGAGAGAGTAAAGAAAATGAATTTACAATGGAGCTAAAATTTATGTTCGAGGCCACCAATTGACCCCAAGGCTGAACTCTCTGGTAGGGAATGTTATGAAAAATAATTGATTCCAGCGCCATTGGCAACGTTGCCCAAAGTAATAATAAAAGAGAGGACTTGCAGTTAGTTTGAACTTGTTAGTCATAATTAGCATACTATATTACACAAAAAAAAAAAAGGCTTAAATGCTTTGCTAAGCTACATAGAAGACCTGGTCAAAATCATGGCATCGTTGCTCCCTTGCCTTAGCTTAACGTCAATTATGCCCTTCTCAGATTTTCTTCAAAGGATTCCAAGTAGCACTAACACAACTTAACCTAACATTTCAGCCAGCACCCTGCATACAATCATTCCCTCACCCTCTCTCCAATCAGCCTTCGGTTGGACCTGCTTAGTGATGGGTCATTAATCACCACAAGCATCACTCGTATTGAGATTGATCGATATCATTTTGGTGCATCAGGATCTTATTCGTGCTATTTCTCACTTTCTGCTTTGTCATCCTCTATCAGATAGCTGATATTTTCATTAACGTGCACTCAGCAGGTTGTTTCCGTTTTATTAGGCAAACTCGAGTCAGTTTCACAAGAACATCTGTGACTTTAAGAAGATTGTAGACACCCGTATCAAATGGTTCAAGTTTAACAAGATGATCAGAACACAACCCTTGTTTGACATTCTGTAGCAAGCTTGATATGTAACACGTCATGCTGGTGCAATCTCAAATGTACATAAATAATTGGATTAAGTTGTTGACTAACACTTTGTTAATCCTATCCGCCCAGCATTACTGGGGAACTTATTGCAACCAATGAAAAAACTGAGATGTCACAAAGAAAGATTTTACAGTACATAAACTTCCAAAAATCCTTATTTGATATCAAAGCAATTCCATGTTAGTTTTTGAAGTTCTAATGATCTCTAAAATACTTCAATCTTTTCCCATTTCAAACGGATCCAGGAAGTTCTGTTTTAATTCACAATCTTCGGGCATTATTTTCCGCTACATTTCTGATGAAGTTTTATAATTCTCAGGAATGCCAATAGGGAGTGGAGCGTCCATATTTGGTTGGATAACTTTTCTATGTCCACAAGCACTAATTATATTTTTGTTCTTTATGGGTAAGCATCACATATGCATTTAATGAACCCATTTACTTAGACAACTAAAGTGCAATGTACAGTTTAAATATGATACATGTAATTGCACCAATTATGCCAAAATTAATAGCTTAAATGTTCAACATTATTTCATCAGAGATTTGATCTACTGAACAGAGCCAACCTGGCTGAACTTGAACATCAGAAATTTAAGGGAGGTGTTAACCTGATCATAAGGAACTTAAACATATTAGATTTTATTTTCTAGTATAGGGTAAGAAGGGTAACCAGCCATACCTACCCTACTAGGGAGGCCCAAACCGAGAAGTGTTGCAGTTTCTTTTCTTCAAGCCATCAATGCCTAGCAGGTCTTTGGATTCAGACATTCATTTCTACAGAAATTTCTATGCATAACCACATGGATTTTTCATTAACATGTTACACAGCATAAATAAATGGGGGAACCCACCAAGAATGTCTTGTCACGGGGGATTCAAAGGAATTAGTCTTTTGTAGCCTTGGACTACTTCTGTGGGCTAAACGCATGAACTTCAAGGAACAATCTTACCATTTTACAAAAGCTTATTATGCCTGAAGAACTATCATAAGTTTGACTATAGCTATTAGCATTTGAAACATCTATACTAAGAATTTGATAACATACCATGCATGCAGCTAAATGTTGGATTATGGGGATCCATGCCCACCCCAAACTATGACAAAGTCTGTAACTTTTTCCTTATTTTGAAATACTACTAGTATTGCATAGAATCATGTTTAATGGTACCAGAAATACCTACAGAAAAGGTTAACCTTTATCTCACCTGTTATGAGGGCTAGCAAGCAGCAAATATGTTTACCTCATCTCACCACACCTATTAAGTTTCCTCAAACTCCAGGTACAAGCAGCAAATGTACATTTTCTTACATATACTGACTCTACCAATAATCCCCACAAGAGCAACAACCGTTCTCAAAATGATGGTAACGAATTGGATCCCTGATAACAATGCTCTGATTCTCCATTTTTGCCAAGAGTTTTGCAAAAACATGGCAGTCTCCGCAGATCCTGAGGTTTTTCCTGATCCTGATAGTCTTCCCACTAGACAAGCTCATAATTCCAAATACAATAGCCAGTTTTTCGCTGTGGTAGAGGAGTGAGTCTTCCATCTGCTCCCCTTCAAGATCTTGCAAAACAAAATTTGTGTCAGGAACGTAACCCAATCCTTTTAATCTTTGGATTATTTGCTTCAGCCCTTTCCTAATCTCTATTATTTCTGGGTGGGAATTGTCACCCAATATGAAAGCATGGATACATTTATTTACTTCAATCCAGCTACATCCAGGTTCCTTCTTAATTCCTCTATCCCTCATAACATTTCTAACTTCTCTTGTCTCATCCCATCTTTGAGAATTCGCATAAATATTGGATAGTAATATGTAAGTTCCCGCATCACTGGGATCATGGTTTATGATTTGTTTGGCAGCATATGCAGCCAGATCCATGTTACGATGAACTCTGCAAGCACTGAGCAACGCTCTCCATGTCACAGCATCTGGCTCGCATTCCATTTCGTGAATCAGTTTTACTGCTTCATCAAGCTTCCCAGCTCTCCCAAGAAGGTCAACCATGCAACCATAATGCTCTCTTCCTGGATCAATCCCAAAAAGCTGCTTCATCGAATAAAAGTAGAACCGTCCATCATCTACCAATCCGGCATGGCTACAAGCAAACAGAACCCCTAAAATGGTGATGTGATTTGGTTTGGTCTTTGAGACTTTCATTGCCTCAAATAATTCCAGAGCTCTACTGCTAAAACCATTCTGTGCCAAGCCCATGATCATAGTGCTCCAAGAAATCACATCCTTGTCTGCCATTCTACTGAAAATAGAATTGGAGTCTTTTAAACTACCGCACTTGCAATACATGTCCAGTAGTGCATTGTTCAGGATCAGGTCCTGATCATACTTCAGCACATGAACGTGAAGTTGCCTGCCTAATTCCAAAAGAGCCAACCCAGTACAAGCTCTCAGAACACTAGTCAGAGTTGACTGATTAGCCTGAAAGCCAGCTCTCTTCATTCTTTTATAAAGATGCAATGCTTTATCACCATGACTATTCAGTGCAAACCCTCCAATGATGGAATTCCAGACAACCTGATCAGCAGTTATCATCTCATTAAACACGCATATGGCATTATTTAGTGCACCCCATCTGGAATAAACATCAATTAGAGCACTTCTTACATACACATCAGACTCCAAACCAACCTTAAATATGCTGCAGTGAATCTGCTTAAGAAGTTGTATTTGATCACACGCCCTCAAAACCGAAGAGTATGTAAACATGTTGGGGCTGACCCCATCTCTAAGCATCAAAATTAACAACTCCAAGGCCCTGTGTTTGAGGTAAGGGAAAGATGCATAAGCCGAAATCATGGTAGTCCAAGAGATGACATCTCTTTGGGCCATTTGGTCGAACAAGGCTTGTGCTTCGGGGAGCAGCTTGAATTTCACGTACATATTAAGAAGACTGTTGAGGAGGAATGTTTTGGGGTGGTAGCCATGGGAGAAGATGTGATCATGAAGTCTTCTGCCATGTTGGATGGCACCGCGAGACATGCAGCACTTGATGAGCTGGGAGTAAGTGACACAATTGGCGAAAACATTACGTTCCTGCATGGAGTATAGGGCTGTCATAGCTCTGGTAAGGTCCTCTTGATAGCAGTAGTAAATGAAGTTGTCGATTAGATTCTGAGTTGAAGAATTGCAGCAACTGGTGGTGGGTTCATAACCAGAGAAGTGCTGGACCGTTGCTAAGGAAGAGCAGAAGCGGAGCGGAATCCGAATTACCCACCTCATTCTCAAGTCTTTCAACCACAGTCGGTGGGACTGCAAAATGTTGACTCATTTATACATTCTAATTTCCATATTTTCCAAAGCTACCAGAATCTCTCTTGCACACAATCCACTATATTTCTATACCTTAGTAAAAATATTCTTTTGATTTCTAATGCTAATACTTAATGGCATTGATGAAATACTAGTGCTTAAAACTCACGCAATGCGTGAGCGTGCCCAATGGAAGGGTTGACATTTTTGAAATATGTGCATAAAATTGTACTGGAATGGAAACACAGGTTCACAAAGAAGCAAAAAGTTGTTTGTTTGAATAATATGGCAACCAGCCTTGTCGGAAGCCTGAATTGGAAGCCTACCTTAACATGCAGTTAAAATGTCCAGTTTAAATGCAAACACCTACTCATGGATAACGAAAGCAACGCAGTTGTAGGCAAACAGTGTTCACCTCATAGATCAAAAAGAGATAAATACGAAAGAATCCAAATTTCATTATTCAACAAAAACAAAGGCAACATCAATCTAAAATTGAGCATGTATTTCTCCCCATAAAACAAAAACAAACCACCTCAATTCCTAATCAATTATCAAGCTGAATTCTTGAAGCAAAAAATTTGGAACCACAACCACACTTCCGACATAAAGGAAAAGCTCATATTTTGACACTTTATTTCCATATACCAGGAAACTGGGATGTAACAGGAAACTGAGAAAATCAACAATAGGAAAACATCACAATTCCTTCGACTCGAGTGAAGAATACAATCAACTCCTCAGGATGCAACGTAATGAATATTTCCCCCAGCCATAAGGCATAAGAACAATGATTTACAGTCATATAGGACGCAATACAGTTAATCCAAACACGAATTTTTTGTAACTACAACCAAAAATATGAAATGAAGATTACATCATATAAGCAATGAACTACCAAAAATACATGTATTCTCCCAAAAAGAAATAAATCCTGAAACCCATTATCTATATCAGTTGAGTGCAATACACACACCATCTATGCATGACTTGATATTTATATACAATCTCAAACTCAATTTCTTAATTGTAGCATCAATTCTGAAAGCACGTTTCTTAAATACGCATACGAACCGCTCAAAAAAGGTATATTACTCAAATTTTCATAATGCAAATATGCAATAGCCATATCAACAGCAAAGCATACTTCACAATTAAAACGAAAGAAATGCGGCTTTGAAGCCAACGAGGAGAAGGCAAAAAAAAAAAAACATATAAACAAGCCAAGTTGTACCTTCATGATCACCACGGAACGTAATTACTCTTCAGAAGACTCTCATAAGCAAAGTTTGAATCGAGAAAATCTGATGCAGAAGAAGAGTGAAAGACAACCAGTGTTGAATTAAGAGGAAACAAACAAGAAATTGAAAAAGGAAAAATCAGAATTTTGAATCAAAAAATTAAAATACGAAAGAAGAAAGCTCAAAATTAGGGCACTACTCCAAAAAAAAAAAAAAAAAAAACTGAATATGAGAGAGAGAGAGAGAGAGAGAGAGAGAGAGAGAGAGAGAGAGAGAGAGAGACCTGCTATGGAGGTCCGACCAGAAGAATGGGGTTCGGGCGAGGCGGAGGAGGAGGATGAGGGCCTCATGGTCCAATGACGAATGGGCTTTTGACTACGGTTTTGCCCGGCTCAAAGCGACCGAAATAATTTAGTGGGCCGTAAAAAACGGACCAGGTCCATTATTATTTAACATTCTAACATGCGGGTCGTCTTCAAGTCTGATCTGGTGCCCAGTTACCTTTGATATTCATAGGCGGCTCTGTTTAATTTCTATAGCCAATATGGGCGAAAATTTTAATTTAATATTTTTTTTTCATATTTTTCTGCACTGTTGTGACCCTCTTTCAAGAGAAGATATTAAGGCACCATGCTGTTTTTGATGCACTTAAGAACCTTAACGGTCGATCAAGAATTCAAAGGTGATAAGGGATTATTAAAAGGGAAAATTCATGCAGTGTGTGCCTTTAGACATCAATATTTAGGTATACAATCGAATATTCATTAAGGCAGCAAATATCTAAATTTGCGCTGACATCTCTATTTCTTGCGGTTTGTCGCATTACACACATTAAAGAAAAGCATTTCCTTCTGTTGACGACAAACATTTGCCGAATTTGTCATGGAACTTGCAAAGATGGTGATACAACATTGTCACAGCAGTAGAGGATTTATAAGTCTTGATCAAAAGATGGTGATACCATGGTAGCCTAGTTCCCAATACAAAATATATAATAACATTGCACTAACAAATATTTAGACAGCCAGCGTAGTAATAGGTCTACTGAGTTTATATGACTTATGTGAGTAATTTAACTCAATGAAAGCACATAGTTAAGTAGGGAAAAAACATGATGTTTTGGATATTTAAATTATATAGAGCATGTCATGGATGGATGAAACATTGATTCGTGACCGCTACGTTTAATCTTTGTGATGCGTTCTTATTCAAGGTAGTAAAATTAATACCATCTGGCTAATGAGTGAAGTCTTAAATGGAAGGCCAAGAGAAGACTTGGACAAGTATTAGGTCCATTTTCCTTGGATGAGAAAAGACAATGGGTTGTTGATGTCACGTCTTGTATCCCGGGTCGTAGCATCAGTCATGCCTTAGACTACGTTAAGGCACAAAGTTAATCAATCACTTACTAATCATTTCACATCCACAAAACATCACATGAGTAAATAATTAATAAAAAGTCATAAATATCCACCAATCCAAAGCAAAACGATTCAAGCCTTCAAGACTACATTACCTCTACTACAAGCTCTAATATCTCGAGACATAACGTAATATAGTATAAACATAAGCACACTACCACATGTACTAGTATCCCAATACAATTCAAGACATAATATAAATATTGACCAAAACATAATAACTGTGGTGCACCCTATGCATAGCATCACTATCTCATCGATTAACTCCAAGTACTAGTCCACTCCTCCTCAACGAAATCATCTGTCACTACATTCAAAAGTAAGGGGTGAGTGATAAAATCGGCCTGTAAGTATTACATGTATCTCTTTGTGGCTTGAAAGTGTTATACATATACATATATATATTTCCAAAACACATGATCATTAGTCATATAAGTACAAAATAACGTGGCAATCTCACATTCAATCATAAGTCATAGATCAAAGTCCAAAACAAATCAATGAGTTCAATCAATAGGTCCCATTTGACCCCAGATATCTAGTTATTAACATGCCGGTTAACGTACTCCAAAACTAACTTTCTACCGGTTGGTCCGGTTCCAAAACTAGCAACCATTTGGCTAGTACGGTCCAAATAATAATCACCACACTAAATAAGGAACTAGTCCCGTCAAAAGGTCACCATAATCAAGAACTCAATAGATCATTTGCCAAACAATTCATTTACACCACGTATATTCATTTCATAATGCAAAACACAAAATAACCACACTCAAACCAATTGTTATAGCAAATAGAATTTCAAAACACTTTAAGTTTATCAAATATCATTTTCAAAAGCAAAGGATACAAGCACCATTTATATTGATCTAAGCTAACTCAAGTAGTCAACAAAGGGTTGGTCACTTTCTTCACCTAAAACAAGTCATTAAACACTTAATTATACACTAATTCCAATAAGATATCATAATTGACGCTTAATTTTAGACTTAAAATCCAAAACGAAGCAAAACGACCCAAAATGGAGTGATCCACAGGTGGGTGTTCAATGATCTGCGCCCATGAATCCATAGAGATCAACCTCCTTGGCAATTTTCTTCACCCATTTTATCAAACACTTGGTAAGCATCAACTCCAACCCAAACAATTTGAAAAAAATGGTTTGAAAAACCCACCATTAACACTTAAAAACACATTATAAGCCATAATCCAACAACCAAACATTAATTAATCATGATTCACTATACCAAGTAAAAGACCTATCATCAAACTAAAGCATAGTCACCATTTATAACACAAAACATGGCCATTAAAACATAACCCAACAACCAAAACCTCAATTACTCATGAATTATCACACAAAATAGAAAACTCATAATCAATCTTAAGCATATACACCATTATTAACACAAAATATAACCGTTAAAGTATAACCTATCATCAATATCATCATAATCAACCTATTTAGTCACCAATAACCCAAAATTACACAAATTAATACCCTAAAGCAAAAACCCAAGAAGAATAGAGTAGAAATTGAGGAAATTACCTTGAGTAGTAGGAGCAGGAGTAGAGCCCTCTTGATTCTCTTGAATTAATTGCTCTTGGTTTGGCAAAATCCCACCTTAATTAGAGAGAGAAATGAAAAAAATTAGGAAATGGGTTTTTGGGGGAGGTAGAGAGAGAAAGAGATGAGGAGGCAAATGAAAAATGAGAACCTTAATCTTACTAAAGATGCCTTAAAGACCCAATGACAATAATGCCCTCCCTTAATAATACAAATTACTACTTAAACCAACAGTGGACACAAAGACAAAATTGCCCCTTAAAGGGCTCTAGTATTACAGTTGACACGTATCACCCTTACTGGAGTAGTTAATGATAAGGCATGATCTGTAGTCCAAATTTCTCCTAAGTATGTGGCTTCCATGTTGAATTATTGCCCTAAATTGATCTAATGACCCATAATGTTAGAGAATATGAAATTTTTGCAATGTATCTTGAGTGAAGCATCATAGCTCGAAGTCTCAAACTAACTATAATAAGAGTGGTGTTTGGCAGCCATGCATTTGTATCAAAGTAAGAAAGGATTATGGTAGGCCTGCTCAGGGTAGTATGGTTTACACGATTTAGTGGACTCAAGTCTATCTCCGCATTCCCAATTAGCCATAAGGAAACTCAATTCGGATTCCCAATGGTATTTTCCCAATCTACATGTAGCTAGCAGTGGGCATGGGTCAAGTACTCTCTCCTAAAGGGATTTGGCTGACCCAACCCTAACCTGCCAGTTCAGCAATTTTTTTACCCTAACCCGACCCTAATGCCCTCAAGTACCCAATTCTCGGGTACCCAAATATAGGGTCGAGTCACAAGATACTCGACCCGCTTTTTTTTTAATTGGGATTAAAATTTGTAATGGCTAGAATACAAAATCATTCACCAAGGTCTTCCAAATTTCTCCTGATTTCTCTAATTCCCCAAATAATCATAAATGTCCACTAATTTATGTTACTAATTGAAAGCTTATAGGCAAATTGATGACACTATAGTCTCAATTCGTCTTGGTTTTGATGATTAACAAATTAATGACAATATATACTAATGTTCTACCAAAATGTATTTGCAGTAAAATTAGTTAGGAATAAAAAAAAAGTCAAAATGGAAAGTGAAAGGTAAAAGGTGTATTTTTTTCTCAAAAAAAAAAGTCAAAATAGAAAGTAAAAGGTGAAGCAGATGACCAAGCGGATGCACCAAAGGATGAAGTGGACAATCGGTTAATTTCAGAAAGGATGCGGACGAGGCAGCAAATGAGATAGCAAACGTCCGATTAATTCTAGAAAATATGCGGACGAGATAGCGGACGTTCGGTCCATATATTTTTAATATAATTACGGTAAGGTCCCTATATTTTTTAATATTTATATAATAAACCTTCGGGTCGGATTGGTTACCTGCAGGTTTTTAGTTTTCTGATCCGTATTTGACCTTAAATTTACAGGTACCCGACCCTAGTTTGCCCCGTTGAGAGAAAGAAGATTCAGGTACCCTATTTTTCGGGTTGTATAGGTTTGGATCAGTCAGGCGGCAGATTTTTTTGCCTACCCCTACGTGTAGTGCTATTTATAAGAAGAGCCACCTAGCATTTACACTTATCACACTTAGGATACATCAGATAGCTAAAATGTGAACTTTTTATGAGTAGCGTTGGACTTCGCATTGGAAAAAATGACACTGGAAATATGAATAGAAGGAAGTTGACATTAGATTTCTTGCTAGTAATGGAAGGGTTAGTGCATGAAGGTACTAAAAGAAACAACATTTTCTACCATCACATGCATAGGAGAGATGGGTTTCAATGGTTACATAGAATGGTTGAAACCCTCAATAAACCAACAAAATGAAGTGAAAGTTGTATGACGTTTGCTAGAAATTTTACATTATAAAATGGGATAATTTCACATACTTCCCCTGAGATTTATCGTAATTACACCTAGCTCCCCTCAACTTTCAAAAATTACACTTGCCTCCCTTGGTTACTTGGGATTACTAAAATACCCTTGAATTTGACTATAATTACTTAAGGAAAAAGTATAGGAAGATAGAAAGGAAAAAAGTAAGATAAAAAGGAAAAGAGCTCAACAATTATTTTAATTTGTTCTTGAAAGTGTAAGTTCACGTTGCACAGAATTTTCAAATTGTTATGATCACCTCTTTTTTTTAATAGTTATTTTGTTTGTTTATGAGATATTTTGGATAAGGATAAAGTGGATAAACATGTACAAAATAGAGCACCAAATGGAGAGTTATACTGGAATGCATAATTAGTTGAGCATTACGCAAAACAATATTATGACTTTTTTTTTAAACTTTATGTTAAATTAATAAATTTGCTATTTTTAAAGAATTGTTTTCTTATCTTAGTAAAAAAAAAAATTTAGGGGCATTTTAGGATATTCAATTAGTTTTTTTTATATGACATTAGCAAAATGGGTTTTTTGGTTCCCAAAACTATTGAAATAAGGGAGGTAAGTGTAATTTTTGAAACTTGAGGAGATCTAGGTGTAATTATCATAAACCTTAGGGGAGGTAAGTGAAATTATCCTCTATAAAAAGTCAAAAAAATATCATTACGTCTTTTATAATAGATTTTACACTACTTATTATAAAATTTACAATAACTGTTCAATATACGTGATTGAGTAACTGATGAAACTTACGCTCCATGCATTAAAGCTTCAATTTTTGGGTACTTTTGGGGTAGCTACACGTTCAATCCTGACTCTTACACTATAATGCAACAGGAATTTGATCATTACATTTTGTGTCTCTAATATAGAATGAGACATTTAGTACATAAATTTATAAAAGTTTTATACGCAAGTTCATAAATGATAACGAGAAAATTGGGAACTTTTGTTAGGTCCGGCCACCAACTGGAAAGAAGAAGTTCGAGAATCAAGACTCTCTCTTACTTTCCTCAAAAAAAAAAAAAGACTCTCTCTTACCTTCCTGATTTGACGGTCGAGCAATTGGCCAAGGGAATTGACTACATCCTTCGCAGCGGATGGGTTCCTTGTATTGAATTCGAGTTGGAGGTATTTTCTGAACGTCAAATACACTTTCTATATAGATAGTTAGTTCACATATCGTGGGACAATAACTAAAATAGAGACCTAGTCTTATGTTAACTATTATCATTTTCCTTTTAAGTTTGCCGTGCTAACTATTTGCTCGGTACGAAAACAAAAGGTTATTGGTTAAGAATCAAAATTTTCCCTCTTGCCCGATCGACACAAGCTCACATTTGGTGTTAGGATTTCTGAGGTTTAAAAAATGCTCCTTTTTAGTCAGTTTTGCTCAGTTTTTCTCAAAAATAATGTGTGATCCTTTTGTGTACTGTGAGAACCACAGGTCCCCTGGATACTACGATGGGAGATACCGGACCATGTGGAAGCTACCCAATGTTTGGTTGCACTGATTCATCCTAGGTCTTGAATGGGGTCGAGGAAGATAAGAAGGAATACAAAAGTGCTCATCCGTTCATATAATCGAATTTAACAACGTTCGTCATTTGCATTGCCTCTAAGCCACCAGGATATCAGATTTGATGGCTCAAAAACTATCTCTGTTAGGCATTTCATTCCTGACTATTATTGCTTTGATTTTTAACTCCCTTGGATTCTGTTAATTTGTTGATTTCCTTTGTCTCCAACTAGATGGAATTCATGCACTTGTTAGTGGAAATTTTTCTGACAATATCCAAATTATTGAATCATTTACGATTTCTATTATTCAATGTGTTCATTACCTACGTAGTACTTGTTCCATGAGCAATTAACAAGGTGGTTTTCAGCAAAAGAAAACCAATTACTAATTCTAAGGCGATGCGTAGGTTAATTAGTTTGTTAATTTGTTTCTATGTTAGAACAAAAAGAAACTAAGCAATAATTCTGAGGTGATTCTTTGAAGCTGAACTATCAAAGCAGTTAGCCTGTTGTCCTTTTTTGTATCATGCAACAACTAATTAAACTAACTCGTGTAAGGTAACATAGGAACAATGAACTTACCACCTAACTGCTGATTTTCGAGGTGCAAACAGATGGTACAAGGGTATAAACTGTACTGAAAAACCTGATTTAATCAAATTTTTCATACATCTATGTTGCAACATTTTTTCACCTGATTTGTCCTCGATGTCGAAATTGGGTAATCAATAATTATTCAGAAATTTCCATATGAACCAATTTGGTACGATTTGCACCATAACTCTACTCGCCACATACCACCAACAAAACCAGAGAATAGAAGACTTAAAAAAACTTGACAATATTAGATTGCATACTTTTTTGTCCACCAGACCTCTTGACTCGCATGGATAAGAAACGTCCTTGATATCTTTCAACTACCAAATATCATCGTCCCACGCGACTTCAGAATGAAATGCATGACGAGCTTCAGCCATGAAATCCATCTTCTCCCAAAAGGCAGGCCAACAAGTGCCCCATGACAATTGCTCAACCACTTCACACCACAAGCATGGCCTTTCATCCCAGTCCAGTACCATCATCACCTCCTCTCCCTCCGAAGTTTCGGCTGGTTCCTTATCATTATCCCTCTTTTCTTCAACGACAACCTTCCCCACATTTTCTTTTTTTCCCTTGTCAACTCTTGTTTTGCCCTTTTTCTTCGTTGATGTTGTAGTCGAGACTGTCTTCAATATTCCAGTTCCCCCCGTCACTGCTCTTTCTTGCCTTTTCATTTTAATTTCTTTAGGTCCAAGTTTTGGCCGCAGATGGCTTACGTTTTAACGAGATGTGCACTCAATTTGATTTCCAATTCCCTATATATATATATATATATATATATATATATATATAGAGAGAGAGAGAGAGAGAGAGAGAGAGAGAGAGAGAGAGAGAGAGAGAGAGGTGATTTAGGAAACTGGTTTGCATGGTAATGTGACGAGATCAGCAGCTGAAAATTTGCTTAAATCACGTGACACTGCTTGCCAGGCACAATGGCCAATACGGACCTTTTGAGACCTTGTTTTGTTCACAAACGTCAAACGCCTACCATTTTATTTGGACATAACATATGGAGTAACTAACAGCAGTGCTAGCTAGATACACCTGTGTTTTTAAACTCGGACCGGACCGGCCGGTCGGACCGGTCGGACCGGGAACCGGCCAAGTGTCCGGTCCGAGTTAGTGTAAAAAACCGGTTTTTAAAAACCCGGTCAAACTCGGTCAAAAACCGGGTTTGACCGGGAAAAACCGGAAACCGGAAACCGGAAACCGGAAACCGGCCAGTTTTTTTTTTTTTTTTTTTTTTTTTTTGGTCAAAAGTCAAAAATAAACCCAACCCCATTAATGCTCCATACTTAATCAGATATGGGACCTTATACATCTTTGTGGGCTTCTATATTCATTGTCTAAAGAAAATAGATTACAACAATTATTTGTCTTTGAATTTTGACAATGACATGAGCCCATTGACATAAATCAAACAAATGAACATCAATGCTAAATCAACACATGATTTTTATTTGCTTGGGCTAGTTATCAAATCCAAAAGCAACCAACTTCTTTGACCAATTACAAAATATTAGTGTTGCTTTACTTTTACTTCTTTATACCAATTATATTAAAAAGTAAATAATTTGAGTCTATTATATTTATTTATAATTTTTTCAATTCAATGCTTTTTTAACTATTAATACCAAGATATCAGAATGGTTATTGAGGGTATTTTGGCTATAATTTTTTTGGACTAACAACTAAAATTAAGAAAAAAATTAGTAAGTGTATATATGTGTGTGTTTATATATATATATATATATATATATAAAATATTTATGACGTCATCCGGTTCGACCCCGAATCGACCCCCGGTCGAACCCATTGACCCCTGACCCCTGAGCTCAGCCGGTTCGATATCCGGTCCGAGTCTGAAAACATAGAGATACACCAGAGAAATGCATTGAATTTGTACATAAATATGGACGGCTGATTTGAGTTACAAGTTGATAAAAATGGTGCTAGTTACAAAGTTCTAATCAGTCTCTAGCTAAAGCCATACAGGAGTGAAAAGGGTAGAAATATTAATATCCTTCTCCTTATAAATCAAATTTAGTATGGAACCCTTAGCTTAATTGATAAATAGCATTTGATGTTGATTCTATATTTCCACATTTGAACCGAATGCTCAATTATCTCACACCAATATGGAAGGCAAGATTATTGAGTATACAAGACCAAAGAAGTTATAAATTGTCTGAATAAAACATTTTTGGCCAAGCCGACCATACAAAATGGCTTCCAAGTTTAATTCATTATTCAATGTTCAATAATAGTAATAAGATAATAAAATGTTAGACGGTGATGCAATTATGGTACAGAAAACATGTGGCTTGGGCCGATAAAATTGCAGCTGCACATTTCGATGATGATGATGATGATGGTAATGAGGATAAATAAATAAACAAAACTAACTATGTTGTACTATTAGAATGACTATAATTTAGAATTACAACTGCTGATGTGCTAAATGTATTTTGTATTCTTGTAGACCTGTGGTAGCATTTTGATGACACTGGTGGGCGGCAAGCATCAGAAATGAGGCGGCTGACTGTTCTTGTTTCGCTAAAAGGGTGGCACGTTGGGGTGGGTGACGACCGAGGATTGAGCTTTTATTGCTTTATTGGGGCTTGAGAGAGGACCAAGACTGGAACCTGGTCCTCTTTTTGCCTACAAATGAAGAATAGGTTTTCATTTTGCAGTGACTATTTCCCGTTCCTTTTGGTGACATGACGGCGACCTTTCAAATATTTCCAAGGCAAGCAAGGTTCCTCCAACCGTTTAAGAGTCGAATACCAACTCTTGTTACACAAACTTCATGGCTGATGCTCAAGCATGATATATCGGAAATGGTTGTGGACATGAGATTTCTCTCTTTGATATCAACTGTGTGGAGACTGTAGAAAAGGGTTGTGGACATTGTTGTACATAATTTTTTGATATCACAGTGTGTGATTAATTATTTGGACAATCCTATCCAAGTAATATTTTGTAAATCAAAGTTACGTGAAATAATAAGATTAGATTTGGCATTTGTTTCTGTATTAAATGCGGTTTAAATAATTTGACAAAATTTGGTTCTATTACAGTAAATATTTCTTCAGATACTATTACAAGAGTAATAGACAATATATAATGCCAAATCAATTTCATATAGTATATCAATTTTATGTAGGACAATCCCTTTGCATTCTTATTTCACTTCCACGATGTTCATACCCGAGTAAGTACCAGGTCTATCATGTGTGCCACGTGATGCATTAAAACTATTCATAAATCATTAGATAATATAAGACCACGTCACCACGTATATTATTAGTTCTATCGCAATACATGATACATTCAACACTTTTCGTACATAGGCCCATCAATCGGCATCTTGAGCTTGCCCTTTAAGCTTTGAGATCAATTCAAAATTAAAAAAGCTTCTTCTGGACTTAGATTCAACTATTCAAATTTAAAATTTTACAAATTCTACTGTGCTTGTTACTTACAAAAATCCAATGCAAATTGGACATGTCTAGGCTCAAATTTCTGTTAGAGTAGTTTGTAATGTAAAGCTTTGGGCATTTGTCCCACATTGGAAGACAATAAGAAAACAATGTCCTTATAGATCCTTGTCTTCTTCCCTTAATAAATTTAATTCCAACTTTGGTTTGGAGGGAAATTTTGGTGGGAAGGCAAATTTTCAATTGGATTTATTCATAAAGAATACAATTGAAAATTTAATAATTTATAATCTTGACAAGAGCTGGCACTTGGGAGACCTTGGGGCTTGGAAATTAATTGGTTAATTTCCGATTAATTAATTAATATTTTTTTTAATTAATCAGACAGTTATTTAAATTGTCAGTGCCCCTTCATTAAGACACAACCTTTCAGACAAAAGGTTGTCGTTGTCTTTAAATATCTAAACTGAATAGAACTCTTCTAACTTAGCGATTTGTGTGTTAATCTGACTTTGTTGAATCCTAGAGGTAATTTGCCTGTTAACGATAAGGGGCAAATAACACCTTAAGGACAGTGATTTTCACGCCTCAAAGTCATCTATATTTTCGTTATAAATTTCTGTACTTTCGTTAACAATTTCTTCATCTCCAAAAGTTTTATTTTCTTGACTATACAAGACCCTCCTAATGCCTAATAACCCAATTTTCGTTATAGGAATAGGGAAAACTTATCCCCTTAACAGCAAATCCTTTCGGTAATCTTGGCAACAGTGTTATTCATGATATGAGGCGTTGGGCTAAACTAAACATTATATTAAACTTAGTCTTTAAACTCAAGGTTGGCAAGCAAAGGCCCATTTGATGCTCCATTCTGATGGCCGAGTGGGCTCAATGGGAAACTGACGGTTTTGCCGAAATTTTCTGCCTGGACTTAGTCTAACCATCAAAGCCCAAAAAAGAAAAAGAAGAAGTTCCTCTCTCTCTCTCTCTCTCTCTCTCTGTGTAGAGGTTTATAAATACAACATTTTTTTTTCGATTGCCTATATCCAACTTTATGCAAGGTTATAAGCAATTGAAGCAACTTGTTATTCTAGACCAATTGACTCGAGCTCGTTTAATTTATGAAATGAAGGAAGATGAGTTTCACTTGTACGACAAGTTCTTCATATCGTCCAAGTTGTAACTTAATGTCCTTAATTCGCTTTAACTTATCCATTCAACAAGCTTAGTACTGTTTGACTAACGATTTATGAACAAAATCAACTACTTAAACAAATATGGTAATATTTTATTCCCCGCAAATAGGAGTTTACTTGTTATAATTGCTGTCAAACCTAAAAACAAATGTATACTTGCCACAATTGATCTACTAGAAGTTCATGTCTTGCATCACTGTTTGTATATTCTTAGATGAATATTGAAATTAGCCTCAATTCTCAGTAGCATGGGAAAATTCTTAAATGGACCCGATTCACGATCTCATCTGTGAAATTTGTGGTCTAAAATAAAACTACATAAATATCATTACATTACTTTTTTACATCAACATACATCATTATATTTATATGACACTCTTTTAGACTACAAGTTCTATAGGTGAGATTATAGGACTCATCCACCTAAGAATTTGCCAAAACGCATGCCACTAAAAATAAGTTGTTTATACGAGCTGACGTGGCAGAATGTTATAGGAAATATCACTTAGAAAATAAAATATTACGACTTAAGACAAAACTAGTACGTAATTAAACACATTTTATTATAAGCTATGCATATGAATCTGATTGAGGATGCGAAATCAGTTATTGAAACCAACTCATCACAACATCATGTTAAAATATTTGTCTATTTTGACTTCAAGCCCTCATGGATTATGGAGTTCATGTACACTCCATCAACCACATTTTTGACTTTTCCAATTGAAATTCCCATGCTTGCTTTCACAGCTGTTTAAAGGACCTTGGAGACTGTACTTGTTGATTGGTACTATGGAAGAGATCTCGTATTTCCCTTTGGGTACAATCAAACCTCTTCTTTTCTAACTTTGTTTTATTGCTTTAGTGAAAGTACTAAAAGATCTTTTCTGATGTCAAACATATGGTGCCAAGGTACAACAATTGCGTAGTAAAATTCTTCTCGCAAAATTACCCAGCAAAATTCTTGCAGTGCAATAAATGTTACAACATTTGCGAGTTAATACTTAATTGCCTTTGCAAATAAGTTATGAAGCCTCTTGTGCTTTTTGGCCAATTGGCGATTACTTTCCGCTAGTATTGATCAGAGCCGTAAAGCTTTGCATAAAATTCCACCATACATACATATTACACACCGGCCTCATTGATCCTTTTTGGCGTTGCTAATAAGCAAAGCATCGGCATCATCCAACATCATGGTTAATCAGACATCATCATCACCATCACCATCACCATCGACCACGCAATACCGAATGAAAAAGAAACACCAGAACAGGCAGAAAAGGATTAAACAAGGAGGAACCGTGGCCAAAGAAAAATCATATATTTATACATATTTACAAAGTGAATTGACTATTACAAAGATGACTCAACAAAGCAAACGAGAATTTCTTTTTTACATATTCTCATCAGAAAGCCGCCCTTGAAATTTCTCAAAACGACCCCAAAATGGACAACGAATTTTTATAATAAAAATTCAACCTTCCTCTCACCTTGATACTTACATCATAACAGGAGGGCTCTCCCCCTCAACAAGATCTCTGATTTCATCTCACCTAAGAAGACCATAATATAATTACTCCTAAATCTTAAGGACTTCTCCCAAGACTCCTTTTGGTTAATAAACAACTCGACCTTACTTACAAAAACCAGACGCATTACATATAGTTACAAACAAGACCCTTTTGAAACATATTTACACTAGACAAAGGATCTTTCTGATTCACTTCCTCAGTTTTTGATTTCATGACAGTCTTCAAAATTCTTCTTCTTCTTCACCTGCTCGCTGCTAATCAAAGGCAGAAGAATCGCAAATTGCTCTAATATATACTTTATTTATTTTTTTAAAGTGCTCGATTTGGGTTGAATTTGGATCTGATTTGAGGAAACCAATTTCTTCCTAAGCCAATGCAGGGATGCTGCAATTCCTGCGATCCCTGTCAAGGCAATCAAACCCCTCAATTCTCACAGCCGGATTGTTGCCAAAATTCGCCCTAACACACCCGCCACCCTTCCTGGCGGATGACGATGGGGACGATGCCAAACCAGAGGGAACCGGAATCGCTCGAGGCGAAACTGGGGTGACCTTTTCATCTCCAAATCGAGCGTCCTGAACTAATGGGTTAGAAACTCTGCTCGGCGGTGACCCGCAAAAAAATGGGGGCGACGAGGCTGCCTGTGTACATGACTGCTCTGCTCCATAATTACCCTGCCATCACAAAATAAAGCTAAAAATTAGTCACATAAATCATATGATACCATTTTTCCAAGTCACTAAACATCAAATGTTCAACAGGAATCTTGATAGTACTAACTCAACACCATTGAATTCTTGAATACTACACACATCTATCCTCCTCTTCTAAACCCAACACTCCAACTACCAAAACAGACAAAGCTCACACACAACACAAACCAACCCTCACCCACCAAGATAGCCATAAAGCTCACACAGACACACCAAGGACCAGACTATACCAAACAATTAAGTCATAATAAACCATAAATTACATCATCATCTAACCCACCCTCAACCACCATGAAAGCCAAACCAAAAAAGTAGTCCCGCACAAAGACAAACTCCACCAGAAAATAGAACAGATGATTTTTTTTTTTTAATCAAGGACCCCCTTCTAGCTGATTGGACAAAAGGGCTTGCCTTTTCTTTTTAGTTATTCCAAACACAAGTTCTGCACCCACCCACCAACCCCCCTAAAGCACAAGAAAATTAACAAAAAAATCCAATAAAGCACACACCTTTGCAAGGATGATATCCAACAATTCCGCTCCAGCTTTTGCATCACAAACCTCCTGTTGATGGCTGTTATTAATTTCCAACAAAAAAATAGGAAACCCGTCATCAAACAATAATTTAAAAAAACCACAAAAAATACAACAATTATTAACCAATATATACAAATTTACAAAATTACCTAACATGCCATCGAAGAGATCTGATAGGGTCAGCAATAGCCGGATTTAAGCCTCCAACACGCCTTGGCTTTGGGCAAACCACAGTATCCCTGTCCCTCCCATGACTAAAATCCTGAACAACAGAACAACGTGGGACAGAGGCCCTCATCTCCTCGTAGGCAGCAAACGCGTTTTGCATCATTTTGGTTTTTTGGTTCTCAAGATTGGTTTTTATGAACCTGTTTCAAAAACACCCAAAAAAAAAACAATTAGAGATAAAGATAAGAGCATAGATTTAACAAGATTAAAAGAGACATGATTCACCAGGTAACTTCCAAAAAATTAAGGATTTATTAATAGAGGAAAAATATGATTCATAATATTTTTTAAGATCGGATCTCATCAACGGGGGCTAAAAAATTGGGAAGCCATATGGCAGCCGGCTGCTAAAGATTTTTTGACTTCAAGTAACAACAAAAAACACGGCAATTTTCGGAGAGCAAGTAAATCTGGATTATTCGATAAATTCAAAGGTAACGAAAGATTCAGATCCGTTGCAAAGACTGCGGTATTAAGAAAAGGCCAGATTTTTGAGTTTCCAATGGATTTTATCTTTGCTGTGAACGATAGTAGAACTAAAAAATGTCCTAAATCAATATTAAATTTTTTCAAATCAGTTTCCCCAGCAGTAAATTACTTTATAGATCTATGAAATAAGACATTTCTCAGCCAAAAACACCAAAATTTAAACCAAATCCCAGAAAACAGATATGATTTTTCCCAATAAAGGGGTCTTAAAATTTTTGAAAACCCAGAAAAACTACAGCAAATTTTTGACATAAAAACTCCAAAACAAAATTGACCTAGCAGACTCTTGTTCTGAAGATTTGAGCTGGAAAAGCTCCAAACTTGAACTCAAAAACCAAAAACCCACAAGAGATCTGAAGGAACAGAGAGAGAGAAAAGAAGGGATTTGAGGGGACGTAGATTTGTACCTGAGAGAGCTGTACAAAACTATAAAGAGGGCAGCTCCTCTCCTCTATTGTTATAGGAGGATTTTTTTTTCAAACAAGACGTACACAGAGGAGAGAGAAAGAACTAAGGGAGGCAGAGAAGTCAGTCCTGTCTTGTACAAGAGAAAGGAAGGTTCATCAGCAAGGCAGTCGATCAGATTTATACACATGGATGACAGAGGAACCAGAAAAAGCAAAAGGAAAAAACTTTCTTTAAAAAAATCAGGGTCATGTGTAGGTGTGGGAGGCAACTACTGCACAGCCTGCTTAAAGTATTGTAAATTATTTCAAATTTTTTATGACTACAATATTGGTTGAAAGTTTCTTACAAGCACAGTCCTCCAAGTTTGTCACTATTGTGGAAATTACTTATTCACTTTTGGATAATTTGTTTCTAAGCAATTGAATCTCCTAACTCTTAATGAAACTCTTATGTTAATTGACAAAATATTTGATCTTAGAAAACAACATCAATATCTACATAATAATTACACACAAGAATGTAACATTGTTGGAAAGGCTTGTCGTTCTTTAAAAAATGTTGATCTCGTGTTCAAACGTTGCACAATTAATTTAAGTTTTTCTAAAAGCCAATTCTAGATCTTTGAATTTGTGGTGATTATGAAATTTTTTCTCATTTTTGTAATTTGTTAACTAAAATTTTTGCTTTTAAAAAAAGGATTTTGTCTATGTAGAATTTGGATTAAAACATCATATGATTAGTTCCAATACTTTTGAAATCAAATATTTTAGAATATTTTATTCTTTTAGCAACCATTGCATCTATATTACTTTTGTGCAAGTTTTTGCTTGTATTTAAATGTTCTTTGAGGAAATATTTTCACAAAATGCACACATTAGTTATTCGTGAAAATCCTAGAAAACAAGAAGTGACAAATTAATAGTTGTGATTATTTTGAACACACAAAAGTTAAGTTCAAAATAACTTTTAGACACCAAAAATTTTTTTATTAGATAAACAAATAATTAACAATGGTTCGATTGAATAATAAAGTATCCCTAGATCGTTAAAGTGTTATTTTATAATTTAAAATTTTTATTCAAAAAAAGCATACATTAAACTAGCAAACAAGGCTTTAATACAATCAACAATAACTTCAACTACCTTTACCAATGACCATAAAAAAGTAAAGTCATACATATAAATATAAAGACAAAACGATGAATTTATATTTCTTTAAAAAAAAATTCAAATTTGAAAATAAAAAGGAAGTTATTAGAATTTCACAAAGTTTTTGGCGGTGAGTGCAATTTACACTTTTATGTGTCCTTATCATTTTTTTAATCTGTTCATGCAGGCGGTGCATCCTGCGGGAGATCTCATCGATTTTCGCACCCGCTCCTAAACTAAATTTTCGATTTAGTTTAAAATTTAAAAAAAAAAAATTTTACACAACCGATGCAGAAACGACCGAGTCTAAACCTCAAGCGGCTGAAAGGGAAGGAAAAACCATACGCGCCACAGAAATTTGACACGTGGAGGATTTACATGTGATGCAATTCACGCACCGACTTTGTAGGTCGGCGGATCTTAGACCAAGCGATGGAACTCGCTAACCATAACGTTACCCTAGTTAATATTGTTGTACTTTCTTTTAATCTGTGTGCCTAGGAATTCTCACCTCCAGTGAGATATTTCTGGGGGCCTGAGGGATACAAATTAAAAAATTAATAGTATCACTCAATTCTTCTAGTAGTAAAACACGCATCTGTGTCTGTGTGTGTACACACAAACACATACTTACGCATACATACCTATATAAAATTATATATATGTATACGTATGTATGTAGGTGTGTATGTATATGTATGCATCTAAGGTGTCTATGTCTAAATATATAATACACAGGATTTGACTATGGTACAAAAGTGAATCAACTTTGCACCATGCAAAAGAGCCAATGAATAAGTGAGAATAATAAAGCCAAGCTCACATGCGTTGTTGATTTAATATACAGATAAGCGGGTCTACATAAATTGATAAATTTTTATTTGTTTTTTACAAATTTATTTTGTGTACCATAGAAGTATTCATAATATATACACACACACGTGTTTGTGTGTGTGTGTGCGCATGTGTGTGTATATATATATATATGTTTATGCATATATTTGTGTGTTTGTGTACATATGTATGTATGAATGTACACACATATATACATAGATATATGTATGTGTTTTTGTGTGTGTATGTTGTGTGTCTTGTACGTGCGTGTAATTAGATGATTATAACTAGACTGTAGAAATAATTTAGCAACTATACAAGTTATTTAACTTGTTTCAAAATAAAAAATAATTTAGTGACAATATGTAAACAGTAGTAATATTCTTAGTGCTCCTATTGTTGTCTTTTACTGAAAAATCTTTAATGAATGCTATCAAAATATTTATATAGGATGCTATTGAGCCCAATCGATCTCGAGTAGCACTATGCTCAAGCTCAATTCAATTACTTATTAGTGTTGCTCGAGCTCGACTCGAGTTCGATCAACCTAAAAATTTTGAAACTCGAGTTCGAACTAATGTTCCAGTACTCAAGCTCGACTCGAAATTCATTGGCACTTTTTTTTTTTTTTTTGCACTTTGTTGCTTGAGCTCTCAAACTTGAAGGCATTTTGATAAATTTTATGAGCTTGAGCCTGCTTGAACTCGAGGGCATTTTGATAAACCTTATAATTTTCATACATAAATAGCAAATACATAATAAATAAATATATAATTATTTAATAATATATGCTTGATTAGGCTCAACGAATTTTTAAGCTTGTAAAATCAATACTCAAACTCGACTCGTGAGTCTAATCGAACTATTCGATCGACCAATTCGAATTCAAGCTAAGTAGTTAACCGCTCAATTCGGTCACGCCCAGTTTATGAGCAGCTTAGTTTGATCATGTCCCTATATTTGTGTGAACGCATAGCAAACCGATTTTTTTAATGTTTGCATGTAGTTGTTGCGTTTGGCACATGATGACGCTCTCGCACGTTCTTAGGAGTTTGAATCTGAGACGTTTGAATTATTTTTCCTTTTTATAATAAAAATCCGTAAACTCCCCAATATTTTAGTCCGAATGATGCCTAAAATCTATTTTCTGAAACTATTTTTTATTATTTTTTAATTTTAGATGGGAGACCGATCTTTTGTACCATGAAATGCATGGTTACAACTTGCCATTGGAATTCCATATTCCACGTAAAAAATTCCTCTACATTAAAGCCAGTAGTCGTTAGTTTTCATATACATGCTACTAAGATTTAAGCACTTCGTTTAAGTTTGTGCCTGACTGACCAAAAGAGAGAAAAGAGTTGGGGGTTAGCTGAAATTCTTTATTTTATCATCCGAGGGCTTTATCACAAAGTTCCAGTATCAAACCTACCTTTTTAGTCATTCTTCGATCCTCTGTTTATTCTATTATATTTCATATAAAAATTATATAAAATTACGTCGTATTACAAAATTTTATATTAGACATAATTAAATATTAAAAAAATTAGATAGAGAGTTTGAACCACTTTTTATCTAGAGCACCTATTTTCTTGAACGATAGAAATATATAACCGATAAGAGTCAACGCTCAGACTTCAGTTCATTTTACAACTCTGATTATTAACTTAGGAAATTGCATTCTCCTTTTTTAGTGGGACACCGAGTTTGTTTAGTTGGCTATTTTAGTCTCTAGATGTCGATTAATACTCATAAATCATAAATTAGGTTGGACTAGTGTATAAATTTGATTCACACTCAACCCTCCAGAGAATAAACTCTTTACAATTATGCAATCATTTTTTAGAAAGTAGTAAGACATCTTGCAAAGCCAAATACAAGTAAAACTGTGGACAATCATTAATATTTGTCAAGACTATCAATATTCAAAATGTAGCACTATACCATTGATTACAAGGTAGTAAAAAAACAGTACTACTATACAGAAAGGCAATAACAAACTATAACTTGTTTAGTTCTGCATCTTTAAAAACTTGCACAAGGCCTTGCAAGTTGTTACAAAGCAGCTGGCCAGTTGGGTACAGTGAATTGCTTAGTTATTCCAGTGTAGGTTGTTCTTAAATCCTTGTTTAAATGTACAATATTTTTTCATGTGCAACCAAACTATTTGTGTGCATCATCAATAAATAGACCGTACAAACATGTCTATTGATGCATAGGAAACTGCGAACATAAGTTTTGCCAGCTTCATGTTGTGCGCTAAACTAGAAGCTGATTGAAATGTTTCCATCTAAATTCTGGACCAGCTGTGTTGTTTTTAGTTCACTAAAACATATTTTAGACGTTTAGCAAGAAGTTTCGTGTGATGAATTGGGTTCAATAATCTGCCATGTTCTGTTTAATTTCTGGTTTTAATATGAGCACATGGCATCATTATTTGGGAGAAATGGTAAATTTCTCAAATTAAGAACCTTGTCACCTTCCCATGTCGACCCCAAAAAATTAAACAAAAAATCGATAGTCTTTGGTAGAAAGCATTATTATTATTATTTGAAAGTGGTAGAAAGCATTATTCTCTTTGAGACCAACCAATAAGACATGCATATATATATATATATCCTTTTTAAAGACTATAGTTTTTTATTTATTGCATGTACTAGAAGTAGTTTACAACAAAATGTTCAATGTAGATACAGCTTCTAATGTCAAAAGGTTAACGTAATTCAGTGCCATGTAACATCAGTTGAGAAATTCACTCTTTTTCACTTGTCAATGAAATGATGCTCCGAGCAATTTATATATATTCTTTGATAAATTCACTTTCTCAACCCGTAAAGTTTGCTTCAAAAAAGCACGAAAATAACAACAAGATTCTCAATAATGAATTAGAGAATGCAATTTCACAATCTTTTTCGATTGACATTTGAGTTAGATTGGTAGACCAATAACTTTTAAGTTTTATTCAAAGCTTCTAATCAAAAATTTTTTTTTTCTTTTTTGGATTGACAATTATGGTGAAATCGGGTGCAAATCTCTCAGGACCCCACCAACACATGGTCGTGGACTTGTTCTTGGTGGCCCAGAAGAACATGTTCTGCTGCCTTTCTTCCTGGAAAGTTCACATTGCAATTTGCCAAAAAAGAAAAATAAATGAATAAATAAATAAATAAAAGCCCACAAGCTGTAGAATTGTAGATTGATAGATACTTCATCAGCTCCAGCTAGCCAAGGGTCTTTAGGCAAATTGCATTTATAATAATTTTCTGTAGCCTTATTGCTGTTTGTGACTTTTTGAGTGGACCTTGTGGAATTTAAATGCATAACGTCTTTTTCACCATTTTTGGTCCATATGTAACACCTCACTTGGATAACCATCTACCCTATGTTGATGACAACTGAAGATAATTTTTTGAAAATATTTTAGACAAAAACCTAGTGTCCAGAAATCTATATATTTATGCATAAAAACCATGTGTGTAATACAAGTCAATCACGTCTTTGTTTCTTTAATTTCTCATTCTCTAGACCCTAAAAAGGAAGAATTTTGCCTTGCTCTACATGAACTGACAAACAGGATTAAGTGAACAAGATTTTTTTTAGGCTGAAACAGGATTAAGTGTACAACATTAACATTTATGCAAACTTTTTTTGGCAGCAAAATGAAATCTTAAAAGCTAAAAAAGGTTTTAAAAAATAAACTCAGAAAAGTTTTCACCCATAAATTATACAAGTGTTCATCAAGGTTGCCTAACATAAGGAAGAAAGGTATGTACCTTTTTTTTTACGCAGAAGATACATATAACAATTGAGTGTATAAGGTCAAAGATATAGAGATGTTTATAAATGTAATTTATCGATTGGGGCAAGCATTTCAATGTTTTCTAGCAATTGGGCTGGTTACTAGCAAGCAAAATGTTTTGGATAAAAAACTTCAAGCAGTGAGCAGAAAATTTATTTTATTGACATGTCTTTAGATTTTGGGTTATGAACAATATATGAGAGAAGTCTTTTCACCCTTTTTGTATTTCATTTTCCTTTGCCTTCACAAAAAAATCTAGTATCCAAACTAGGCAGTTTTGCTAAGAACTAGTCTATTTCTAGAATGCTGAATGAATGTTATTAGTCTTGTTCTTCAATATAGGAGTTTTTTGAATTTATGATACCTAAAAAATTGACTAAGTTGCCTCAAGATTAGACCTAATAATGTCAAATCTTTACCCCACATCGCAAGTTAGGCAGACTAATTGCCTGCAAACTAGCACCCTCAATCTCATGCGCTATTAGCAACTTGAGTCAAGAGACATCTATCAGTTCTGAAATTTCAAATATGTCACTGTGTTTATATGGTTGATCGCTTTGGTGTAAGTTGTAATCCACCTTTGAACATAACAAAACATTTGTGCATGTTGGCGCCAAAAAAACATACATAAACACCTCTTACTCTTGTATTAAAACCTATATAAACTCACGGTATCATAACTTTAATTTCATCTAGAATTTCTCTGGACTCTTTACTCTCTCAACTCTACTCCATAATAATAAAACTCTCTATTGATAACCCACAAGACCTTAATAAGAAACCTAACTAGAATAAATAACATAATTATAACAGAAAACTAACAAATAATACTCAGCACATCAAATAAATAAATTACTAAAAACTCAACTAGAACATAATTTCTAAAATTGAATAGGAAACTTCTAACTCTTTCAGATTTTGGTTTAATTATGCTAACAATACATAATTTTAAATCAAATTATGTGCAATTATGATGCATGTGTTTTCCGAAGTTTACGTTTCTACAGCTGAACGTGGAGTGCAAAACAAAGAGTTTATTCGGAAACAACTTTAGAATATATCCCTAAACCAATCAACAAGAAAACATGAAAAAGAAGAAGAAAATAATTGCAATACTAATTAAGATCATAGAAGTAGATGGTCAACAGTCAATTTTATTACTGCAAATATGTCTTCTCTTTATGCTACTAATACGTTTTTCTTTTCTTTATTCATCAATAAACTAAACCTTTTATGTGATAAAATAATTCTGAACATAAAAAGCTGGAGCTTATTTTTTGTTCTTCAACACTTGGATACCATCATAATTGTCTTATCACTCAATTTAGGAGTTATTATTTGATTGTTGTCAAACTAACCTGATTGATAACAAAAGTTTTTACTGTAAAATCAAATAATAAAACTATAGTTTATTTGTTTTGAAAATTTTTTACATCCCTTGTGTTAATCAAAGAACTGAATATGAATAGTTTTCTTTATCTTTATAATGATGTTGTAGCAATTCAAACAAGAAGTAAATGAAGAATTTCCCTATATATTTCATATTGAGAGGAACACGAACCACTTTTCCCCTAACGTACGTGATTCATGTGCAATAGGGATATCATGTGATTCATGTCATTTACAAACTCCCCTTTTCCTAAAGAAGCTTCAAACTTTTCTTGTTGCTTGTTCTGAATTTGCATGATAATCTCAAAATTTCAGCATGATTCGTATTTATGCCGGTTTTTCAAATGAATTAGTACAGACTGTAGTTTTCATCTGCAGTACGAAGATGATTAAGAGGTGTATGTTACATTTTTTTTTGGCAGAGATTATTGCATCATGTTTGACCACTCTGTAGTTAGAGATCATCTAACTACAATTATGCCTAGCAGTCATCAATTTCATTAGGATTCTGTTGCTTTCATTGAATCAGTCTAGACATTTTCAAAGCTTTCCAAATGTTCATCTTTTTCTTTATGTTTAGTACTGCAATGGGGCCAGCAGCTGCATAAATTAAAAAATCAAATGGGCATCTTTCTTTTGTGAATAAGAAAATATGGGCTGAGAGACCAAAAAGAAAGATCCATTCATCAGATCAAAAGAACAAAAATACAAAATTCCAATAAGCAAAATGCCTTCTCAGTCCTTGCCTCTTAGTATGTTTTATTTTTGATCATCATGACAGAACTTTATATAGTAATCTGTCACACATGACTCAGCCTCTAGTCGTTGTCTTGTTCATTATTTTTCTTTCTTCTTTTGAAAAGTCCACTTTGTTCACCAATTTCTCAACTGGTCATTGATTGAGTTAAGCTGAGGCTGTCAAGGTTAGGCCATACCAAAAACAACAAGCAAATATTTTGGTGGATTGATCACACAGTTTTAACAAACTTCATCTAGACAGAGACATCCTCAACTCAATCATCCCTTAATTTACGTAAGCAATACATTTTTGAATCCAATAACTTAGGTTTTTTTTTTTCAATAAATAGTAATATGAAACAATTTCTTTTTTCTTTTCTTTTTCTCCGCCAGAAAGTCACAACCACTACGTTTTGATGTATACTTGTTTGGTTCACTTAATAATTCAAAAAATACGCATACAAAAAAATTAAAGTGTGAATTCACCCAAAAGATAATGGCGTAACCAAAAGCAATTATAGTTACTTATCGAAGGCCGCCTTTGGTTTAGACCAGATCAACCGGTAAGTAGTAAAGAAGCTTCACCTCGATTTCCTTTGTCACAACTCAATCACTTTCTAACTGACGTTTTTCCCATTGAATTGGTATTCATTTGGTTTATCAAGATAAGAAAAAGCACGTGCATTGAACCTAAAGATGATAAATATCAGCTTAAAATACACAATAATGTGATGGGTGCAGTAAGAAATAGATAAATATTTCTCTGTTGACCGTCTTCATCCCCTCAAAAGGTGAAAAGTTGCAATATTCGAATACCTACCACTTGGACCACAAGCAGTTTGAAAGAATCAACAAAATTACCCCATTGGATTCAAATGGAAGACAGCTGATGCAAGAAATTATATTCTGATGATAGTAAAGGAGAAAATAAGACAGGAAGATTCTAAATGTTTTGAATGTTCCTTTACATCTCCTTCAGAAGTGACAACATTTCATTATGTGGCTAACAAAATGATCTTCAAGCTGAAGAAGGGCCAGCTGACTCAGCTGCAGCAGCTCTTTTCTTGGCAAAATATTCTTCAGCACGAGCTAGGTTCTTGGCAACTGAGGGCTTTACCCACTTCTTTCTGCCAGGAAGAACAGTTAAAGAGCAACCAGCAGCTTCAAGCTTCTCTTTTGCTGATGCTGAAAATGCCCGGGCTTTGAAGCTTAGCTTCACGCTCAGTTCTCCATCACCTAAGATCTGAACAAAAAGACGTATAAGCAAATACCAAAAAGAAATAAAAAGCTCTCCTGCTTTTCCAGACGTGTCATAAGCTCACACAATCGAGCCTTTACTTGCAACGAATGATATTAATCTACAAATATTTAACTATGTTTTTTCATGCTCGGAAGCCGTCTACTTATGCTTTCCACTCTCACATATAGCTCCATATAAACTTATTTAACTTCGTTCCGCAGTATATGTAGTTCACACTATGATATGAAGTAAAAACCATGGGTTCTCTATGGTTTTTTGAAAACAAATGGTCTCAAGGCTTGGGTTAGCTCCACAACTAGGAAATTGGTGTCCACATAGTTCTAATTGCCTCATTCAGTCCAATCTTAGGAACAGCTTTGATGATCACGCTAACAAAAATCAATTTCAAAGCAGTACCGAGTACCATATATCAATGAATCCACAAAGTGACTTCCTTGATTAAGCACTCGGAATGTGCTATTACATAGGAGTATGATAAGAGAGCACATTTCTAGGTAACGGGGCAACAGTCAGTCTTGCACTACATATGTGCTGAAATGATGAGTTATGGAGAACCAAACAAAAGCATTTTCATCAAAATCATAATGATAAAGGAAGATGGATACAAATAAGTGGTTCACAGTGTTGCTGCAAAACTCCAGTTCAAACTCGATCTATGCTACCGTATGACTGAAGTCACAAAACCAGGGCTCTTCTTTGGATTTTATCTTGAATCAGTAGATATTTAAAATAAACACTTCCTACTGTCACCGGTACTCTAGTTGCGATAACACACTGCAGCATTCAGAGATGTAGCTGTGTATTTATTTTTTGGTAATTCTGAAAAAGTTTACTAATGCAGATGGTTGCCGATAAATGTAGCCAATAAGGCTACATTAGTAGAGTTCTGAGTTTTTCAAATTCAATCAGTTCAGCATTTTGTGACAAGAGAAAACCTGAAGGCAAAGGAAGTAATATAATCATATATGTTTTTTTAAGTTAGAGAGCAAAGGTTTATTAAGTCAGTCATATATATTTCATTTGATTCACAAAATATCACCAACTTCGAAGTCAATGTACAAAAACATAGATATAAAGACAATAGGTATTTCATTTCCCTCAAGATAATTATGAATTTATGGGATTCTAGAATGCTAAGCAAACAAACTGGATGTTAAAGTATTGTATTAAAGAAAGGTCCTAAAATTTGACATTCACAGATTAGTAACTCAGCTGTATATGTAAAAGAATTTTATAGCTCACTTTTATAAGTTCTAACAGATATTCAGATTGAATTTGAAGGTCCAAAGAGCTGCAGCTAATTATGCCGCCATTGGCATGTTAAACTAGCTAAAGCTTAATTAGCTTTACAATATGAAAGTTATTAAGGCATGAATAACACATGAGGATCCTCAAAGCAGGGGTTCAAGGTCAACAACAAAGAACACTATTTTTATTACATTCTTAATGCGTGATGATTGTATTGCACACCAATAAAATATATCATAAAATTTTCATGGTTTACTTGTTATTTATCTTTTGCTCCTTTTGCTGTAAACAGATGAAATTAGTAACCACGTGTGCATATAGCTACATATAAATAGAGAATAATCTTTTTCCCTAACAAAGAAAGGATAACGCTCTGCTGCCAAATGTTTCAAAAATGGAACACAGCCAACATTGCATTCTAATGCCTGAGTATGCAGATCTCGGATTCTGAAGTATATATGAGAAATTAAAGAGGGTCTCCAATCCAGGAGCTGCTTGTATTTGAGTTTTTGTTAAGTTGGACTAAACATCAAGATACGAATTTGTCTCGAAACATGAACTAAAGACCAAAAGCTATTTCTTTTTGCATGGGAAGTCAAAACGAGAAAGCCAAAGATTTTGCATATTCATAAAAGGATAACAATTTGAATTTATAAACATAACAACAACACAAAAAATTTCAATTTCCAAATACCTAACATCCGAAAAAACAAGGGAATCTACCCTTATTTGCAGAACTTTTATGTTTTTATCCAATTAGAAAAGATGATGAAAATACTAAAAGCATGACACTTCATGTGCCATGTACGCATCATCCTCACTGCTTTGAACTAGTAATTTTTGCCAATTATTCCAAGATAATGAGATGAGTCATGTGATGCATGTTCACGCCAACAATGGGGATGTAGGCCAAAATGCAACTTTTGGAATTTTCTTTCTTATATTGTACTATTTATTTCATAATTCATGTTATTGGTTCAAGTTTGGAAGACCTTCATTCAAAGGATGTGTGCTAGCAAGAAAACACATCCATGAAATTTTACTGATCCAAATTGAAATATTTAGCAACATCATTACCTTTAGAGGAAGTCTCCTTTCTCGTCCTGATGGGTTGATTAAACCTTTCTCCTTCAAGGACTCTAGGGATACCACTTCTCCCTCTTGGAATCCTGCATCCTCTATGTCTTTCAGATTTACCGGGACATATTTTGGTAGTCCAGCATGCATACCTTGAATGATGTAAAAAGGACAAACCTTAGTAAATAAAAACTGCAGCAGGTATAGCAAATGCATAGAAGGAAGAGATAGAATATACTTAATTTCCTGATGTATAACAGCCTATTTCTTGATTCTATGACCCAGAAAAAATGAAAATTATGTGCCAAGCATAGGAAAATTTTAATGGTCACAAAAGGTCTCCAAGATACAATATAAGAATTTTACTTTCGGAAGAAAAGATCACTAAAGATTGATGCCAAATCATGTAAGTTGAGTTTGGATTGAGAAATACTAAAGAATTAAGCAAAGATAACAAGAGCTGACATAGCTGAACTTCCAATTTTCATTCAACAACAGAAAATACTTCTGTCGAGCTATTGAACATCAAGTTACTATTTTTCATCTGACACTAGTTAGAGATGAGGGATATGTAAACATGTATCAGTGCTATTCACAGACCTTCTGGCCAAACATACAAGGCTTTACCAACAATTCAAAGCCAATTAAATCTGATTTGTGATGCACCAGGCAACAACAATACTAATTTGTTTTTATCCCTAGAAACTTAGTCCTCCAATTGAGCTACATCATTGTAAAAATTACACATCAATGTGTATACTAAGAAACCAACGATTAATTGCTACCGCAACTTCGCTGCTCAAACAGACTTGTACACAATCAATATAAAACACATTTGCGAAGTACATTATATGTAAATTCTCCTTTGAAGTTCATTTCAGCCATAATATCTTGCAAAAGTAAACAGAACTTGATATAAACATGATAAAGCTTCCAACTTTATTCTTTGTATAATTAACACAACCCATAATCCACAAAAAACCAATTAACAAGAAGCAACAAAATAAGATTCCAACACAAAATTTTCTTTTTAACATAAAAAGGAAACCAGAAAATCAAATTGATCACCTCCAGCGATTCCTCTAAGCTTAGGAATTCTCCGATAAAGCGGCATTTGACCGCCTTCGAATCCCTTGCGAACACCTGGACCAGACCTAGATTTCTGACCCCTCATCCCAAATCCACAGCTGCCCCCTTGCCCAGCAGAGTGACCCCTACCTTTTCTTTTTCCTTTCTTTGTAGCCCCAGGTTGAGGCCCTAAGTTATTCAATCGAAATCGAGCATTTTGGGATGCAGAAACAGCTTGAATTGAAGAAGACTGTACATAAGCTTTGCTCAGAACTATCAATGGTGCTCTTTGTTTAGTGCCAATTTGATCACTAATTCTTATATTAGCTGGAAAATTAAAACTTGGGTTTGCCTTCAAATTTCTCAGATTTCCCTGTAATTTATTCAAGATTAAAATTAGCAACAACAAGAAAATGGGGTTCTTAGTTTTAGTTGAAATATTAAAGAAACTGACAAAAGTACAACTTTGATGGCAATTTTTTTGCAAAATATGTACAAATTGAAATATACGGGAGGAGATAAGTCTTTACCTTGAATGGAGAAGAGTGGTGGTGAAGGACTGGTGAAGTTCTTGTAGGTGTGGGGGACGAGAGAGAGAGGAAAGCAGCCATGGATATGAAGGTTTGAGCTTTGCTCACTTATCCAGGAATTATGCTTTCTAACGGATAGGGTCATCAACCCGCTGGTGACAAAATTTGTAGTTTGACCATTTCAAATTTTATGTAATTTTAAAGGAACCCAAGTTTTTTTTCTTGCGATATATTTATGAACAATTTCACGAATTAAAGTATGAATTTTCCAAGATATAAAGATTTTTTTTTTTAAATTCTTGGACTAAAAGAAACTGATTGGCTGCAAGAAAGTTCAAGGGGCTGGTTATCATTAAACTCATCTACTTGAGGAGTGTCGCAGTGAGCAGAGAGACACGAGAGCAAAGAAAAATTTTGCCGTGAGTGAAAATATATGAAAGGGCTGTAGATAATTAGATCTCATTATTTTCATGATTTGATTAAGTTTTGAAGGAAATTTTTATTATGTAAAATTGTGTGTTTAAGTAAAATTAGTTAAAGTAACACTTGGGTAGATTATCAGTTCCGCTCATTTTAGTTATTAAAAAAATTTATAATTTAGTTGTATAAGCAAACAAGAACATAAAAAAAAACTAATTTTTTAAAACTAAAATCTAAAATCAGATAAATTAGTCAAACAAGATCAATCCTCTTATTAATACTTATTCTATTTAAACGAAAATTTTTTTACTCAAATTTGAAAGAAAACTTAATATAAGGTGTTGATTTGAGAGTTTAAGATTCTCTTGGCGTTTGAATATCAACAAAAATTGGGCATGTGTAGGAAGCTATTATAGTTTAGCATAAAACTCAAAATGTATGATGGCAAAATACTAGTGGCCAAGAGCAAATGTGTGCATTTGTTTACAGAATTTAAGAATTTAATTTATTACTCACTATATGACCTTGAATTGAGTTATACAATTAAACTTGAGAGTTAATTTGCCTCATAAGGAAATCTGGAATTGTAAATTTATTTTTGTCAAAAATGAAATTTAAGCACTTTAGCAAATTAGAATCTTAGCATACGTTTAAGTAGAATATAAGTTGCATGATTTAATTATAAATGCTTGGTTGTGATTTTTAAAAATGTTCTAGCATCTTTTATATTTTTCCTTGCCATTTACATGACTCCTTTCTAATTTCTTTTTCAAAGATTTTATATTAAATTAAGGGCTAAGTCGAAGTTGATTTTAGATGTAAAGGGGAGTTAAAAATAAAAGCATTGAGTGCCTAAATGGAAATTGGTCGACAATCTGGGGTCAATTGTAATTAAGTCTTTCCTTTTTTCTTCTTGTTTGCTTTTTATATTTTAGGCTTTTTTCTCTTATTTAAAAAAAAAGATCTATGCATTCTAATCTGATTTTCCATGTCAAATCCTGATTGAAAACCAAGAAAGATTAAACAGCCTGAACCTCTGGAAAATTCTTTTCAATATTCTTAATTGTAATCAATTTTTGATTTTTAACTTTTTTTTTCCTCTTGGATAACGCGTAATCCTTTATTGACCTGAAAGGATTTAGTCCATAAATTTTCTGCATCGGGTTGATTCTTGAGCATTTAGAAATCAATACAAGAATTCATACTGGTAAAGAATTTGAGATAACGTAATACAAAAGGTTAAATTAAATGCCAAAAAAAATTACTTTCTTTATTATTTGGAAAATCTATTACTTGGATAGGATGTAAAACCTGGCTTTCCACCATTATTGGAGGACCAAAGTAGGTTGCTTATTTACCAAATATTGATGGTCAGTAGTACTTGTTAATAGTATTATTTTCTATTTTCGTACAAAATCCACTACATTTCTTCAGAAATACAGATGAAATTCAATGTGCAATGTGCAAGAGCCATCTTATGCAGAAGTTATTGAGTTGGCAGCTATTGGTGTAGTGACTGGCAACGTGTGGTTGCAATCTCCATCTTTCCCTGGAAAATTCTTGTAAAAGTCCACATCATTGCTTTTTCCCCACAGAAGAATATACATTCCAACAATAACAAGAATGGATCCCAGGATGCTGGTAAAAATACCAAGTACTAAATCATCAGCGAATAATCAAAATTGCTAGAATTTTTAGGATAATCACTAGTATGATATGATCCCAACAGGTACTTCCTACTTCCATGTAAATTGCGCTTCTTTAGGACATCGACATCTGTTCAATGATTCAACTTTTTTAGTTTCATTTTGCAAATGTTATGTTCTTGTGTACATTTATGTACGAGTGCTAGTTCCACTTCTTAAAGCTGATTATAATCATAAATCGGACCAAAGATTTAGTCTGTCTAGGTTTTTGATCTGGAAATTCATGAACAAAGGAGGAAGACTTGAGAGAATGATTTTACCTTCCAAGATTTATCTGTTCATGAAGTAAGGACACATCAAAGATGGCAACGAAAATTTGTACGAAGGGGCTAAATGCTGCAGTGAAAACGGGTCCTCTTTGTTTGACACACCATGACATTGCTACGTAGCATATACCTGATCCTACAATTCCCTGGTCAGGTTCACAAAATATTACTCTTTTAGTTCTCAAATTCATTTATCTTTGCTCATAGAAACAAAAGGAATGAAGGATTAAGCAAAGAAATAAACTGGCTAGAGTGCTCTCTTGAGAAATCAATTATAAATTAGCAGGACGCAGATAGATCTATGTTGCTAGGTTGACAAAGAACAGATTGGATGTACTTACAGCATATATGACGCTAGATATTTGTAATGGTCCTCTGAGTGTCCATGAAGTGTTTCTTTCAATGATAACACATAAGATGGCTGATTGGATAGCACTGAAGAAAGACAACATGGCGGTGCTAGTATACTGATATGGGAAGTTTTCTCCAATCCGAGCTTGAATGAGAAACCATGAAGCCCACACGATGGCACCTAAAGATAGGAATATGGAGCCAATAACCCAATTTTTTGTGCCATGCTTCGCTTTCTCAAGCATAGCAGCTGGTGATTTAGGCGCGTTAATCACTGGCATTCCCTGGTAGAGAATCAGAACTAAGACTCCTCCAACACAAATTAATGTGCCAAACATCTTGGCTCTTCCACTAATTCTTTTCAAATTTACTTTCTCCTGCCTGCAAGATTTCAAATGATTGACTAGTTGGGAATTGAAATATGGAGTACATAAATATTGAAGATGAGAGGCATCTGAATTACAAATACTGTGCTTAGACTAACCGAAGTGGCAGGGCCAAAATGAATGTAAATACTGGCACCATATTGATGAAAGCACAAGTGTATGTTGCTGATGTATATTTAAGCCCAATGAGGAAGAAATACTGACTCAGTGTGGCCCTGCAAAGTTATCACCAAAAATGATTCTTGCGATAACATGAACCGTGAAGAGGAGAAATTCTACGCTAGGCTGTCTGGAAAAAATCAGCTTAAGTTGTAACTACCACATAAGAAAGAAAAAGATGTAACAAAATTCTGTCACTAACCCTAGTAGTCCACTGAAAAATAGGTTACATACTAATCCTCCTCTGAGATTGTCCCAGCATGTCCTGAAATAGAAATACAATGCATTATGGTCCTCCTGATCAAACGAATCCTCTTTGTAGTTTAAATCAACATTTAATTGAGTTCATAGCCAAATTAGTCAAGAGAAAAAGAAATGATTTGAAATAGAAAGAGAACTAATTGAATAATATTAGTACCTTTCCCAGAAATAGGCAATGGGGATCAGGAAAACAGTGGAGATGGATTGCCTGTAAGTGACAAGAAGCAAATGGCTCATTCCTTCACTCAGGTCCTTCTTGAAAGTTATGTTAACAATGGCGAAAGCAAAGTCAACTCCCAGCATTACAACAACTGGTTTCCATTGATCAAGGTAATCCCTTTTAGCCATCAACTCAAATCCTGCTTGTTTCTAGTTAATTCTGGTCAATTGTGAGATGAAACATCAGCTAAAGAACTTATATAATAAATTTTCTCTGAAACATGGAGAATATAAACATAAAATTCCCTTATCAGATCAAATCTTTAAGCAATTAACTGTTCAATTTAATACTAATTTTACCTACTTTTTTCTCCCTTTTTATGGATCATTCGCATTTGCCAGACATTGGTGGAACAACTTGAGTTCATATTCCACACATCATCTTCTCATGACCTTACATTTTTCTACCATTTTCTCACGTTTAATTCTATCTTTTTGCACAATGATTGGGGAGCAGACTCTCAAGTCCAAAGCCCTTCAAGTTCTTTTCACATTGATTAGCTATAGTTTATATATATCAAAATCGAGTATATCTTGAAAGTAATTTGGAAATGACCAATCGAGCATCGCTTTGCTTATGCATGGCATCTAATGCTTCTTTTGAAATGGAGAGCTGTTCTCTGTTTCTCCACAATTTTTGGTATTGGATGTTAGAACAATATGTCTAATCTCAAAAGATACGACAATCAATTGCTGGAGCTGCAAATAAATTACTGGAAGAGAGTATGGTCAGTGACTCATCATGCTATTGTGCTAGCTAGGAGCTCATTTTCTCCATATGACAATTCCATGCCACACAAATACAACAGAAAAATATAAAAGGAAAACAGAAAGGAATGATTTTGCAAGAAGCAGATTTTCTGTATGGTCATATTCATTCTTTATCCATATGATTTTTTGAAAATTGAATGGTATTTCTTTAAAGGCATCCATAAAGAACATAGCCTCGGTCAATCACGCTTTTATATGGTTCAATTTCTTTGGCTCACGTGTCTTGTAAAGGATTGCGCACGTCCAGAATTAGACAAATCTTGAAAAAGACTAAAAATACCAGAGAGAGAGAGAGAGAGAGAGAGAGAGAGAGAGCAGCTCAAATTCCTATTACTCTGATAAATTTTTACATTTCTTTTGGGACTCATCCACGGTTTGAAATCAGTATTAATTTTTGCTTTTGCGAAATGGATGAAAATACTGACTAAAAGGAAAAATTAGAATCCGTTGGTTTTGATAATCAATTATCAATCCCGACAAAATAAAGTAAGATATATATTGGGTTTGGGCTACGGACTGTTTAGCCTGAATCGCCTTTCTGGGCATCAGAAGCCGTTAATTTTTTGTGTTCTTGGCCCGAAATGAGTATGACTCAACAAACAATCTAAGAAAACAAAACCAAAAACATGAGTAGAGAAAAGGTGTGATAAAAAACAACAGTTACACAAACTTTTTTTTTTTTTTTCAAAAGAACCACTAAGAATTTATGTTCTAAATCGTCTGATTTAATCAACAGGACTTTCAAGAATCAATTGAAGCCACACGCTAATAAGAATAAACCACGATAGACATTTTCTTTTATTTCCCTACCCAAAAAAAAAAAATTATCAAAAGATGTGCCATTTTCTACATTAATTTTCATACTCTGTGGATGATGCATTGATAATATAATGTTGAGTTTATGTACTTTATACATATTTTACTTCTAGCCATCTTTAATTTCTCTTGTAAAATAGTTAAAAATGTAAGTAGAATTGTTTCATTTAGTTTCTTCTATCTCAATCGGGTCAAAATTGTTCTAGAAGTGCATCAAGTTTTGAAAAGGCTTCCATGTGATTGTTCATTTCTGAAGAAATCCTAAACTTCTTTGAAGGATCAACTAATTAGATTCCCATTACAACTATTAATCAATAGTGAGGCTTTGAAGTCCATAATTCATTTTCTTATGCATTCCGTGTAGATTTAGTTTTTATTTGCAATAAGTATAGAATCATATTAGTTTTAAGTGAAATACGGGCTGTGTAATTCAATCAATCTTCATTGATTAATTAAATTTTTTTTTTTTGTCATTTGGAAGCAAATCTTTGATTTGTAGCTATAGTCGTTTTCGGATTTAAGAATTAGTGGTATTTAGTCTTAGACTACATTAAAACTCAACCTACACATACCAGTTTTGTGATAATTAAATTGTGTTTGAAAGTATTTCTAACTTATTGTACTTTTTAGTTTTTCTAATTTCTTTGTTATTCCTCCAATTCAATTGGACAAGTCTTTCCTTGATGTAACATTTCTGATTCATGGAGTTCACTTTAGCTTCGATACCTTGATGCCTTTGCTATGTTCTGATATAACCATACTTGAGATGAGAACAACTCTTCCTCAAGAGCAGTTAGATATTGTCTTTATTTTTCTTTTGCTCTCTTTTGAATGCTTTATTACTGAAAATCCTTGGCAAGAGGAAACACTACATTGATAAGGGTACTGTTTGATATCGAGAAGCCGTAGGCTTCCAGTGTGTTTCACAATCTCTAGCATGCTCTACTACAAATGATATCAGTTAATTATGACTGGACAGAATGCGTTAAAGTAAGGTTTTTTGTTTTGTCTGTACTGTCCTCAAAATGTCATCTTGCGTAGCTGAGAGGTGAGGACCCTTTGATCTTAGATGCACAAGGATTTAATTCATTGTCATCCCAAGCATCCTACTTGAAAGACTTTATCCAAAAATGTGGGCAGGAGTCTACTTTAGATTGGTCATTCAAGGAAAAAGGCATGAATGTTTGTTAGTAGCAATTGTTTTTTTTTTTTTTTTTTGATAAAAGTTAGTAGCAATTGTTTGAAAATTATACTTGCTCCCACAATATAGTATTTCAACAAGGTCCACATTCATGGTAAAATATACATAATGTATTCTTTTATAACGTGTAATGTAGTCAATCTCAACTACATAAATGTTAAATAGAATCATCTCAATAATTTGAATTAATAGTTGTTTTAAACAATAATTGTTCTTATCCCCTCTCTTATTCATTTTGTAATTCTTGGATAATTATAAACATATGACACGTAATTAAATTAAGCATCCTACCAAAATGCCCTCTTATTTATCTTTCTTGAATCCTTAAGTAGAATTATACAGACAGGCTATAAATGGAAAATCTCATCATAGCTATCTATACAAAAGTTTATGAAACGTCAAGCTCATGTAATTTGCACACACACTCACACACACAAAAGGACACACTTGTATCTACACAACGATATAAATGCAAATAGGCTTATACAGATGCATTTCATTTTATCATTGGACATGAGACCAATAGACCTAGCTAGGGCAATAAACCTAGCAGTCCACTTTAGAATGCACACTAATACTTTAAGGCAACGTCCTCTCAATCTCTCTCCTGCTCAATTTAACCAAATGACAGGCCGGCAGGAAGCAACGGTTGCAACAAAATTATTTGGAACAATCAAGGACGGGTTAGATTTGCCAAAAATATTTAAATGTAAGATCCAAATAACATGATATATATCATTAGTAAGATAGTATCGCAAAATCATTCTTTGTACATGATAATTTTCAATGATAAATATATGTTGTACAATGTATTAGAAATTGTATCATCATTCAAAATAATTGTTCTTGCTCCCAATCCAAATGAAAATACCCTCCAACCCCACCCCACCCCACCCCACCCCCTCAATCCTCTCCCACACTCCTTTTTAAAGTCACGAGACTCTCTGTCCCTCTCTTTATGCCCTTTCAATTCCACACAGAGAGAGAGACATGTCTCAAGAGAGGGTGGCAGAAGAACTGAGAGAGAACTTTTAAGCTCCTTTCTTCATCATCAAACAACAACTACCCCTCTACATTTCAGTCCCAAACTGAAGTCTTATAATTCGCCAAGTTTTAGTTATTATCCTCCATCTCAAGATTTTAACCTCATATTTAATCTGTCTTTCTCTGTCGGTGCCATGTATGTCTCAAACACACAAACAACACACTCTCACACACCTTCTTCTCTTTATCTTCTTCATTGTGTCTTGTTGTTCTTTAACAAAAATTTTCTGTTCATTATTTTTTTCTTTTTCTTTTGCTTTCTTGCCTGTTTTCTTATTTTCCAGGAGATCAGAAGAAAACCCGCTAGACCTCAACAACTTACCAGAGGATTATTACACTAAAGATGGTAAACAAGTCCTAGAAGACAGCTCTTCTTCATATGCTGGTACATCACTTTGTCTAGAGTACTGTTTGCTGTCTCCCACACTTCATTCATCATCAACTTTTCCTCCACTATATTCGAAGGAAGGGACAACAGGAATAAAATTTTTACATGATTTTTAGCTCGAAATAATCAAAGAGAAGAGAATAGCATTTTTACACGATTTTTAACTCGAAGTAATAAAACAAAAATCACTTTGCATTTCCTTTTCTTCCTCTTTCAATGCCAAAAATTAGAAAAAATCAATACCTTAATTTTTCCACTTAAATAGTTTTCTTTTCTTTTCTTTTTTTTTTTTTTTTTTGAGGAAACCCCCAATCCTAAAGCACACATTTTTACCTTTTTCATAAGAACTTTTTAAAGCCCTTTTGATTTAGGATTCTATTTATTTATGGTTTTCTTTTGCTTCTGCTTTTGATTGAGGTAAAACCCCCAGCCAGATTTTATTTTTTGAAGAATAATTTGATTTTATGATTAGGGGCTTAGGATTGTAGCTGTGGTTTAGCTAGGTACACAAAAGAATAGTCTCATCAAGGTTTCTTGGACTGGCAATTTGACAGCAGGCTATCGGAAAAAGAAAAGCGGCGCTAAGGATGGAAAAGATGAGTGTGGGAAGGTCTATGAATGTAGGTTTTGTTCCCTCAAGTTCTGCAAATCTCAAGCTCTCGGGGGACACATGAACCGCCACCGCCAGGGCAAGTCTTTTCAACTTATTCCATCCAATATTTAACCAACCATACTTTATTAAATATTCTTGGATTAATTCCCTCCCTCCAATTTCCAACCAAGATTGGTAGAGTAACAATTTTAGTGAAGTCAGTCACAGAATATTAACTTTGTTAGAGTTGGAAAGTGTTAATTCCTCCAATGATTTTCCGTGAAGCCTAGTCATGTCAATCTCGTCTTCACGAGAAAACAAAAAATTTTGGTAGTTTTTGCTAAAATTCTTGGTGGAAGTGAGTTTCACTCAGCATTTTGATTATTGATTTGATATGATATAATATGTGTTGTATTTTTGTTGCTCAGAGAGGGAGACAGAAACACTGAACCGGGCTCGACAGCTGGTCTTCAATAACGATACGCTGTTAGGACAAGGAGCTGCTCATCACCACCTAGGGTATTCTTTTCTTGCTTTGCATCTTTAAAGTCTCTTTTTCCCTGGTATCTCTTTCGCCTTCTCCTAGTATTTCTCCTTCTGATACATATACATATTTTAGCACCAGAATTTTCAACTGCCAAAGCATTTGATTCTTGGAGGTCCCAAATCCCATCTCATTAGGGCTTTGGCCACCTAATATTGAAAATCTTTAAGCTGATGCAAATGTTTTCTGTAGCATCACAAAGATTTTATTCTTGTAAGTTTAAACCCATGTCTCAAAGGGAAATGGGCTGTTTCTATTTAGCGTTTTTAACTTCTTGGATAAGTTGTTTTTGGCACAAACTAACAAAATTCATCACAACATAAAGCTATGCTTTTTTCTTCATTTTCATTGAGAATGTATTAATGATGAACATGAAATATTATCAGTGGACAGCCAATCCCACATGGAGGCTATCATCAAAGTGGCAATATAAGCGATCCAATGCTTCCATTCCGATCAGCCTATCCATCAAGGTTATTTTCCGGCTCCTCCACCACGCTTCTACCACAAGGACAACCCTCACCTCAACCACCGCCATACATGTATTCCTCCCCATCGCGACTTATCCCCCTTCCCTCCCAATACCCCTCACATCCGTCGGTGAACGACTACTTCGTCGGTCATGTAGTCCCCGGAAACACCCACATAAGCAGCCCTAACCAGCCAGAAATGAGTACCTACACTTGCATTGGGGCCCCAATTGTAGGGCATGGTTTTGCCCAAGGAAACTATGGAAACGGCCGAGGGGCTACTGAAGGAGTTGGACTTGGTGGTGGTGCTGCTAGAGAAACGTCACTATACAATCACGATGAAGGATTGAATTGGGGACGGAGCTGCACAGCAGGGACACAGAAACGTTTGGATCCTTCATCGATCAATCGGTTTCAAGATGGATTCTAAGTAGTATTATTTTGTTTTTGTGTTTAAAAGCATTTTGGCTAAGTGAGAGTGGAGGTCTTAATCGGCTGACAAACCACTCAGAGAAGGAGAGAGAGAGAGAGAGGGGGGGGGGGGGGTGAGAGAGAAGAGAAGAGAATCCCAACAAGCTGACAATGGAGGGGTCGGGGCAAAGAGAGAAGTTTTGGTTTTTCTACAGGTTTGGAAAAAGCTTTATATGAGGGTAGCTAGGACTCACACTTCTGAAGATAGTTTGGCTTGAAGCTGTGAGGGTTTGGTTTTGGATAGGATGAGATCAGGAGAGCGTTGTTTTGTTATGTAGTACGAATTGTCTGTGGAATGGAACTAGATATGGGGAGAATGCTCGTGCAGATGAGACAGGGACTTAGATTTGAACTGAAAGTAAACAAAACACTTTTTCTATTTCTGCATGACAAATAATTTACCTCTATCTCTCTCTCTCTCTCTCTCTCTCTCTCTCTCTCTCTCACACACACACACACACACATACATTACGTGACTTTGTGTATTTGTCCATGTTTAGTGACTTTCACTGTGTATCTGGATCTTTTTCTTTCTTGACATTTTAATATTTGATGTCGAAATTAATGGATTCCCAATGACGAATTAAAGAAACAGACTTTGGAGTGTATGAATGAGTACAAAAGGGAAATGACTGTTTTTTAATCAAAATAAAAAGCTTACAACTTACTTGGAATGATTCTTGAATGGTTGGACCTACAAGTTGCGAAATATTTTAAAAGGAGTTAAGTGTTTTTAGCATTTGAAAGTGGGACTTATTAATAATTTTTTATGTGCGAGTAATTAAATTACTATAGAAGAAAAGTGACCACCGCTACTACTGTAGATTTTCTTCCATTTTTTTTCTTATTTTTAGATTATCACATTCTTTTGTATTAGCATTTGAGCTTCACTTGTAAAAGCCAGACCGGTAAAATTTTCAGTAAGCAAGTTCCTTGAGTTCTCTCAATAAAATTTTACTCATTGAGATAGCCCATATAAAATCGTCTTTGTTTTAAAATGTACACTACTGGTAGATTAAAGTTGTAGTTTGCAATTTGAAGCAAATCAAAATCAAATTCAGTGGAAAAAACAAAGGGAGGGTATGTGAATTTTTGCTAGAAGGTGTTTAGACGGTGTATTCCTCTGTCTACCCGCCCCCTTTTCTTGATATGATATTCCTCCTGCTGAAATGTAATAATTTGTTATTTAGCTTAAGAAATGCAAACAAATTTATTAACTAAAGAAAAATAAAAATATGGCATTAAATCTTAATGGCTTTCTACAAACAAGTAAAAATTTTCTGCCTATTTAGTGAACGTTTATGAACCATCCCGTCGGAAAGGGTGGGGGATAAGCATGTGTAAGTCCACAAGCAATATTTCTAAAAGCAAATGAAGTTTCAATTCCAACTGTAACTTTGAAAAAGGACTATTCACAATGCCATCCAATAGTGTAAAAGCTTAATCTAAACAGTTGGAAACCAACGACTTTCCTAATTTTAATCAATGTTTTAAAAATATGATCGAACTGGCCAATTCAATTCAGTCAAACCATGAACCGACCGTGGCTCCGATCTGGTTTATATATTAGTTTGACTAATTTAAAAAACCGTTGAAGACAGTTCAGACATGCGAATCACTTGAACCGATTTTGAACCGTTGAACCGACAGTTTTGTAAATTTGGCATTGTGATTTTAATATTTAAACAATTGTACATGTAATTTGGATAGCATTTAATGTTCCTCTTATGTTTCTTGTGATTTTAACATTTGGAGTTCTATTGATTATGTTTAATTTCATCAGTTTTGATGGATTTTGTTCAATTTTAGGATGTGGATGTTTTTGGATAGGATGTAAGATTATTATTATTTTTTGTATGTATAATTGAGATGAATTTATTTGTTTGAATTTACAATTTAAAATTTTATTTATAAAAATCCAAATTTTTTAGAAATATTTAACTTTTTATCAAGTAATGTCTCATATTTATTTATAGAATGTCTAAATATTTATGTATAATTTATTTTTAAAAAATAAAAATTATTGATTGGGGGTTGAACATGTCCGACCGGTTGAACCGTGACCCGATCATTTCACCGGTTCGACTAACGGTTCGAATTTCAAAAACATTAATTTTAATAACAGTGTGTTAATATATCTGTATCTAATCACGTTTCATTATTGGAATAGATATAAATAGGAAAAGAAAAGACGCATGAAACATCAATTGGAATATCATTGAACTCGTTTAATCTCCATTGAGTATGAGAATGAACAGTAACACAATTTAGTAAAACGAAGAAACAGTAAAACCAAATATGATTAGAGAATGAATGCTTGGAAAAAAGCCTCATCGTTTAAGTGCCGTTTAAGTGTAGTCCATCTTCACTTGTTATGGTTCGTTATATCCACATAAAATGAGTCGATATAAAAAGACAAACTGTATTTATTAAGACCATAGATGCAGAACTGACCTATTTCCTTTTGATCTTGTGTTTGATGAAACCAAAGATTAATTCCACTGCCGAATGATGTTGATGTCTAACCGAGAGTTCACTCCAGGCCTAGCTAGTAAGGTTGAACTTTGAACCGCAGTCATCAGACTTCAATGGTTGGCCATTGATATAACTAAACAGAGCCCATAGACATTTGTGGACAAATATTTTTCGGCCAAAAGCTGCATAAGTTTTTCTGAATTAAGAAAATCAATCACTGGTTTCAGCTATCTAGAAGTGCCAAAACTAGGATCTAAGAAAGTCTTTTTGAACCAGAAGATACGCTCTAATTGGCAGATCAACTCTCAAAGAGCTACGCTCAGACATGTGGTAGTAAACCTAATATTGTAGCCTCAACATGACTAGCGAACACAAGCATGCACTAGGTTAAGCTGGACTACACTTAAACGACACCTGTGTGATCCAAATTTCAGTGCTGCGCTTTTGTCTTGAAGAGGATGGTGACTAAGATATCAACAAGAATTGCATTGGTGATTAGCCTAGTAGAAGTCCAAATCGTTGTAGCACGTCATTATCAAAATAAGAAAAAGAAAATCAGAAATCAAATAGCTTTTCTTTTCATTGTCTGAGCTTCTAATGCAATTAAAGTGGTTATGATATTTGAATAAAGCAAAGACTAAATTTGAATGAGAAACACCGGCATGTGCAACTTGATTTATTAGCCGTATGATTTAAATTTGAGAAGACTTCTTTCAAAACTTGACCAGAATTTGCTGTGCATGACAATTTTTTTGGGTAATGTAATGATTGCACGTTGAAAAAATCATACTTGTTAAGAAAGATGTAATAGAGGCGTATGATATAAAACGCATAGCGACATATTGAGGGAGGATTGAGAGAACTCAACAAAATTCAGAACTTGCACTAGATGGGGTTCTGATCTAAAATTTTTTAAATAGTTGGCAGATGGATGTATAGGATTGCTTTCCTTTGTATTACTGAGCAAAAGCTCTAAATAACTTTTATGTAATTTTAGCATCTTGAGTTTTAATACAAATTAATATTTAACCTAAAAAATGTAATTGAAGAGAGATAGTAATTACTGATTTGACTTGTTATTAGTTATCAGCATGTAATGAATTTCTTTATGGAAGAACTTAGTATCATTTTTAGTGAGGCTTTTTCACATGATTCAAAATCCTTTTCTTTTGTCAATAATTTCTTACTTTTTTCTGTCACGTTATTTTAATTCCATAGCTAAACCATATTAAATAATCCAAAGATAAGCTGTAACTATATGATGCACGCACTTTCTTTGCAACAAAACTTTAATATTTGTATCGTTTCATACATGTTAAATTATTGTGAGAACTAAATGCTATTTTTAATTACGAAATTGTAGTTTTTTGTGTGGTTATACTTTCATACAAACTACATATATATTCTTAACAAATGTAACCATGTTCCAACTTTGAAATAGGAGGGAAAGGATTGAAAGGATGTAACCCTGTCTTGTCCATCAGCTGTTTGAAATGGTTCAACAGTAAAACTCACAATACACAGTTGGGTCCCCGGATTCAATTGTAAGTAATATAAAGTTAGGGGAAGACTAGTGCAACACTTGTCCCCACTATCTTCTGGTGATTTGGTTTGGTTCACTCATTACTGTTGCACTACAAGAGAGCTACAGAAGCACTATGTGTTGTGTCTCTCTCCTGCCCTCAGCTGAGATCCCGAGATTTTGTTTTAAAGTAAGGTACAAAACTGTTGATTGACAAACATCTCTTATCTATACTATTTACTATACTATAGAGAACTAAGGAGAAGCAAAGTTCTTACTATGTGATGTGAGAGAGAGAGAGAGAGAGAGAGAGAGAGAGAGAGATTGTAATGAACCGACCGAAAAAAGCAGTGTAACAATAGGTCAGAAACTACACTAAAAGAGTTGCATTTTCCCTCTGATTGTCCATATTGAATCTCATCTGAAAGAGAGTGCAAATTGCAAAATGACCGCAGCAAAAGTCGACGGCTACACCGCTATTCAATAAAGACTATGTGTATGCTCTGCTTATTGACATACAAGAAACAACAATTGCAAAATCCAAAATATACACACACAAACACACACTAGTAGTATAGTAGCACTAGGGATGTTTAAAGCTGCTGCATGGGTGGCATGGCTTCAAAGCTTTAAGCTTGATTATAAAGTATATGACATTTGTTTATGTTCCTTTCCTCTCCAGATTCTGACATTTATACCCTCTTCTGTCTCAGCAGCCTTTGCAGCATTTTCTTGCTTTCTTTTACAAATTTTATTCTGAATAAAGAGTTTACCAATATATACAAAATTACAAGAACACAAACTTACAAACTTAGTGATAAGATTTCATAAGCAAAGTGTGTTAGAATTATGAACAAAGTTGGGAGAAGAAACGGGGTGTATTAATAAAACGGTGTTCAATTATAAAAGTACAAGAACTCTATATTTATAGGGATACAGCAAATTAATCAAGATCAGAGAAAGAATATCAAAAAATATTTGCACAATCGTTTATCTAAAGAAATAATATATAACCAGATTATTTAAGATTTTTAATCTAAATCAATTATTCCTCCATCCTATTTTATTTGTCATAGTCAAAGTTGTACATAGTTTAAGAAAATTAAATTTTGTCAACCGTACATCAGTGGACAAACAAAGAGTATTTTCATATACCCTTGAATTGAAATTTATATGAATATTAATTATTTCAGTATTCTTTTTTTGAAAATTGTACACGAGGGTAAAAGTTGGGAAAAAATATTTCTTTACTTGACTTATCGAGACATGACATTCATTTTTGGATAGATGACAATAGGAAGCATAACATATAAAATGGGAGGAAGGGAACATGTAATTTTATATATTTGCTACCAACGCTCCTCAAACTCAAGACGATTGTGGAAAACTATTTGAGATTATAGATAAGATCTTAAAATGGATACAAGATCCCATGAGATGGATTAAAATGTCGTAAATGGCAATATGCGACGAGAATGACTTTGACTATATGGATACAAATGGAAAAGAACATTGAAAGGAATATCACCATGGTTGGACTAGAACAATTGGATATAAAACATGAGAAGGGAATAAATACCCTAATGAGACTTTGTAGAAGGGAATAAATGCTCAAAAAGATGAAACATCATGAATTTGATTAAAAAGGTGATTAAACACCATAATAAGGAAAACCAATGAAAGGGTGAAGAGAAAGGAAACGTGGGGAGAGATATTGAAACACTAGTAAATGAATACCCAAGATTGAAAACAAACCGAAATGGGAAACCAAAAAATTAACACCCATGAAATCGTGATTAGAAATCCATTAAGTGATCAAAAGTTCTAATACCGTAACAAACAAAGAATATTAAAGAATATCTACGCAATTATCTATTGAAGGAATAATATGTATACCAAAATCAGTTTTATTTGTCAATTTAGACAATGTAACGTCACAAGTTTCTTTTGGAACAAGTTGAAGCCCATAGTTTAATAAGGTAAAAATGAAAGGATGAGACTGAGTTAATAAAGCCAAATGTGAAAAATGAAAAGGTCATTTTGAAGTGAAATATGGTTACAACACGTTTCAGTAATATTACACTATGATTTAGTAGAATTTTACACGCATACTTCAAATTGTCTGAAATGGCAAGGACCCAACTTAAGGGCCCAAATTCATCAATCTATGATCAATTATGTAATTTCCATATTCACTACAAGGTTAAAAGTTTGAGAGTTTTATTCTACCTACAAGATGTAGTGAAATATTCACATTAATAATATGAACCGTATCCACTCTTCGAGAAACACTAAACTATGTAAATAAGGATTAATTTTAAGCATACGGTGGTGTAATTACTAGAAAAATCATAATCGAGGAAAAGCTTTTCAAATACACGGTTATGTGATTAAAACATTTATATGTTTATGCTTGAACGTGTAATTAACCTGCCTAGTTTTCATATTCTTTAAGTTAAAAAAAAAAAAAAGACAGAGATGTGTATATCTAATGTGTATATGTGTATACAGTTGGTTCTCGAACTTAACCAACATTTCTCGTGCCTTAATAACTTTCTCTGTCTCAGTCTGAGTGTAAGTAACTTGTTTACTTTTATCACTGTATTTCAAGTTCGTACAGGGAACTAATGTTCGGTTCAGAGATGCATGACACTGAGATGAATGTCTTCCTGGAACAGCATTCATACAACATGTTCGTACATTTCTTAAAAGCAAAATTAACATGGCAATAAACGAGGAGATCAAGTGGCGCCCCAAGTGCTAATACCGATGCTCATTTACCAAATTGTCAAGATCTAGGTTTGGTTTTGCACGCCGTTTATCGTATAGTCAGCCAATTATTGTACTGTTGAGTGTTTATGAGTCATTTATATCTACACATTGTCAAAGAAACTAATTGTATCCTTTTCCTATAAATTTTCTTCTCCTATAGTTCTATCTCAAAATGCCCTTAGCAACTACTACTCTCTTGTAAACATTAAAAACAATAGAAGATAATTCAGTCTTGTCCATTCTTCTCTTAGAAAAAGAATAGTAACAATCTTAGTTATGACGAAGCGGAAACCTGTTATTCCCTGAAGTACGTTCTTTGGGCATGTTCCATTTTCTCCTTCCTCTAGCTGGCTAGGATGCCTTATATAATAGTCATCATATAGTCCTCATAAGAGAGGATAGAACTCCTAAAATCCACAATGGCATTATCACCAGGGTGCTAGTTTATTAAAAGCATGCATAAAGACAAAGCAAGTTACAGTTTTCCAATAACAAATGTATATGCAATAAATATTTTTGTAGGGCATTTATAACCCATTTTCCAATAAAGAATTATATAATTTGAAGTATGATTAATATTTCAACATTCATTTATTTAAATAAATTTTAGTGAATATTTCCTAACAAAAGAAAACTAGTTATTCTGAAAAAGATAAAAAAAAAAAACCTAATGTGTCTTACATAATATGCAGTTCATTATTTTTTTTTTTGAGGATAAAAAACACAATTCATTAGGTGCTCAATCCTTTTGGTTCAAGACTAGTATAACTTCAACCTAGTCAGCATGCATGGCTGGTTCATATTCAACTCATATGTGTCTTTTAGTAACCACGTTAACGTGTCTATTATAACCATTGGCTAATGATATAGTAATTTTTCGTGACAACAGCTCTTAGTAAAAATGATAAATTTTTGTATAAAGATAGTAAATTTTAATGAAAACTTATCATTTTTGTTTTAAAGCTAATATTTTTTGGTAATTTTTCATCTCCACAGCTTTTTCGATAAAAATTAGTGCAAACATCACCTGCCATAATACCTTTATAGCATTACCAATTTCTTTTTTCCCTTAACTAAGTTCACCAGAAAATAGAAATCGTTTAATCTTAAAAGAAAACCTTATTATTTACTTATTTGCTTTATATATTTTTTCGTTAACCATCAACACCAGAATTAACAATCAATTTTTTTTTTTGAATACATATGAGGAACCAAGTGGAAAATGATATACTAGCCTGTGAGTTTCAAACTTAAGTATTCACACTAAATAAAAGCTCTTTTTCTCACCCATGTTCTGGAATTCATCAAACAGTCTTTTTCCGCTAGAAAATAAGATAAAAAAGATTTAGAAAGCTGGTTTATTGTTTTTCCCAAAAATAAAAATGATAATAAACAGAAGCAGAAGATCTTCATTTTGACCAATGGAAATATGTCCGTATTAAAACGTAATTCAAGACGAAAACGACTGTTCATTTCAATAAAATCAAAAGTAGTTTCAAGGTAGATCTCTCTCAGCACGGGGTTGGTTGAGTCCCACATGATCAAATATCAACACACATGTTATCAATCATCATCACCACCTAAAACAGCTTCCTATCCTTTCATTCAGCTTTGTATTACGTGTGACCTTAGTTTCTCCTGCTAACTATTGTTAAATCTCTTTCACCCGCTACCCTCCTCAGTCATCACACACACACTCACACACAGTTGTGTGCGTGTGTGTGTTGATTTCATCAACTTTCATCTAAGAGGGTGTCCTTTATGAAGAAGACGTGAGGTTTTAAAATTGCATGAGAATAAGGTTAAGAAAGGTGCAAATTTGACATAAATTGAGCTAGACAAGTATAACTGTCCGACTGCTGCATTCCTGTACAAAGTGGATGCATGACCAGACAATGATGAATCAAAACTCGGATATACATATAACATAGAGGAAATTAAATCAAGGTCCGTATGCAATCAGTGTGTGTAGTGCGTGCAGATCATAGGGCACATAGAAAAGCAGACACAGGTGATTTTGATGTTAGTTCCTGCTGATGAGACGAGCTTGTTTTGTGTGTGGATGGGTTGTTCTCTCAGCTGCTTGTTCCATCGCTGTATCATGCAGCACTTTGTCACTATTGGACTACATGTGTTGGTAAATACGAAAATTACATAATTGATCGTAGATTGATAATCTTGATTAATTTGTGTGTTTATTGTTTTTTTAGATGGATGACTCAGCATATATTCTTTAAAATTATTTTTTAGTTCACAATTAATTTTATCATATAAACTTCAGCATTTTGAACGTTTGTAAGTGAATATCTTTTTATCAATATACACAATTCTTTTAAAATTTTATATATTATTCTAACATGGTGTTAGAGCTTTCCATCCCTGAATGTGCTTTTAGCCTCTTTCATGTGTGTATCTTTTCTTTGACGATGTTCTTCCTTCAAACCTTTTTATTGGCGTTCTCCCTCTTTAACAGTGTTTCCTTTGTAATTCCTTTTTAAGAGTTCCAATTAATCACTCTTTCACGAATGTTAATTTCATGGCTTCCTTTCTCGTTTACTTTCAATATGAGTGTTTGTGTACTGGTGATTCAATCATTCACCTGTGTTTCATTTGGTTGTTTTCCTTCATCCTTTCACAGGACTGTTTTATCTTTTAGAGTGATTATTCTTTTTCAATATTTTCATCTAACGGTTTATATTTGCTTTTTAGCACGTTTACATCAGTGGGTTCATTTGATTTAAAGGTTGTAGTCCCTCCACTGTTTATCAAAATTATAGTTGAAGTCCTCGTGGCATGTTGCATTCTATGTTATTTTAATCCATTTCATAGTGTCTTTGGCAGCATTTTTAAATATCATTTACAACCTCACGTAATTTCTCTGTAACTATCTCTGGTCTGAAGGGAGCTATTAGTAGATATGAAAAATAACATAATTGATTGTAGATTGACAATCTTGATTGATTTGGGTGCATATTATTGTCTTAGATATGTTATTTCGTGTATGCTTTTTCATATTATTTTAATTTCCAATTCATTGTATGCCTATAAATATTAGCTTTTTAATTTAATATCGCGTTAGGAATATACACTATTTCTTCCCAAACTCTATTTATCATTCTAGAAGATGAGGAAAATAGGAAAAAAAAAAATACCATGGGAGAAATTCACTTATTAAATTCAAATAATAATTTTGGCTTCATAAGACAAAAAAGAGATGACAACTAGGAACAGTAGTTCCTACATCAAATTGAAAGGGAACGAATACAGAATTAAGTAGTTAGAGCATTTTAATTCTACTCTAGAGGTTGGGGGTTTGAATCTCACTAACATCAATTCTTTTTTTTTATTGTAATAGTGTAAGTTTGATTAAAAAAAAAAACATAAGATTGAAAATGTTTTTGTTATCACATTAACGGAATGGTAGTTTACCGTCCTAGCGTTCCATGCAAAAAATCTTTATCCGAAGTTGTCCTCTTGTTGGCTAACTGTAGACGTTCAACACACGAGTAGAAAATCATGGACCATTCTCTCGTTGTTGATGCATTAATAATCAGACACAGAACCCATCCACAAATTCGTGCATAATCTAGGACCAGCCCAAGATTCTAAGCCCTCATGACACGACTACGAAGTCGGGGTGACAATTTCGCTAGGTTTTGAGTTGAGATCGAACCATAATAGAAAATCTCTTGACCCGAACTCATCCACATATCCGTGCATAATCTAAGACCAGCCCAAGATTCTAAGCCCTGGTGACAGGTCTAGGAAGTAGTTGGACTTGGAAGCTAATTTTTTTTAGCTCGTGCTTATGAAAAACGTAGAATTTTTAGTTAAAAACAAAAATAAAAATAAAAGAAAAATTCAAAGGCATGTTTCATTCCCAGCAGATCAGCTTGTTCACATGGCTGTGATTCTCAAACTAATTGGAGCCCACATACGAGCCCAACAACATTCAAAATTAAGAACTCAAAGGCAAAGCGAAGCCCAACCCAATTTATTACTATCTGGGCCAAGATTTTGGTGAGGGTCGTTTAAAGTTTAATGTCACTGCATCCCAAATTGCATGGGATGTAAAGTCCTTTAAATCTCCTTTTGATATTTAAAGCGAACTTTAACATTATATTAAAAATAAAAAATAAAAAAAATCCGTGAGTTCCTTTATTTAATTTTCGAGCCACTTTTATTTCAAGTTTTCAATCAAACAAATAAAAAAAATAAATTGATAGAATAATTACGTCATGGAAACTTAATTGTAGATATCTAGTTATGTAAATTGGCTTCGATCTCCATATGACCAAAAAGGAAAAGCCTCATTTTTTACTTGTATGGTTCCCTTAAATCCTAAAACTAAAATAAAAAAAAATTAACATCTTACAAGAAAGTTTGAATACCCAATGATGAATCAAAACAAGAATGGATTCTGTAGATGACAGAATTTAACAGTCCATATTGATAGTTTTACCTTATCTTAAGTTGCTTATGGAATAAGGCCCAACTTAAAGGCTCAGTAATCTTGGAGCTCTCAAGTTATAAATACCTCTCAAGGGATCTCATAAATCTACCTCACAGGTAAGCTCTCAAGCTAGCTGAGCTCTTCTCATTACTTATTCATTTTAATACCTTACTGACTTGAGTGTTAGAGGTACAACGGGGGAGGAGCCCCACTTTAACCTTGTTTTCTTATGTGTGCAGGTAAACAGTGTGGCCACGCGAAAAGTTGGACAAAATCTATTTTTACAATGACGTCGTTTGTGGAAACGAGTGATTATCTCACTGGAACTTGATCATATTATTTCGTTGGCTCAGTCATATCACTTTGGCCAAGTATTTCGGCCATATTATATGTTCACTTTACCCAAGTACTTCGATCATATTAGGTCTTCAATTCGGCCGTCACTTTGGCCAAGTTATGTTTTCAGCTCGGCCATTCACTTCGGTCATATTATATCTTCAGTTCGACCGTCACTTCGGCCAAGTTATGTCTTCAGCTTGGCCATTCACTTTAGCCATCTTATGTCTTTAATTCGGCTGTCACTTTGGCCGTGTTATGACTTCAATTCGGCCATTTACTTCAGCCATATTATATGCTCACTTCGGCAAAGTACTTCGGCCATATTGTATGCTCACTTCGGCCAAGTATTTCGGCCAAATTATGTCCTCACCTTAGCCATATTAACTCGGCCAAATCATGCCCTCACCTTGGCCATATTATGTCATCGGTTCGGCGGTCACTTCGGCCGTATTACCTCAGCCAAGTTCATTGGCCTCACTTCGGTTATATCACTTCGGCCATATTATATCCTCAGTTCCAAAAAGTTCAAAATATGAACTTGGCCTCAGTGTATCCCCTTTGAGCTTTTCTCATTTAAGCTTCAAAAAACCGAATAGTCAAGATGGCTTGAAACTTTGCGATGAGGCATAAAACGTGTTCAATCTCACCTCTTCTCGAACTCGGCCAAGAAGAGTTCGCCCAAAAGAGCTCGGTCAAGAAGAGCTCGACTCCAAAAAGCTTGGCCAAAAGAGTTCGGCCAAGAAGAGCTCACCAAAAAAAAAAAAAAAAAACTCAGCCAAGAAGAGTTTGGCCAAAAAGAGCTCGGTCAAGAAGTGTTCAGTCAAGAAGGGTTCGGCCAAAAGAGCTTGGCCAACAAGAAGAGCTCATCCAAAAAGAGCTCGATCATGAAGAGCTAGTCTAACTTAGTTTTAGCCTCATTAGTGTTAGGTTTATGTGGCCTCCCGGTATTTTGGCTCCTAGCAGCCTCATTGTTATATCATCCCTTTGAAGCCTCATTGTAGACCTCAACCTCCTCCATGATTTCAGCTTCTCGGGTCTTATCATTGGCCCCATGCATCCTCATTTTGGATCTTGGCCCTTTGCAATTCATTCTGGATTTCATTCTTTCATGGTCTCATATTGGATTTTCAATAGAGTTATATAAGCTCGAGACACGATGACAAATTCATTGTCATCCTGTCCGAGCTGGGGGTTTATGTAGATGACAGAATTTAACGGCTCATATTTATAGTTTTACCTTATCTTAAGTTGCTTCTGGAGTAAGGCGCAACTTAAATGCCTAATAATCTGGGAGCTCTCAAGTTATAAATACCCCTCAAGGGGTCTCATAAATCTAACCTCACAGATAAGCTCTCAAGCTAGTCGAGCTCTTCTCATTACTTACTCATTTTAATACTTTACTGACTTGAGCGTTTGAGATACAACGGGAGAGGAGCCCTACTTCGACCTTGTTTTCTTATGTGTGTAGATAAACAATGTGGCCACTTATAAAGTTGGACAAAATCGGTTATTACATATTCATACGAGAGCAACCTTTCCCCATAATCTTGAAGGGTATGTAAATCAATTTGCTTAATTGAGAAAAATAAAAACACAAAGACATTAATTATCAATGATTTTAGCAAGTTATCTATCTCTGCACAAATTTTACACTAAGCTGACAGCATTTTCCATCCAAAACAAACTGGAGCAACTCGTAGAGCAGAAATTAGGAACAAAAGTAAAACAAGATGATCTATATAATGACGTGACATTACCGTAATATAAAATTTAATATTTTCTTGTCAAAATTTACTAATTCATAAGCAAATTTAACTATTTTTCTTACCAAACTTACTGCTCATTTTTGCGGTCAAGCAGCAATATAGATTTTCCTTTTTCAATACGTACAGAAACACCCCACGTTTGCGTCCTTTGAATACAGATACACCCACATGCGCAATTATTTCCTTGTATCTGATTTTACATTTCAGCAGTGGCACCCTTTTAAACAACAAACAATGCCTTTACAACCTCCCAACCCCTTCCCTATCCTCAATGTATCACATAAGCATACTGCTTACTTTAAAAAAAACTCTCTCTCTCTCTCTCTCTCTCTCCATTCTTTTCTTCCATGCAACTTCAAACTGAATTATAAGCTGTCGTACATGATTTTCATATCCCTCGTTAGTCATGAAATTCTTTCTCCCCATTTCTCCAACAAACTGCTAACTTTTTGTCTCAAGGGAACAGCATCATCTGCAGCATTTGCATTTTTGTTTTTTTTTTTTGCTGGTGCAGTTAATTAATCAACATTTTACCAATATTCAATAGAGTCATCTTTGGAATAACTTTGTTGGTACAAAAAATACACAAAGCGGAATTTTATTTTAGCACGTATAAAAATATGCTGGAGAAGAGAGTTACAAAATAAAGGCATTTTCGATTCTTATATTGAGACTGACATAATCCCACGGCATCATAACTTTAACCTTATCTAGAATTTCTCTGTACTCTCAACTCTCTCAACTCTTCTCAACTCAACACAATACCAAAGTGCCCTATATATAACCCACAAACCTTGAATAATAAAAAAGCTACTTGGAATGGGGAATATAATCCTAACAGAAAACTAACAAATAATATCCAATAACTTGAATAATTAAACTACTAAAAACTTTAACTAAAACATAACTTCTAAAATTAAATATAAAACTTCTAATCTTTTTAGAGCTTGGCTTAATTATACCAACAATCTTTGAGAATGTATAGTTTTATCAAACAAGAACTATCAACCAACGTTAGTACTTAAAAGACATAATTTATTGCCTGATATTGAAATTGCTCATCACAATTAAGAAAAGATCAAAGTTTTGACTGATGAATCTTCAAAAAGTCCTAAGAAAACTGATGCTTGGAGGAGTCATATGTTGATGAGAAATTGGCATCTTCTAGAGAGTAGTTATATAAGCTTGGTGTGACAGGAGCTTGCTCGATGGGAGGTCCTGTTCGGGCATGAAGACCATTAAGGACGGCAATCTCTGCTTGGATTTTTGCTAATTGGCACTGAGTATCGTAGATTTGTTGATTTAGTAGCGTAATGATTCCAACACATCCGTAAACAGGGTCTTTGATTCGACAATATGCTTCATAGTACATGGCATTTGCAGCTTCAGCTCGTTGTTCCACTGGAATTTGCTGTTAAATTTGCAAAATCATCAATAAAAAAAAAGAAAAATTTCCCATCTCTATTATGTAAAATTGTAATATTCTATGATACGAAGTGATAAAACACCAAAAAATCTCCTACTCATTTAATTGGAAATTTAAGGAGGGATTTATTTTAATGATAAGCCAAGAAGTACATCAAAACATAAGATTGACAACATGGTTCAAAGTCGCTATTGAGAAGGTAGCCAATCCAAATTGAATTGAGTCCTATGAATAATGCAAATTCAATGCACATGTTTTAAGTGCAAAATATTACAATAATTTTTGCAAAAAAATAATTATCTATATAGAATCAGTCACTATATAAGCTAACAAATATATGAAAAAAGTTGAAATAAGTAACGTATCATGACCTGAAGCGTCTTTGCCACAAAGCTAGCACCATAGATTTGGTGAACATAAGCAAATCTTTGAGGATTATTGGGAGGAAAATAAGGTGAGAGAATGCAATCTGAAGGGCACCTTCTTCTTAAGTATTTGCAACCAGCACATCTTTTTGAATTCATTACTAAGATCTTCAAAAAAATATGACTAAAATCTTTGTCTTTCTTACCCACAATTAGACTTGCCAGAATCTTAGGACTTTTATGCATGAGCAATCTAATGGAGATTCTTTTGGAATCATTTGGTATTTGTATTAGCTAACGGATATAATTCTTTGATTTTTCAAAAAAATGAATTTTAGAAGGAAAGTTACCGGTGGAGCTAATTTTTGAGCTACCATTTTCAGGGATGCACAAACATATGGTAAGAATGCAAGGATTAAGCCTTTTCATTTTCTTTTTCTTTTTTAACTATTTTTCATACTTATATTTTTCTTTCTGAGACTCCAATTTTCAAATTGATTACCACCATTCTTGAACCTCCACTTGACCCCAAATTCTTTCTTGAATTATAGCAGAAAAGGACACTCAAAATAGAAGCAAATGCACTGAAGACTAAATTCAAACACGATGTTCAAGGCCTCGAAGGCAGCTAAAATTTCAAGTTTTGGGGTATTTTTTTTACAAAAAATATTACCATAACATTTTTAGAGATTTTTTTGATGGACGTGTATGTAAGGTAAAAAAGTAATAGAAACTATGTCCGAAATTTTCTAAAAACATGTTTTTAAAAAAAAACACCAAACAAACGGATTCTTAGTACGATGATATATACTTATATGTAGACAACATGAATTTTATGAAATTTTATGGGAATCCTAAGGAAAGTACTCAGTGGAAAACCGAAGCTAGTTTATGCAATTTTCAACATTGAGATAGGGCAGGTTGCAGATCCTTTTTTTTTTTTTTTTTTTTTTGTGGGTATAAATCGAATTGGAAGAAAAGTAAACGCCGAATTGCTAAGACTTTTTGCAAGTTCAATAGAGCCCAAAGACACAATAGGTATACCCCAAGTATCTTAATCGCTAATCCTTCAGCCAAAAAGCCCAGAGGAAACAACTTCATTCAGCCCAAACAATCAGTTACCACAATGCCCACATTATTTAGGCCCACTACAGAAGAAGTCACATGGGCCAATCTATTAGTCTGATACATTGGCAAACTGATTACTGAGGTCGAAACGCCCTTAAATAACAGATTCCAATAATAAACAATTTAGTAGACCAATTCCACAAACAATTCATGTAGTTTTGATGAGAAAATACAGATGGCAATCTGTATTTAATTGAAATTTAACTTTTTATTATTTTATTTATTTATTGCTTTATTATTATTTTTTTAGTAATTTATATATATCTCCGGTGAACACTTGATTTGGATTTTTTTGTGTCACTAACAATAGATTCGTACGTAAGTATATTATCGTCCACATTTAATTATCTTGACATTCCAACAAATGTCAATAAGTGCCTAAACTCAAGAGTCAAATATTACTTGACCTAATAAGACATGAAGATGTGAAGTTATATTTGCTTACAACAGTTGGCCCCACGTTAATGCATATTATCACGCTAATAAGTACTAAGTTGTACATTATTTATTAACCTACTAAGTCATATTTAATTCGTATAATTATCATTAAGTGTAGGGTTTACCTAATTGTATTTGTCAGATATTTAGTCATAAATAATAATTTAAAAAAATTGTTGATAACATTTCATCAGCAAGAGTTTGAAAGGCGGCTTGGAAACATATAATTCCAACCAATAGCATTGACAAATTGTTGTATTTTGCCAAGTGGAGTGTAAAGTAATGTAAATGGTATGAATTAATGTATATGGATAATATATACAAGAATGTATGTGTGGCTTTTGAAACCTAATCTAATATCGATTTTAAAGTTTAAACGACTCTTTCTTCTTTCATGTTGATAGAGACGGAGTCAAAACAACATGAAAGGGACTGAGAAACAAATTAAAATTATAAGTTCATAAGCAACAAAAATATCTATCTTAATAAGCTCAACTTCATGACAATTGTTTTTTGCCCTTATTAAGTCAACTAGTGTCATTACTTGCAAAAGCTTCGGCCACTAGGAAATTCTCCAACAATTTCGTATTTCTTCTTGTGTAATCTTTTCGTCATTTGTGTTACAAGTTGGTATTTTAGGGTTTTCTTGTCATTTTTTGATGACAGGGAATGAGAATTACCTTTTTATTGTCTATCAATCCAAATCGTTTTTGCTAAGACAAATGGTATACGTTAATTTGTAGTAGAATAATTATACTGAATATTTTGCATGTATGTTACGTCTTTCAATATATACAAAATTGAGAGTATGATAGACATTGTTGAGTTACACTACAAATGCTACCTCTAGTTATGATTAGGAGCCGAAATTAGATAATTTTTTTAGCTCACAAGTCAGTTACTATGTATCTTGTTGATTGCAAAATTGTGGCCTAATGGACATATTGGTAGCTTATTTTGGCCTGATTAATTTTGTAATTCAGAGGTATTCAATCATATTCAAGCATCACATTAGATAGTCGCCCGTTGTGTGGTTTCCTAACACGGGCCCCTGTTGAAAAGGCTGTATAAAAGCTGCATCGTTTATACTAGCACGTATGACTTCTATAATTATTCTTTGTTCACATATTGGTCTTAATAAATGGTCGGTAGTTGTACCATTGACATCAGATATATCATTATTTATCAAAGGAAAAAAATAATACTTTACTCGTCATTTCTAATAGGAAAATAAAGGTATCATAGACTGTAATTTCTAATCAAGTTACAATCCAATCTCTACCATACAATTATAAAATAAAATGTATTGTCCCTAATTAGTCTAAATCTTAGGCAAACCTAATACTCATATAAACATAACATGCGTCTGTGATATAGGCGTTTGTGATACTACCACTATCCTTTCTTATATTACATGATTAATTTTTAAAGTCATCTGTATTGAATAATAGGTCATTAGTCGTGACTACCCCTTCATGGAACTCAAGTGTTGTGTTAATACATTTATATATTGTTCATATATGTTAATTTACATATATTGCAAGTTTAAATGTCTATTCAAAACTTGTATTATTTAATTTGATAAGCGAGAATGAAAATTAAATCAAGGCAATTGGTGTACCAACTCATTCCGGTTGGGCTTCCGGCTGAGAATGCCTTAAATAGAAAATGCTCAAATCCAGATCATATGTATGTTTAAGGACAAGTTTTCTATTGGGACCCTACATTTCATCACAAGCCTTGATACAATAAAATTATGTTATCCTCAAGTTGTAATGAATATTTTGGTCACGAATAGTTAATTAGAGATGATACAAACATTAAGACCATCCAAAGAATGCTAGACATTAATCAGTTACGTAAAGCCCAAAAAATCCATTACTTATATTTTCAACCAATAGGACATTTGTGTAACTAATCTATTTGGCCCACAGAAAGAAAAAAAAAATTTGTGTATCAAAATTGTCGTTATTTGGTATTGTTAATTGATTAACAAATTCGTGATTTCCAGTCGCATATGTCTACATATTAGGTAAATTTTCTAGCTGTTATTGATTTAGCAATAATTGTCACAATTTGCAACATGCTACTTCATACAATTTGCTCTCCTAGTAAGATAAGCTACATACTGACACAACTGTCAAAAAGTTTTACCAATACGTGTCCAATTATTGGTCTCCATTAGCTTCAAGTTTCTTGTTTTTGCAGCAATTACAAAGTGCAAGACAAATTTCGAGAAATGAGTTTATTACAAGATAGACCAAAATAACATGCAACGTCTACAATCTTTCATAATGTTGGAACACATAAAAAAAACTAAGTAACATGGACTTATGTATAAATTAAGTCTGAGCATTTAAATCCAATTTAGAATATTTATTTTCGACTAACAAAAACGGAGCCCAAATAGTTAAACTTGACTGTTGAGACTTGGCGTAAAACAGTGATGTCAGAGTGAATCTCGTGTGATCTATACACGAGGTGAGACTGGCAAGTGATATTGGGTCTTGACTCTGCAAGGGAGTGGAGAAACCTCGTGTGGTCTTTGTATGAGGTACTCTATAAGGGAGTGGAGAAACTTCGTTGGTCTCTGCAAGAAAGAGACTAGACAATGGTATTGGGAGGCACTACGCAATGTGTTCTCTATATGATGTGAGACTGGCTAATGGTATTGGGTATTACCCTCGTCCTACATAAAAAAAAAAGTTAAGTAACAAGGATCAATGTATAAGTTGAATTTGAGCATTCAAGTTCTAACTTAAGAATATAAATTCTGGTCTACAAAGATGGAGTCCAATAGTTAAATTTGACTGTTGAGACTCCAATCTGAGCCTGAGGGCCTAGGATATTACATATGTCCTCCAAGGGCTAATAAAAGAAGCTGCAGTTATCTTCATTTTTGGATTTAGTTATTTCAAGCTAACAATGCTTAATCATGATTTACTGGGCAAAGTTTAAGATTTGTGGAGGAACACCAATAGCTTTGCAACCACGACAATGGAATAATTACCCTAACCTATATTTTTTCAAGTAAAGCTTCTAATACCAAGAGATTTTTTGACAGATAAGGCCGAGAATAATCTACATTGAGGATTGAGAGGAAGTAAATTACAACATTTTTCTAGCAAAAAGTTGGGCATTGGTTGCAATTTGCCTAGCACATCACAAACTTATGATTGAAGGTAATCCAATACTAGATTCAGACCAAAATTTCTTCAAATCCTTATCTAGTTATCAACTTGATCACGGAATGAAGTCTCAAAAGTGTCTTTGGATAGAGGAAGAATACTTAAAACATTTCTTCAGATGCGAAACATGTCATCGCTTCCGCTTTTTAAATAGTTTTCGAAGGAAGATATATAAAGAAGCACAAAACTTAGCTTTCTATTTGCACTTTGTTTGCACCTTTAATTCTTTTCCTTCTTCCTTTTTCTAGTTTCCATGCGTGCGTTCACAAATTCACACAAGGAATAAGTTTGTTACAATCATTACAAATCTTATCGTACAATTATGGTTGAATTGGGGGCTCATCATTTGCAGCGTTCAAACAAAAACAATTCAGTTCATACTTAAACTTAGTGCTTATTACAACTTTTTGTGCCATCCATACCTATCTTTTATGTGATTTTCTCATGAAGTGACCGATAAAATCAAGAAAGAAGAAGATGATATAGTTGTTTATAGCTTAACTAGTATGAATATAATGTGCTTTCAAGTCCAAGCATGCGTGCGATTATGTGCTTGACAATGTTGAATGATTGTTGCAAGATAAAAAATAGTGGAGTGGCATCTTTAACTTTTTAAATCAAGCCCCACACTTCTTCTAGGTGAGGGAAAATGGGGTGAGTTATTTTAGAATTGCAAAAGAAAATATTATGCTCACGTTACACTTTGAGTGTATCCGAAAAACCTTCCACTATATAAGTTAGAATTAAGTTACGAACAATTAGATACAAGTTACTAATTTTACATTACATATAAAGATTTAAACTCTCGACTTTAAAAAATTACTTATGATTTTTTTTTTAAGCTAAGCTATGGTTGACAAAATTAATGAAGGCCCACATAGAATCTAAAGGAACCCACCTTGAAATAATTTCTAGTGCGTCATGAGGAGGAGATGATGGAGGCCCATCTTATTTTCAAAGATAACCACAAGAAAAGGCTCCAAAGAAACTCTTACATGTGGTATATTCTATTAGTTGTTGTCCCCATCATCTACATTGGAATCACAAAATTCCTCAAACTTTTTACTGGTTGCTGTCACAATCTTTTGGATCCGCCATTGTTACCGTCTTTAAAATGCTTGATACACAAAGTGGAAAGTAAGGCTGTAAATTAAGCGAATTGTTCACGAACACAACTTGATTCAACTCGTTCATATAATTAAATGAATCGAGTTCAAACACAATTTTGGCTCGTTCTCGTTTATTAAATGAGTAAGAGTTCGAATATGAGATACTTGATTCGAATAATACTTTTACACTTATTTGAATCGAATTGTTCGCAGACAAAGTTCGGCTCGACTTACTTACTTGTATAACTAAACGAACTGAATTCAAATACAAATTTTGATTTGTTTAATACACAAACGAGTTTGAGTTCATTTGTTTATTAAACGAGCAAGAATTCGAACATGAGATACTTGACTTAATTAGGTTCGAATAACACCTATAGGGAAAGTAAGCTCATCATGATTAGTTTGATTATAAGGTGACTATCTCATTCTTAACTTTTCAAAGTTGCTTTTTCATTTTCTTCTTCATGATTAAACTTGATCTTTTCGCCTTCCCAATCTTCAAATACCAGATGAACCTGACTGGCCAAACTTGGAAAAATTGACTTCTATATATATAGGCCCAAACACTTTGACTAAAAGCATAGGATAAATAGTGATGAACTAGGAGGTTCATAGTAGGTGGACTACAAGCTGGAGTTCACATTAACAGAAATGTTGTGTTTCACTTTAAGAAAATGTATACATAAGACGTTTTTTTTTGTGTCCAATTACCAAGTCATATCATTGAAGATTAACGTAAATGGTACACTCTAAAACATTAATGTAAGTGGAACACTTTAATTATAGCATTAGACATCATCAATATATGAAGAGCACATAAGGAAAATTCTTAAATGGACTTGCTCTACGATTTCACTTATAAATATTGTGTTGAAAATAAAGCAACATGAGTATCCTTACATCATTTTCTTGTTTCAGCATACATCATTATACATATGTGGCATTCTTTTAGATTATAAGGTCCATAAGTGAGGACGTGAACTCAATCCACCTGAAAATCTCCTAATAACGCAATGTTAAATGCATTACCTTTTAATAAAGTTCTAAAGTCATGTCAATCTAATCACATAAAGTTGTTTTTATTACAATCAAACGACCTTCGCATTTAGACTATATTGTGTCAAGGAAATTAGTAAAGAAAAGAAAAAGGAAGTGAAACGACGTAGCATGAAGAAAAGAGAAGAGTTAGTTAAGAAATTAGTTAGTTAGTTAGGAAGTTAGAAAACTGTAAACTGGAGCTCCTCCAGAAATAAAGAGGGGAGCCAGTGTAAAAGAAGGGATAAGAAAATTGTAACTGACTATCTTCTCAATCAAGAATTCTCTTTCTTCTCTTAATCTCTCCTAAATCCTTCCCTCTCTACTCTTTCACGCTCTGCTCTTTTCTCTCTTTCTTTCTTCTCTTTGGCTTAAATTCAAAACTAGAGTTTAGGTTTCTTGTTTTCACTGATTAAATCTGGAAATTCAACTTCAATAGCTGACAAATTGGTATCAGAGCTGGTCAATCCTTGGCCAATCAGAGTCGTCAATCATGGCAGAAGGAACAAGGTTCAAGAACTTGGAGGAACAGATCAAGAAGCAGGAAAGCAAAATGCAGGAAGTTGTGGAGAATTTCCAACAATTTCAGCAACAGATGAGAGGAGAGATGGACAACAATCATAAGTTGATAGAAGACTTTATCAATGGGTTTGACATCAAATTCAATTCGTTGGTCAAGATGATCAATAAAGAAAAGATAGCCATGGAGGACACAGTAATGCATTCAGGGAACCCCCCTCTATTGCCTACTCCACAGCATCTGCAGAAACAAGTGGAAGAAACTGTGACATTATGGAGTAGGGACAGAACAGGTAAGCCACATCTACCCCAACCTCCAAAGTTAGATTTGCCTTACTTTAATGGGGATAACCCCCGAGAATGGTTAAGGAAATGTCAGAAATTTTTTATACATCATCAAGTAGAAGAAAACTATAAAATTGAAGTATTAGAGATGTATTTGGAGGGTAAGGCAGATATATGGTTTCAAGGAATTAAGATGGAGAGACCTAATCTGAAATGGATAGAGTTTGGAGAACTCCTCTGCAAGAGATTTGAGGAAAAAGGAATTAATAGATGTAGTAGGAGGAATTCAACAAGTTACAACAGGTGTCTACTGTAGAATGTTATCAAGAAAAGTTTGAAGAATTAAAAACTTTAATGCTGATCAGAAATCCCCTATTGAATGAAGCCTACTTCCTCTCAAGCTTTATTAGTGGGTTGAAGGATGAAATAAAAACGATAGGTGAAAATGCTTAGTCCTGAAACTCTTAATAAAGCCATTGAAATTGCTCACCTTCAAGAACAAGCCTTGTAATCTGCAAAATAGGCAAGTTTAAGGGAGGGCAAAGGCAGATGATTGATTCGAAGTTTGGAATGGTCAGGCAAACTGGTCCTAGTGGGAACAATCACTATAAAGTGCCTACGAATAGTCATAAGGAAGGAAATCATCTTCAGTGGGAGGGGAAGAAACTCACACCTCAGGAAATACAGTATAGGAGAAATAATGGCTTGTGTTTCAGGTGTGGAAGAGAAATATGGGATTGGTACATCAGTGAAAGTGAAGGCCTTAAATCTGATGGTCTCAGAAGAGAGAGAAGAGGAGGAATCAGAATTCGAGGATACTCTTGGGGAACAAGATGAAAACACTGGTAATCCAGGGAAACTGATAATATATCTCCCTAAATGCCCTTTCAGGACTCCTTGCAAAGAAAAACTATTACTCTGCAAGGGGTATTAGGAGGGAAACCTGTTCAGATCTTAATGGATACAGGTAGTTCTGATAGTTTTATAACCCCCAGAGTAGTAAAACAACTACAGCTTCCTTACTACTTAGCCTGATCCCTTTACTGTAATAGGTGTGGATGGTAGCAGAATTACCAGTTGTGCTGTGTGTCCCAAGGTCATATGGAGGATTCAAGACCACTATTTTACTTACAATCTTAAGGTGATGGAAATAGGAGGGTGGGACATGATTCTCGGGGTTGATTGGATGTATCAATTCAGCCCTATTACATTTTACTTTCATAAGTTAAACATCACCTTATACAATTAAATAGATATAATGGAATTGCATGGTCTAGTGGAGGCTCCAACAATGAGCCTAATCAGAGGAAAAGACCTTAGGGAATTCATTCAGAGTAAGAATAGATGTTTAACAATTGTGCAAGTGAAGGACCAGAATACAACAGAAGCTGCAGAACCAGAAACAATTGTACACGTGTTGGAGAAATATAAATCAGTGTTTGAAGAACCAAAAACATTACCCCCAGAAAGGAGCATTGATCATGAGATACCACTGAAACCTGAGTCTCAACCATTCAAAATGAGACCGTACAGATATCCCCATTCACAAAAGGAGGAAATAGAGCAGCAGGTGACAGAAATGCTGAAATCTGGAATTATCAAACATAGCAATAGTCCCTATGCCTCACTAGTACTCCTAGTAAAAAAGAAGGATGGTAGCTGGAGGTTCTGTAGTAGATTATAGACATTTAAATGAGCTAACTATCAAGGATAGATTCCCCATCCCTAAATATTGATGAACTGTTAGACGAGTTGGGAGGTTCAAAGGTGTTCAGCAAATTGGATTTTGAGATTTGGGTATCATCAGATTCGAGTTAAGCCAAAAGACACTCTTAAGACTGCATTTCAAACACATCAAGGGCACTATGAGTTTATGGTGATGCCCTTTGGCCTCACTAACGCCCCTGCCACATTTCAAAGTCTCATGAACCAGGTATTTCAAAAATGTTTGAGAAAGTTTGTATTAGTAATTTTTTGATGATATACTGGTATACAGTGAGTCTATGGTAGCACATGAGGAACATCTAAGAGCGGTGTTACAGCTTCTCAAAGAACACCAATTATATGCTAAGAAGTCAAAATGCTCATTTGCCAAGAAGGAAGTCAGCTATCTAGGCCATATTGTGTCTGAAACTGGAGTTCATATGGATCCTGAAAAGATAGCTTCAATCATGCAATGGCCTGAACCAAAAAATGTCAAAGCTCTAAGAGGCTTCTTAGGATTAACTGGATACTACAGGAGGTTCATCAAAGGATACGGATCAATCTGCAAACCCCTTACTGAGCTACTTAAGAAAGATGCGTTTCTAGTGGAATGAAGGAGCACAATCAGCCTTTACACAGCTAAAAGAAGCCATGATTTCAGCTCTAGTGCTCAATTTATCAGATTTTTCTTAGCCTTTTGTGATTGAGACAGATGCCAGTGGACAAGGAATGGGGGCAGTATTAATGCAAATGGAACATCCCATAGCTTATATTAGCAAACCTTTTTCAAGTAAACATAAAGGCTTGTCTGTTTATGAAAAAGAACTAATGACCCTGGTTATGGCAGTTACAAAGTGGTGCCACTACTTAATTGGAAATCATTTTGTCTATCAAGACTGATCATCAGTCACTAAAGTTTTCTCTAGAGCAAAGGATCACAACTAACTTACAGCATAAGTGGCTAACTAGGCTTCTTGGGCTTGATTATGAAATACAATATGAAAAGGGGAATTGAAAACAAGGATAGCAGATGCAGTTATCCAAGCAAGAGCAGGACACACAACAAAATCTGGAGGCAAAATCTCTAATGGCACTAACTACTATGCAAACCAAAGTGGATTCAAAAACTGGTTAGCAGCTATGAAGATGATCAAGAGTGTCAAAGAGTGATTTCACAACTAGTGTTGCATGAACAATCCACCTGTTGACTATACTTATGAACAAGGATTGTTGAGGTTTCAAAACAAATTATACGTTGGTGCAGTCAAAGGAGTAAGAGAAAAGATCCTCAAAGCACTACACTCATCAGCAGTGGGAGTTACATTCAGGTCAGAATGCTAGTTTTCATAAAATCAAGACATTGTTCTATTGGCTCACAAATGAAAAGAGAGGTAATTCAATTTGTCAACAACTGTGACACCTGCCAAAGGAACAAGTCTGAGCATATACCATACCCAGGGTTATTACAACCTCTACCAGTGCCTAAACAAGCTATGATCTCACATCACTATGGAATTTCATTGAGAAATTATCCAATTCGGATGGCTATGATACAATTTTAGTCATCATTGATACGGCTTAACTAAATATGGGTACTTCATTATGCTTCCAGCACCCGTTTTTCAGCCACTGAAGTCGCCCAAATTTTTTTGACAACATCTACAAACTACATGGACAACCTAGATTCCATTGTCACTAATAGAGAACAGACTATTCACCAGCTACTTTTGGCAAGCCTTATTCAAATTAGCCTGGTACTACTCTTCAATACAGTTCTGCTTATCATCCCCAAACAGATGGTCAGAGTGAAAGACTCAACCAATGTTTGGAGACATTCCTCAAGTGTATGACTGGAGAAAATCCCTCTCAATAGAGCAAATGGATCACCTTGGCTGAATGGTGGTATAACACCACTTATCATTCTAGCCTAAATTGCACTTCCTTTTGAGGCATTATATGGCTACAAACCTACACATATACCATTGGGACCTTACCAAGAAAGTGTTATCCCTAGCTGCCACAGATATGCTGCAAGCAAAACTCAAGATCTGCAGTCAATAAAGGAACACTTACAGAAGGCACAGCAACGAATGAAGCATTTTGCAGACCAACACAGATCATAAAGGAGTTTTAATGTGGGGGATTGGGTGTATCTCAAATTACAACCCTACAAGCAACAAAGTATTGCTATCAGGAGGAGCATCAAGCTGACAGCCAAGTTCTATGGTCCATTCTAGATTATAGAAAGAGTGGGGGAAGTTGCATATAGGTTACGATTACCAGAAGCTTCTAAGACTCATCCAGTTTTCCATGTTTCACTGCTCAAGAAGAAATCAGGACCAGTAGCACAAACTACTAATGTACTTCCTATTATGGATGAACACGACCAATGTCCTCTCGAACCTAGAGCTGATATTACAAAGAAGAATCATAGCTCGAAATGATGAATTCGTCTCTCAAGTACTGATCAAATGGAAGCAGCTTGAGAAGGAAGAAGCTTCCTGGGAAGACCTCTCGTTTATTCAACATCAATTCCCACACTTCCAGACTTGAGGACAAGTCTGAACTCAACAAGGGGAGTATTTGTCAAGGAAATTAGTAAAGAAAAGAAAAAGGAAGTAAAACGACGTAGCATGAAGAAAAGAGAAGAGTTAGTTAAGAAATTAGTTAGTTAGTTAGGAAGTTAGAAAACTGTAAACTGGAGCTCATCCGGAAATAAAGAGGGGAGCCAGTGTAAAAGAAGGGATAAGAAAATTGTACCTGACTATCTTCTCAATCAAGAATTCTCTTTCTTCTCTTAATCTATCCTAAATCCTTCCCTCTCTACTCTTTCACGCTCTGCTCTTTTCTCTCTTTCTTTCTTCTCTTTGGCTTAAATTCACAACTAGAGTTTAAGCTTCTTGTTTTCACTGATTAAATCTAGAAATTCAACTTCAATAGCTGACATATTGCGTCGTGTATCATCCAATCGATGTTAGAAGCATAATAGCATTTACACGCACCATGCGATTGGCATCCAAAATTGAAAACTGAGGTAGACTGTTTTTGAAGCAATTAAGACTGATTAGTGGATTTTATTTTTTATTTTTTTTGTGAGAATTTGAAGGCCAACATAATTTATTCGGAGACAGGAAATTTTGTACATTTAAGGCAAGAAAAATTAATGAATCAAGCTAGTATTAATTAATTAGGTTTATTAGTAGTGGTCTTAAGTGTCCTTTTTAGTTAGTTAATCGAATTTATTGCATTACAATGTAGTGTTACATTACAATGTGAGTTATCTGGGATTCTTCCCTATCACCAGTCCAAATCATGGTTGAAGAGCTTCATTTCTCTTTGGACGTTCTTTAAGTAGAAAAGTAGATGTCACTTTTAGAAATAACCAGGTAATTTCCATTGCCCTCTTCATCAAATTCTTGTGATTTCTACACTTAATTTCTTGATTAATTGATTCAGGACCATCAAATAATGGTAAAAAATTCATAAGCACTCCCATAAAGTTCAAGGGTAAATTTTTTTACTGTAATTAACAGAATGAATAACCAAATGATCACGCTATGTGCATGCTGTTGTTGTCAAATGGTTCAAACTTGTATCTAATTTTGATTTAGTGTCACGACCTTAATCCATTTTGCACTCCCTAACTTATATTGATTTTCACTTTGCACCCTAAACATCAATTTTGGACAGATTGCACTCACCAAAATATTCCCTTTAAATCCAATTGTTGGCGGCATCATTCAAACTAACGGAACTTAGGTGCGCGCATGCAATGTTCATTTATTTCCAATTGTTAACAACTTTAATTTTGGACATACTATATCCTAAACTGTTCAAAACATTCCACTTAGGTCTAATCATTATGCACTTACATTCTATTAGTTTGATTTATGCCGTCAACAAGTGAACTTAAATAGAATGTTTTAGACGTTGAGGGTGCAGTTTGTGTAAAATCAAAGTTAAAGGTGCAAAGTGAGAATCTAGTATAAGTTAGAGGCTGAAAAGTGAATTTTGACCTAGTATCATTAACTAACTGCTCACTGTTTGAAATGGCCAACGTTATACAAAGCCAAAAAACTCAACTAACTGAGAAAAACACCATGCGAAAACATTAGTAAGATTCGACAATTAATGCTTGTCGTGGTCTCTTATATTTGAACAAACATGACCAACAATGCATAAATGTCTGAGATTAGCCAAACAAAATGCAAGTAATAGCATGTTCCAAACACACAAGAAACAAAGGAACACAAAGACATGGGTCTAACCCTTGTGAGGTTTTCTGCAATATAGACAAAAATCAGGTGCCACACCATTAAATACGTTGAAGATTACAGTTAAAGCTGAGGGTCGGTTTCGTTGTATGTTATATGCTTTTTAAGGCTTTTCTATAATGTCCTTAAACAATTTATTAGTGTAAAATAAGAGTTTTACTATATCTGACTCCCATATTTTTTTGTGGCAAAATTTACATTTTTACGGCTAAAAGTGTATGCATGTCCTATTATTATTTTATGCCATGAGAGTACATACGTAGATAATTTCATTTTGCTAAAGTATTTTTCAACAATTAAGCATAAAAGGAATTCAATGATTTTTAGATTATCCACAAACTCCATGAGAGCAAGGCATTTAAAAGAAAATTATCGAGTAATATATGGCCCCATATTTTCTCATAAGTTTCATTCTAGAAGATATTAGTGTTTTTAGTTGTTCTCTCTTATTTCCACCGGATAGCGACCCCATATTCAGATGATTATCACAAAATTATCGTAACAACTATATTGTGTCATTTCACTATACCATTGCCGACATCTTCAATTCTTGCTATGGTTGTATTTTAGCAATTAAGAATTTTTAAGAAAATCAAATACACACAAAAAGTACGACTAAATTTGTGGTTCAAATTCTGAAAAATACCTATAGAAAAATGAAAATTTTATTTAGCAAATTTACCAGGTAATCTTTTTTTTTTCCCTTTTCCTAATCGAACATTTCAATTTATCCAAATAAAAATCCAGAATAAAATGAAGAAACAAAAATTAATTTTGTTTCCAACCACAGCATGCACCACATGCAAGCAACCACGCTCGCTGTCATAGTCTCCCCCCCATAGTAGAATGCCCCAATCGAGGCACCGATCCGCTGTGGGTCAATCGCCCGGGCGTCGGTGCACCATTCTGACCATCGCCTTTAATTGGGCCCACACTCTAATGGTCTTTATTCTGCGGTCAAGGGTGCCATGTGGGGGAGCATCATCACCCAATGGCATGGCTGCAAATGCTCAATTAATTGAGAAGGCCAATACGTTTTTTTTTTTTTAATAAATTCAAATCCAACATTTATGAATAATTTCTGTTTTTTAATTCTACATGTTCCCCAAAGGTATGAGGAAACAATCAGGCGTAAGTTATTTTTTCTGGTATAATTTTGTCCTTTTAGTCTATTTGATGCAATAAATTGGCAATGTTTATATTACAATTAGAAATCCTTTCGCTATTAATAATTTTAATGAATAGATTTTAAAAATGAAGTATAGGTGTTTGATTCACAAAACAAAGATACAAATTTTAATATTCAGTGAATTTGGAAAATAGAAAAAAGAATGTTGAATGGATTGGTAGCTAGCGTCAATGTCCTTGCGCCATTTGCTCTTGCAATATTTGAAATTCATATATAATGTAATGAAACCATGTCTGGTCGAACCAATTGATGGAATGCTCACCTACGCGTAAAGGGCTTAATTAGTTTAACTATTCTTTTTTCGAGTACAATTTTGATAATTAGTCTTCTAGACAAACAATAGCGAATAAATAACAAATATACTTTATTGCGAGTAATCAACTCCTTAATATTATGATCAAAATCATATCTTATTATCATGATTATAAGAGGAGTAGGTGAAGACTCTAATGTAGAAAATCATTTTTTTTCCTTTTCTTTTTCTTCGAGAAATATCAGAAGAGTATTGCTTTTAGACTTTTTGCTCTGAATTATCAACCATTTCCAGAATAAACCCATTATGGTGTACCTATTAAATTTATTCAAGTATACAAAGAAATAGTGGTAAAAGTAAAACTTTTAAGTTTCAACCTAAGAAGGAGTCAGAAGTCAAAACATTTAGGGTCGAAAGGGTGAAAACCGAAAATATGTCTTCTCACAAAAGTGTTTTCCTTTTAAAATTATCATGTTAAAATTGACCGAGTCGAAGTACTAGAGAAAACAAGTTGTCATCAGCATTTTCTTTGGGACTTATGCATCTCCATGAGTAATTATTCAAATTTAGATGCAAATGCCATCAATAACTAGCAACAATTTTGAAGATTAAGTGGAATACTAATGAGAAGAGGAAATTAATTTGACTGAGAAAAATTGATGCAACAAATCTAAAGTCTCACCAAAAAAGAGGATATTTTTATATTTGGAAAGTTGGGGTTAGGTATTATAGTACTTATAGGTACCACCGGTCAAGAGGATTTTTTTTTTTTTTTTTTGGTAAATAAGGCAGTAGATTAGTGACTTAGGTAATACAATTACCCACCCTCTTCTTCTTTAGGTCATTTCAGCAGATTTACATTGTTTCATAATTTTTTAGGTTATTTCAGCGCACAAAATTATATAGGTTTATCTTTTATCATAACATATCATAATACATAATAACATAATACATTCAAAAAATTCAATGACACAGAATCCTTCCTTGGAAATAACAAAGCCTAAATACTAAACACGAATTTAATCTATAAAAACATTAATTAAAGAAGGGAATTTTTTAACTTTTAGCTTCTGTTTAAACAACTTAATGCATGCTGGTGCATAAAGCGATTTTTTGTATTTTCTATTGTCTAAGAAAACAACTTATGTGGACTGCATTTGAAATTGTTTTGATAAGGTGTTTAAAACTGATTTCTTCAATGTTCTAGTTTGTGATGATTGATACATATAGCATTATTCTGACAGTGGTGAGTAGGGACCTTGTCTGGTACCAGTTCAATTATCCGAAAATCCCTTCAATTTTCCTTTCAATTTCCTTCAAGAAACAAATTCCCTCTTCAAATTCTTAGTACATTTACAATTGGATAATCTGTTTGGATAACTCAATCTGATTGAATATGATTATAACACATCGCTTGTTGTTTGGTTCTCGATGTCTCCAATTATTTGCTACTTATTCCTGGGTAACAACAAAAGTAGGAATCCATAATTTATATTAACATTAATTACCATTTCAATTCTTGTGTAGATTTCCAGCAATTTCTAAATGAAGAAAGAAAACCTCAAAAACAATTTATGAGAACATTGTGTAGACAAAAAAGTCTAATTTATGAATCCATTAAGATGGAGACAACAGAATTGAAGTTTGTCTTTCTATGATTTTTTTTTTATATATTTTTGCAAGTTTTCTTCTTGTTCTTTCCCTTGGATGGCAGTTCTGAATCTGGCAAAACGGATTAAGGATGTTTCAGGAAAAGATACACCAAAGAATTATGAATAGATTTTCAAGTCAATTTAATTTTGTGGGGGTTAGTTGTCTACATCTATATCTATAAACAATTAAAAAACCAATTTTTTAATGTGTCATTCATTATTTTCATCGATGGTTTGACTCCCTTTGTCTGGATCATACAATTTAATTGGCATGAATTTTACAACAGAAATTTCCGGGAGAATTTGAAGTATTTAGTTTATTAAACTCACGAGTAAATTGCAAAATAATTTCTTTTTTTACCATGTCAAAAGAGTTGTATTTCGTTGATAGATCAAAGAAGAATACACAAATTGAACTTGCTATATTATGAAAAGAGAAATTATTCTTTTCTTTTTTTTTCTTCCAATAATGTATGAACAAAAACATGCCTTGATGAAAATTGTATATAAGAAATAATTCAACTTTCATATGCTTTAATTTCTTTTATACCATTGAACTAATTCCCTTCATTTATGAATAGCTAACTACAGCTAGAACATGTCACTTATACATCATTACTCTAAAGTCATATTTTTAGGTCGAATCCAAGGAAGATGATCTATAATGTTAGGAGAAAAATGACGGCCAATCCATTCTCTTTCTGATTTTGTGCATTGATTATCCATTGTTTCTTTTTCGATCCTCTTTAGAACCTAACGCACGTAGATTTACATCAAATGGCCAGCGATCCATGAGGTTGTTAAGGTGATCGAGGATAGAACTTCTTTGCTTATCATCACGTTGAATTGAACAGCCTTTAGGAGGTTGGTTTGGACCATTAAAGCCAAAGCACGATGTTTAGCCGAAAGTATAGACTGGAAATATCAAAAGGACTGAAATTTCTGGTTATAGTCAAGGATAGAAATCTAAAACGTACTAGAAAATTTAGAATATACATGCAACGTGCATCACGGATGAACTCAAGTGAAAATGACAATTTCGGATTTCCCTTTGAAATTTTTGGAAAGTACAAAGAAATCTATGACTCTGATGATAACCAAACGTCTATGATTTTGATATTAACCAAACAACAACGGCAAAAATCTCTACCTCCATGTTCAGCATGAAATTGTGACCATGTTAGACCCTATAAATTTGTGTACCCCTATTGTACGGTTTTATAGAGATAATTATTATTATTTTTCTTGTGGAAATATTGAGAAATAAGCGTTATAATTTACTGGCTTACAATATGATCTTAGGTTGAACTATGTTGCTCTTCACTAGTTGCGTACCACAAGGGCTAAATCGATTTTACGATCTCAAGCTATTGGTAGTTTGCCTTTCAAAATCTAACATACAATAATTTGTCATGTAATAACGTTTTAAAAAAAGATCATCTTGATATTTTGTTAACGAATTGTTTAAATTTTGGACAGGTTTTTTTTATACCAAATGATAAGATGAAGTGATACTAGAGCCAACAATCATTTCAGCATGCTTCAGCAAATCAACTTAAACATTTCAATCTCTTGCAAATTAATTTAATTTCTTATGAATTAGGTTAAAATAGAAGCAGACTATAAATGTCAAAAGTGCAACTTTTCACAAATCAAAATTTGAAGGATAAGGCGCCATTATCAATAATTTGAGGGTGTAAACTTAGTTTTAGCAGAAAAATATGAAAGATGTTGAATGTCTTGAATTTTGTAATGCGAACCGACCCAATATTTTGGGAGTTCAACCTAATAGGGTTTTACAATGTACTCCATATTAGTTTTTTCAAGAAATAAGAATTCTCTATTTGTCTATAGACGTATGTTGCATTATCCAAACTATGTAAATTTATTTTATAAAATTTTGATTTTTTAAATCTAAACTAAAATTGAACTAAATGAAGTGAAGTTTATTGAAGCAGCATAATTGTGGGAGGTTCTATTTTTCTCTTAATGGGAGTTTTGGGTATCAGTTTATATGGTTCTAATGAACCAATATTAAATTTTAAACGTTGGCTAATTAGTCATATCCTGTTCTTTCTTCAACAATTTTGGATATCTAGTGGGCCTCTCAGTAGGATTTGAACCCAAATGAAGTTCTGATCATCCTCGAATTTTAGGCGGAAGGGGAATTGTAATTATTTCTACTTCTCGAGGTTTTTCTTTGTGCTTTATTCTTGTATTTTTTTTATTTTTTATTTTTATTTCTAGCTGTCCGCGTAACAAAGGGATTATATACACGGTTAAGTTTGGTGATCATGGAGTTAGAATTAGTTGCATCAAGAATAGAAATGATTTCTGAGGAGAAGGCGCCGATCAATAGCACATGAAGAAGCATTACTTTTTAAACCGAAAGAAAAAAGGGAAAAAGAATGGAATAGAAAGCTTTAATTTGAAAACTTTATTTCTTCACTTTTAATTTTGCATGCATTAGCAGACCTAAAGCACCTGCAACCAGCAGACAAAGAGTGCAAGGTTGCCTTCGAGACATGTCTCCAATGATGGTGTATTTTTCTTGAACTTGTTGCAATCTAGGTAGATTAGAAACGAAAAAAAAAACAAATAATCAGAGAGAGAGAGAGAGAGAGAAAGTACTTTTAGTATTGCTTTTTTATGAAAATAAGGTGGAGGTGACTGATGAATTTCAAAGTTCGTAGCAACAACTTTTAGAGGAATTTAATCAAAATCCATTGAAGTTTATCAGTATGTGGTTACATTCATGTGCTGTTGTTGCTTCACATTCTAACTTGAAATACAAGCATCATGTCGTCAATTAATATCCCAGCGAGTAATATTTAAGAATTGTATTATGAACTTTTTAATTCAATTGTGTTCGTTTAATTGTTGATGTGTTTGAGGGTGAGTTCTACGATAAATTAGTTTGAAATGCGCACAAATTGATAAATAAATAAAAAAGGAGAAAAGCATCATTTTATATGCTGACTTAGTGCAATTACTATTTCTTTTTACTGCAATTACTATTTTTTTTTTGGGTCAAATTTATAGCAGTTACCTGTTGAAATCGCTGGAGGATGCACTTTTAAGCTTTTGCTTTTGGACGAAAATGCATATTTAAAAGTATTCAGTAATATGAAATTCCAGTAATTTTTTATAGGAGTTCGAAGTTCTTTCTATCAACTGCAGGATTTTTCTATTTCTGTGTTTGAATTCTTGCCCATACAACTAGCCTTTTTTTTTTTTTTTTTCCCTCATCTGTTTTTTAGGAATTCCACCACTTCTCCAGAGTCCTTCATCCCAACAACCCATTATAATATGAACATTATCGAAGTGATGTGTATCCACTGGTTAAGAGTGATTAATGTACATCCTTGAAAATGTAATGGGTTACCTTGGTACTTATTTTGAATTCTCTGTCTATTTTTTTTTTTCAACAGTGTCTAATAATAAAATGGTACACTATCACTTAGTTGTTCATATTATTTTGTTTAAGTGATACGACGCTATTTCATATTAGATATAATTGACCACTAAAAGAAAAAAATTGGATTCATGATTTAAACTTCATAGTTAGTTATTTAATTTAATTATATGCTTATCATTTATTTCATTGTATAATTGGTGGAAATCCGTGTAAAGTTTTAGTGTAATACATCGAACTGAAAAGTAATTAGTAATGATATAGCGAGCCAAATTGCAATTATCATTAATCTTTTATACAAGCAATAAACAATTAGTATTCTACACAAGCAGGCTTCGTCAATGTTTTGAAACATCTTTAGAATTTTATCAAATATAAACTTAGATTGACCTCTAACATATATCAGTAAAATACTAAATTTACCCCTACGATAAATTGCTTTCTTACATTTTCCCACTTTTCTTTGTGGTAAAACGTGTTTTTTCTTGTTATATCTTGGAAAGTTGTTCACCAGCTTAGAGATATTGTGCACGAAAATAGGGTATTGTTGCTGCAATGACGGTATTGTGTACACATGTGTGTGTCTAAATTTGTGAATGTTAAAGATTATGGGTTTCCATTTAAAATCAATTGGTAATGAGTGGAGTGTCTCGTGAACTTTATATATTAGTTTGTAAATATTTGGGATTTCGATGTGAGATTCTGTGACTCGAGATGAAGAGAGCCCAAGAATGTAAATGGGTGATTGATAAGAGCCCAAATAAAATGGGCTAAGAAAGAACATGATACCATGTTAAAGATTATGAGCTTTTATCTTAAAACCAATTGGTAATGAGCAGAATGACCCATGAATTTTATATATTAGTTTGTGAATCTTTGAGATTTCGATGTGAGACTTTTAACACAAAAAAAAAAGTGTCTCCATAATAAATTAAGGGAAATTGTGCTAGTGACTTAGTATTTTTTTTTCCTATTGCACGAAAAAGGAGCATAGAAAAAGAATGATAGTAGAAAAATATAATATAGAAAAGAAAATGGATAGATATAGCATCATTAAACTGTTTGTAGCTTATAAAAGAAGGCTGATATAAGGAGAAATTTAAATAGGAGAGTATTTTGAAAATTATGAAAGAAGTAAACTCAAAACTAAATGAAAAGTTGCTTGAGATAACAAGACAAGACATGAGCGGTGGTGAACAATATTTCTTAAGTTCCTGACAAGTAACTAGCTCGAAGTTAATATTTTTAGATCTTTAATTAAAACATTTAGATCCTCTATCTAATTTTTCAATTGTGTTTAAAGTAAAATTATGTTGTATTAATGTGAAATGATATGAAATTATAGGTATAATTACAGAAAGCTCCCTGAGGTTTTGGACAATTTCAATTAGCAACCTTCAATTTTCAAAAATTACACAAAGCTCCCTTGCATTCAATGTTTCAAGTAACAAGTCCTCCCTTGTTAGCTAAATTTAAAATGAAAATCCCATAATGTCCTTCTTAATCCAAAAAAGAAAAAGAAAAATATTATTTTCTTTATTACTTGAACCATTGTCATCGCCACTATCAACTTAATAAACACTGCCACTAGCAATCATAAAGCAATCTTAAAAACAATTCCATCAAAACTAGTACACTACTACCAACTAATCAAGAAAATAAAAATAAAAAATTTAAATAAAAAATCCATCATACTTTTATCACTTGAACAACTACCGCCGCCTACCATATCACACCGGCTCCATTTTCATTAGTCACCATCACCACAAGCAACTAGATTATAGTGGCAAAATTCATAGAGTTATTCCCTAGTAAGACACCCAAATCTATTTGCCCAAAACTAATTATATGTTAATAATTTCCAAACCTTATATTTATAAATTAATTCACATATAATAATAAGAATAATATATTATACTAGAAAAAATTTCAAAATATTTAAAAGCCCTTAGATTTTATAAATTCAAAAAATCATAGACAAAATAGACAGCAAGCAACGCTATGGCTAGGGAGGAAAAAGCCCATATTGTTGTAGGAGGCTTGACACTAGGGAGGAGTTTTAGGAATTTTTGTGAGGGCAAAGGAGGTTTCGGAAGTGGGCATTAGTGGGAAGGAGAAAGGGATTGATATTGGTGGCAAAAGTGAATAAATTGAGTAGAGTTTGACAGTTAGAAAAAAAAAAAGAGTTGATGGGAAAAAAAGGAGCAGGGCCTGCTGATTGGGAAAAGAAAGGTAGGCGGCTTCTGATTACACAGCAGGGGTAGAGAGGGAAGAATATGAATGAGCCAAGGGTTATTATAATTATTTTAGCTGATCAAGAGATGTTAGTATAATTTTTTCAAATCTCCATGATGCTAGGTGGAATTGTCAAGGAAGGTTTCTATAATTATTCCAAAATTATATTGTATGTAATGAAATGACGTAATTTTATATTAGATATAATTTGAAATTAACAATTGGACAGAAAATCGTAACTATAATTGTCATTTTCATTTACATATGCATTCAATAAGTTGCAGGGATCGTTGTAGTCAAAACCAAGGTGTCCCAAATTTTCTCACAACAGGAACAAGAAATGTATAATTGTAGACCTTAAAAGTACCTATCAATACCAATAAATAGAAAAACCTTAATGGCGAAATACATAAAGCCTGCATATGGTTATAAATAAAGTATCATCAATAGAAATAGACGCAGGAGTCTGCTAATACAGGCCATTGGCTACAGGCTTTGTGAAGGTTTACATTCTGATTTCTGGCCTCTTACGATAACGCAAGAGAGTCCTCAGCTGTGACACCTCTACTCAGAATATCCCCCATCACTCCCTTTCTAGTTCTTCTGGCTCTTCTCCGCCTTCTTCCCCTTTGTTTTTTCTTTTGCCCTTTTCTCATTACTGTTTCCTCACCTTTTCCCATCGAACAGGACACAGAAAAATAAACATCTGTAAAAGTACCATTCATCAGATAAACCTCTATCTATAAAGGCTGTTTGTTTTTGTGCTCTCTCAGTTTCTTTCCATTTTCTTGCATGAGCCAAAGAAACAACAGCCAAGATCATCATCAAATTATGACTATTTATACCAAGCAAGAATGAAGAAAATTGAAGCAATGAGGACCAGCACTACTATATGATAGTTGTGACAAATGTGAAATCCTCCACTCCTTCGTCTCATATATCCTCATCAGTTCATAACAAGAGCTCAACACACAAGAAAACACACAGAACACACACTGGTACTGTGGCTCAATATTTGACATCTCCTTACTTAAGGCCTTGATCCCTCATCCCCATTCCACTCCACTCCCCACCCTCTTCCTAACGTTGTAGTAGTACTGTAGTAGTAGTACAGTACCTCGGTGGCTTTTTCTCTCTCACACACTCACCCATACACAGAGGAAGAGTGTCTCATATTTTCCGTATGTTTCGTTCATGTACATAACAAAATACACTCATCATCAGTCATCACAGCTGCCTATTATAATTACCTTATTGTTATATAACTAAATTTAATACATCATTTCCTAGTATTTTCATTTTTTTAACTAATTAATCCTCCTTATGAACAAATTATCAACGTTTTCACCAAAAATTAGTATTAACACTAATATTATTTCCATTAATCATGATCATCATCATCATCATCTTAACCAACTTTCCACTCTCTCTTCACTCTTTAACCTAAAATCCACCTCATCATCAAGAACCCATATGGCCACTATGACCACCACCAACACCACTACCACCATCTCCTCCTCCTCCGCCATTCACCGCCGTCAGAAGCTGAAAAGGCTGGTGGTTATAATGGGCCCCACTGGCTCAGGGAAATCTAAGCTTTCAATAGACTTGGCTTCGAGATTCTTTCCTGACTCGGAGATTATTAACTCTGATAAAATCCAAGTCTACCGCGAATTGGACATCACCACCAACAAAATCTCAATGCATGATAGAAGAGGGGTCCCACATCATTTCTTGGGCGAGTTTGACCCGGACACTGAGTTTACCCCGTCCGAGTTCCGCCAACTCTGTCCTAAAACCATTGCCCGGATCACTTCTAGAAGAAAGCTGCCCTTCCTCGTTGGTGGGTCCAACTCATTTGTCTATTCCCTGCTGGCACAAAGGTTTAACTCGGACACAGACGTTTTCGACGAGTCGAGCTCGGTTAACTCGGTCTGCTCCGAGCTTCGGTACAACTGTTGCTTCCTCTGGGTTGATGTTTCTTTCCCCGTTTTGAATCAGTACCTGGACGACCGAGTCGATGAGATGTTGGGCTCTGGGATGTTCGAGGAGCTGGAAGAGTATTTTGCTAGGGAGGGGTTTTCCGAGTCAGACTCTGTGAGTCGGACTGGGCTGAGAAAGGCGATCGGGGTACCGGAGTTCGAGAGATATTTTAAACGGGTCGGGCTGAGAGGGCGTTGGATTGGTGCGGACGATGCGGAGGTGGATGCTGACGTGGAAATGAGATTGCTATATGAGGAAGCGGTGAAGGCGATCAAGGAGAACACGCGTACGCTGGCGAAAAGGCAGCTGGGGAAGATCCAACGGTTGAGAGATGCAGGGTGGGACCTACAGAAAATAGATGCCACGGAGGCATTTAGGGCGGCTATGACGCTGACGTCAGATTCCGGCGAGAGGACGTCGGAGATCTGGGCAAAAATGGTGGTGGAACCAAGCGTGAAGATTATGAAGCAGTTCTTGATGGATTAGGTTTTCCAGCTGTTTCCAGCTCTCTCTCAACAAAATTTTCTTTTAATTTTCTGCCCCATTTCTCTCTCATGTTTGTTAGCAATTTATTTTATTTTTTGGCTTTTATTTTTCCCACTTTTTTTCTGTAAAAGTTTTTTCATAATTGGTTGGGGCTGATTTTGCTATTTCCGGATCGGGCGACCAATTTTGGAAGAAAAATATGTTGGACGCCTTTGACAATATAACTGGTGAGTTGGGTATTTTTGGAGGCAGTTATAACTTTATATAAATACAGAAGAAATTATGAACAAAAACACTCTCTCTCTCTCTCTCTCTCTCTCTCTCTCTCTCTCTCTCTCTCTCTTCTCTCTCTCTCTCTCTCTCTCTCTCTCTCTCTCTCTCTCTGTGTACAAATGTTGCTTACTTCAAATGTTTCGGTGGAAGGGCAGAATCCAAATGGACAATGGTACTATGCTAGTATTAGATTTAGAAATGACTCAGCATCGGCTTTTCTTGGTACCGTATTTGCAAAGTGGTATGTTTTCGAAAACAAAGATCACTATTACAAGTGATTTTTGGGTATTTTAATGTCAAAACGGTTTGTAATTTTGTCTAATCAGCCTATAAAATGTGCTGTTTGAAGTCCTAATGCTGCCTCAATTGGGAAGACTAAAACTAATGGCAAAGTAAGGGTCAAGATAATTAATATGTGGAGATTGGATGTCTTTTCTACATTCTTTTTTGAGGGAGTCTTTTCTACATTCTTGTTTCAATAATCAAGAGTTATTTCCGTCGAAGGCACTATATACAAGAGCACATTTGAAAGATAGAGTTGTGGATTCATCTTAATTGTTTAAACAAATAGATATTTGTGATCCAATTTTGAACCTTCAATTATATAAAAAGTAGACCAACAATTTCTTCAAATGACCATGTTATTACAAGGTGACATGTGACGTTGTTGGAACGTATGTTTATCGTAACATGTGACTTGTGAATATAGACGAGTATATGGCAAATGTTTTTGTTCCAGAAGCATACAAAATTTGCCTTTATGAGTATTTTCAATATTTCTGCTTCCGCCGATGAAATGAAGATCCCAACTGCTGCTGAACTTCATGTTTCTATGATTTAGTAACCCAAAAACACTGTTCAATTACTAATGTTGAATGAGAAATTATGGAGTTCTTCCTTTCCTTTTTTCGGTAACAAAGGGAAGTAATTTTACATCTATACAAGATACAAGTTAACTGGTTCTCTTTCAATTAACCTATAATATGTCAGAATGTAACAAAAAACTTCACCCAGGGAAGAAATTATGGAGTTCTTCCTTAATTTCACTGCATTAAAATTAATTGTAAAGCTAAAAATAGTAACTTAATTTCGACATATCTGAATTCAATGAGTATAAATATGAGCGGAATAACACCATGAAATTGCAATTTATGGATTAAAAATATAATGTATAGATATTTTATTAAATATATAACTTTCATGCCGACCAAATTTTCAGTTCATCATGGCGCATTATGAAAAATTTTTACATGAATCTCGCCTACAGCTCCACCTATAGATCTTATACTCTAAAATATAGCTACGTAAGCATTTTACATAACTTTCTTATCATCATCAAATATCATTGTGCTTGTATAGTACTCTTTTAGAACACGATATTCAAAGACTGAGACTATGAATCTGATCTATGTAAGAATTTCTTGCATATTATATATGTGAGAGAAAATGAACTCAATTACAAGTATCCTTTATGCGTTTTCGTGTATCTCTCTTTTATTTGTTTTCGATCTCTTCTTTTACTCGAAAAAAGATATACGATCGTGATGCTTATGATCATATTTATATTTTCAGAATCCCAGTGACTGAATTTCTTCAAATTCTGGTTCCATTTGAAGTTATGTTGTGGTTTACTCTTGCTCTTTGTTACACCAAGATTAAGTTCTTTCATTGTATTTTGTGTTATATTTTCTACTTTGTTAATCTTGTAATAGTAATTTTTGCTGTTCAGTATACAATATAGCTTTACAAAATTTATATTTTGAAACATTCTTTCAATTCTACAGCATCCATTCACATCATAATTTCTTTGACTTTTATAAAGTTGACAAAAAGAATAACTTTGAAGTTTCTTGTTCTTAAAGGAGATTTCTTTATTTTTTTTAAAACCACGATGAAAATGTTTGTGAGAAGGGGAGCACCTTCTTAATTTGACCTTTTTTTTTCATTGTATCTAACATCAATTCATTTTCAAGGATGGGTCAAAGTATGCGTTAAGAAAGGTAAGATGCTGAAAATTCATGGCAGGAAGTACTTGGCTCAAAAGACAAATTTTGTAGAATGGCCAAAAGTCAAAGAATTTGAAAAAAATTATTGGAAAAAAAGGGTTATTCAAAAATTTGAACCTAAGGGGTCCCATAAGTCGTTTTAGGTGTAGAAGTAGATCACCTAGCTAATGAGAGAGAATTAATGTTAAAGGATTGTGGTCCTAATCCTACCACAACATTCCATACATGCTTCTTTGTGAGGTGCTAGAGTGGGAACTATTTTTCCATGTTTCTTCCACCAATGGCAAATTGCTTGTATTGTACATTTCAATATGTAAATTCATAATGAAGCACTATAGATTGGGAAATATGACATTCTTTCAGTTTCGCCATTTAAAAATGTCACTTATTCTCAATTGGATTTGTCAATTTCGACTTTGGTTGGTGAGGTCAATATAAAGCAAAACCAACCTTTCTAAGTTACTTTATTGAACAATGGAATTTAATTGACTTGAAAGTCTTCCAACATTAATGAAAATAACATAATAATTTTTATTAAATTGGCTTTGCCGACTACAATTTTTTCGCCTGTCTAATAATGATGCACAAACCAACTAATTCACTTGTGTGGTAGATCTTTTCTTTGGTACAAGGAGACCAACTCCTAAGATGTTAGAGGCTGAGTTAACTAGCATGAAATAGACATTGCTTTGAAAAAGAAGTTTTGCCTTTTGCAACTGCCCAATGGAAATCACTATCATAATAAAATAGAACATTAATTTATTGTACTAATATGCTTGTTACATTAAACTTTCAAAACATTAAGCTCCTTAAAGTTGATTCAAACTTAATGATTTCATGCTGTTTTTACTACCTTAATCCAATTCACCAATCTTGAGCATGGTAAAAAACTTGTCCTTCATTAGATGGAGGAGAGATCAGTTTTTTACCATATCTTCGATTCTTGTTAGGTAACTTGATGGTGGAAAGTTGAGTAACCCTCTAAAAGACAATGAGAGATTATTTAAGCACCTTTTTATACTTATTTAACAACAAATCCGGCTTTGTTTATCGCTATCTAAAAATATTCCCTTAGGTTTATAGCAAGGGGACCAACGTACCCGAAATCATTCTTTACTTGCAACTTTCTTGGCAATGTGATGGAAAAACCTTAAAAATAAATTTAAGGACAATGTAAGTTTGAAGTTTACCATTGAGATAAATTGATGAAGTTTTTAGGTGATGTTCATGTTTCAATTTAAAAATTGATGGATAGAATTGTCTTATTTTGATATCCATGGCCTCTTGGGATTGGCTCGACCGGCACGACACTTGGAATTGCGTCTCATTTTCCGTTTCCCTCCACAGTACTTCCAAATCTCATACATCAACATTTTGGTCATGAGATTATCTTAATTAAACGCGTACTATGCTGCATGTTTATGATAATCTAGATAATACAGTCTTACGTGGTTGACATGTTGGATACTGTATCATAATAATCAGAATCAAATGTGGAAGAAAATTCCCCCTAGTACACTAGCCATTAAAAGATTTGGCAACAAATTTATAAAGGTGATGTGGTTCATGCATCTAACAATTTCTTGTATCATGGGCGGTAAGAATGCATTGCAATAATGGTATTAGGAAACAATATTAAAAGCAGCCAAATTATATGCCACACACAAACTGGCCAAGAATATCTTCGTCATTTTTCTTAATTTTATTCAGTTTTATTCACTAGTTCAGTGTAGCAATGTATTCAACAAATTAGATTCAAGTGATAATATGGTATCACAACACTTTGACATGCTGAAATGTTAAGTACTATCGACAATTTTTAGCCTACAAAAACTTGCAATGGCATAGAAGATCTATTGCCAAATCGTACTAAATCATTGATTACATTAAAGATCCTTAGCTAACACAAAGTGGCATAAAAATGTAATCTCATATAACTTTTCTTTTCTCAAAGATAGCGCTTATAACTCATAAGTAACATGTAAATATTTCGTAGTAAACTTTAGTAGTTTGTTTTCGAAGGTTAATGCATGATAGTAATATAGAGTTCCTATCAGAAATTTATTCGTCAACATGATTGATTACTAGCGGACCACATAGGCCAGCTAGCTAGCCATGCATGTTAAAAAGAGTCTCCTAGTAGTCTTTTGATAGGCCTGCGAAAATCATGTAGCCTTCTTCTTTAATTTTGGTGCACTGAAAATGAGGGGATTTACCCATGGCCAAGTCCTAGCTGTTTAGACTTTGGACAATTGTCGCATTGCCAATTATAGCATGAAAGAGCCAACTTTTGTTTCCAAGGTTCTGAAACTTTTGAACAAAAAGTAAAAACTCAACCCTTCAATTCATGGACACCTCAATTCATTCTGTCATTGTCCTTTCAACTCAAATTTTTTGAGACGCACAATTCCTTGTACTTAAGAGGGGCCAAACTACGTTGCCCTGGATGAAGTCTTTGTCACATTTCATTCAAGAAATTAATGTCTGTGTAATTACTTCATTTGTTTCCTGTTGCCTTCTTTGTATGATTGATTATTTCTTTTCTTAAATAGGGAACGTTTGATTGGATCACAGTGCAGATGAAATGATGTATTCATTTAATACCCGAAATTGGTTTGGGACAGTTGCCGCATTTCCTGTGTTGGCCACCAACCTAAAACTTTGAAATGTGCAGTCCAAATTTTACATTATAAATTCGATCCATGTGAGGTTACTGTTCGTTTTTAAGCAATATATGATTTAACACATTTGATAGAAATTGTTTATAAGTTAGTTATTATAATATATAAACTTAATTTGAAACAAGTCATGCTAGTAATTATTTCAGCCTCGAAAACAATCAATAATTAGGTCTCATAATTCTGTTGTATACATCCATAATCCTAGCTCATAGTCGATGAGAATTTGGATGGAGAATCATAAATCGAAATGTCAGTGACATCGAGCAAAGTGGTTTAGTGGTCAGGTAAGCCAACTAAAGTGCTCCCTACAACAACTTTGGAGTTCAAATCCTATTTGCTGCAATTAAATCCAGAAAGGTATTATAGTATTTTCTCTAGTTTAATAGTAGTTTAGTTCTCATTGACCTCCAAGTTTAATTGGACCATTCAGTAGAATAAGTTAAGAGTAAACTAAAATGTTGAAACTTGACAAAAAAAAAAAAAAGATATTTCTGATTCGAATCGGACATGACCTCTTAGCATTAAATTGGTATATCACCATTTCTCAACCACCTTATTACTCGGGATTTATGATTAACTGCCGAATGTATACTCACATTATCTTCGTTTGATATACATGACTGAAATCCTCCAAAATAAAGCTCGGATTCAACAATAAAGAAATCCTCACTTCGCCAATATCTTTGTTGTGCCGCAGTACTAGATCCGGTCAAACAATACATGGATAACAATTCGGAATATAATTTATTGCAATATGTCAACAGGTATTTTACTGAGCTATTGAGATCAAATGCCATTTAGTTTTTTGCAAAAATGTTCAATAATCTATCCACAATGGCTGATTACTAGTTTGCTATTCATTAGTTGGAGGATAAGTAAATAACCAATCGGCATGGTTGATGGTTACATATATAGAAACATATTGTATCCTATATTATATGCGTGATCATCAATTTATCCTAGATAGAAATTGACAGCAAGCCTCGATTGGTAAAAAGTTATTGTTCAGAGAAATCGGACACATTCAGCTTCTCAATGAGAGTTTACTTCATGACAGTGATGACACGACACAAGATAAACATCAAATAGTCTCATTTCGACCAATTGAATAAACTTTTCTCAAATGAGATATTTATGTTAAAATAGTGACATGCATGATTTAGTTTACCTGTTCATAGGAAGCTATGGAGCATACGCTACCATCATGAACTCGAAAGCTTCGAAGATTCAAAAAATGAGTTTTTTTTTTTTTCCACACTTAAAAGGTTGGAATTTTAACATATAATCTGAACTACGAATGATTATCATCCCTAGTGAGTAACTATGGGAATTGGACCCAGTATGGGCGCATGCCTCAGTCACACGTATTTTTACCTGTCTCACCAATGGCTAGCTGAACTTGGACCTGCTCGTGCTGACCAAGTGGCCTATGGATATAGTCTTAAACATTTTTAATGAAAAAAATGATAAAACTTAGGTACATGTATGTAATGTATGTAATGATCATAAAAACATAATCTTACTCGTTCAAAACACATATAAACTTAATGTATATGCATACGTTGTCACAATTCTTTTATTGATGATAACGATATACGAGTTTAATCTACATTATCACAATTCTTTTTTATTAAAGACGATTGTATAAATTTAACATACAATGAAAACTGAATGAACATATATTAAATATGAACTTATTTATATATATATATATATATATATATATATATATATTAAGAATGAATACCTGAGACATTTTGCTCTTGAAACCTCTAGGCTAACTAGTGTTACACTCATAATTAGATTAGAAGCCACTGGCATTAGGGCAAAAATAAAAAAGTAGTCTAATGCATTATTGTACATCTAACACAACTTTTTAACATTTGTTTGTACACAAATGCACGCATGTCTAGGTGTATACCTATATGGTAAACAAATAAGGAAATGATGAATGATTGAAGAATTGGAAGATCCAAGGAATGTGAAAAGAATGAAAGACAAACATATTGAAAAGTGAGAATGAGTGTTTTGGAAGCATTTTGTCATTATTAATAGAAAGCCATATATTACTCCTATTGTTAAAGCATGCATTGTATTGATTATTGAAGCATGTACTATACAATTAAGCCTAATTGAATATTGTGCAACATGATGTATTATATTAGCATTCTTGAGGCAATCCAAGAAGAGCAATTGGCTCTGCCTAAAACAAGGAAGAATAGAAGTGACAGTTGAGTCAGTCCGCGTGCGGTTCCTTTTGCGCATGATCCTATATATTTCATACCACCCTCAAACCACCGTAATATAGTTTCATATAACTATTGCATTTGTTGTTTGTGTAGTCTGAATGTGTGTTATTTGCACACTTTGTAAGGAAAGAGTAGGGTACTAATTGATCATTGCCCTTTGGTTGTAGAACGCAATATTGCCATTATTGGCATTTGTTCCTAGGAATGTTTGACCATTTACGAGGATAATGAGAGGAATGCATGTTGGCTTTCTGCATGCTTAGCATTTTTATATTTTCAAGTGCCTATCCACTTGGGCTCAAAGTAGGATTTCATATTTTCCATTTTATTTTGTTTTCTTGCAATTTAAATTTTGTCTTGGATAAATTAAGGATATATGCTGGTGAATTTCTTATCTATCAGCTGTGTCCTGTTCATAGTTGTAGTTGGAATCATTTCTTGGCTTTATCATGGTGCTTTTAACAATTTTTTGAATATCAAGCAAGTCTTAGTCATAGGTGCTTTTAATCAACATTTCAATTATGTTATCTGTCATTGATTAAACTAGTTGAAGCATCACAGTTGTCTTATATTTTAATTACATTATTAACTAAATAATTGATAGATCATTGATTCACAAATTTATCGTCCTTTGCTTTTAATGACATCAAAAATTGATAGTTGGATAGGGCTAAATACACGGCCTATTCTTCACTAAAAACACTAAAATGTTATAATTTTTGTGCTTTAATTAACACTTTGCGATAAAAATTATATTTCTGCATTAAAAAAGGAATTCACAATTTTGTAATTTTGAAAGTTTCAGCGGTCAGGTTTAGGTTTCTTGTTGATTCTTGAATTTTCACGCAATCCTTTCCATTTTCTTTATTTTTAGCATATTCACTCATCCTAGATTTTGGGCTTGGCCCAGCCAACTTAACTTTTGTGGGCGTTTAAATCATATTGCAATCGTTTCGTCCTTTTCTTCTTTAACCTGATAAATCATCCTGGATCTTGGGCTCGGCCCATCTAGCTGATGTCAGCCGATCACTGAAATCCAACCGTCCATTATGATCCTGGGTTTCCTTTGGTGTTCTTCCATGTACTCGTCATGACGATAGACTAAAGTCAGGCCCATTATATAGTGAGCTTGAGGATTTTATGCGTTCGCAGCCCGATTACTCTTCAGTGCCCATTATCTAGTAACATTTCAATCAAGCCTGCAATGTGTTGAATTCGCGATCCAAAAGTAACTCTAGCTCCACATTCTTTAGTTTTATTAGTGATTAAATTGATAAATTCATCCATATATCTTCATCACCACAAATATAACAATAATAATAATAAATAGAAAGGATAAAAAAACTCCAAAAGGTAGTCCATATTTCTCATTTCCTAATATGTTCATTAAGATACGTTATTTCAGCTTACGTTGATATATTAGATAATACATGGAACCATAGTGGGAAAATCTTCAGATATTTTGAGGAAATCGTTACATTAATAATCAAACCATATGTAGTTTTTTTTAATTATTATTAAAATAGAAATTTGGATATATAAGAATGCAGACCAACGAATTTTGGAACTTGGCATACATGATGATGAGAAATGAATGAATGAGTAGCTAAATTGGAAAAATAAGCAATTTGACCATATTGTATGTAATATATTCCTCTGATTTCTAAGCCCAATGAGGAGTGTAAGGTTGGAGCTTAGCCCTAATTCCTTTTTGGGATCCTTTCTTTTTGTAGGTCAAATTATAACTTACTCCTAATCTATTCTATGGGATAATCTAACTTAGGCTTAGGGGGCTCCTAAACTTATTTTACAGGATATTCCAATTGAATCTGAAGGCCAATGGGAGATAGAACCACTTATTAGGATTAGAGAAAACACTATAGTGCCTCTCTAATTTAACTACAGTAGGTGAGCTTTGAATCCCAGACTTGCTGCAGGAAGCAATTTAGTTGACTCCCCTAACCACCTAAGCCACTTAGCTCGATGGCTGCTTTTTGGGCCCTATATTTTGGCATTTTATGCTTCCCTTGGTGTTCCAAGGTGTTTCTGACAAGGACTTGTGTGATTAGTGTTTGAATCCTCCAAAGCTATCTAGGCATTTATTCAATTCAAAATGGTTTCGTCACAAAAGGAGAAAGAATGCTTGTTGGAGCTAGAACTCGTGTCGGCACAAGAATTCGAGCCCATAGAAGTAGATTTTTAAAATTTACAGTCTCCGAGAACAACTCAAACCAAAGTAACAATCCTAAGAAATTTGTTCGATACCCAGTTTAGTTGTCAAATTTGACCTTTGACTATGGCTACGATTCAAGTTTTTATCATCAATGTCTAGTATTAACACGAGGCTTGACATAATTTATGAAGTAAGAAAGAAAATACCAAAAGGAAAAGGGAAAATTTGAAAAGTAATCGGTAAATTTAGGATTTGTCTTACCTAAACCTTTTTTAATTATTAGTAGGTTACACGGTACAACTAAAAGAATTTAAATTTGAATAGAAGTTATGTTTTATGTATTCGGACACGCTAACATAAAATAATATTTAAACAAAGTGTATGAAAATTAATCCGTAAGTTAATCTTATCCAACTTCATGAGGTAAACGAAATTAAGGTCCCATGATGGCCAGAGCCAAAATGTTTTATTATTACTTTGTAAATGGTGTTTCTTGGACGTGGCAAAAGTTAATTAAGCTAGTCTTTTTTGCCCATTAAGGCATTAACCTTTCATGCAAGTTGCTAAATTTCTAGTCTAATTTCCTTCTAGGCAATTGCTAATTTTCACTTCTAATGAAAGTGAAGAAAAGAAAAGGCAAAAAACTCAACACTTTTGAATAATTGACGGTTCTAAGGAAGAAAAAGATAAAAGAAAACTCAAATGGGTTTGAGTTTTCAAGTGATTTTGGAAATCAGTTTTTCAACAATTTAAAAGGAAAATAATTTATATACTTTACTTTTTAATACTTACACTTCTTTCTTGTCTTTTATTGTTTGAAAAGACTAAAACAGTTTTATTATATTTTATAATAGAACTCTATTCACTCTTATATATGATAAGTCGATTGATCTTAACAAGGTTGTATATTGCCAAGTGACCATCCTACTTTGCCATACATACATATTAATTTTCTGTCAGTAGAGATGTTATTTTACATAACAATTAATCAGTACGTATGATAATTATTTATGTAAATTTTAAGATCATGTTTTGATCAGTATTGAATTGCATAAATTAGATTTATGCTTTCAGATATTAATTGCACGCACTCTCTTCGGCTTACCTGCCTTTTTCCTTCAATTTTCAATATTATCCAATATATTATATCCATTTAGATCCATTTATTTTGATATTTATCAAATAAGATATGCTCTGGTATAATGCACGGGGTATATTTATAAAATTATAGATGAAATGTAAAATAAAGATCTTACAACTTAGAAGTATTTTAGTATTTAATTTGATGAAAAACAAAGACTGAAATGTATAAATAAAAATGTATAAATAACCACTTGTTTAAATTTGGATTGCTAATACAATAGTAACAACAATAGAGACAATCAATGCAATTATGGTAAACATCAAGTGAGATTAGCACAATTTGTCGAAAGCTGTTTTTTGTCTAATACTAATGACATCCAAATTGATTTAACATTTCCACTCACACTTCTTGCTTAGAAATTAGCCAGATAATTTTACCTTTTTAATTTAGATGTCTACTAAGTGATTCTCACCATCAATTTTCTCGACATAATGTTTCTTTCATCATTCGAAGTGGACCAAATATTAAAATTGGATATAAAGATTTGTCTTACAGCCACTTGAAGGGCACATACTTCCGTTTTCAATATGCTTTCTCTCTCTTTTTTCTTTATTTTCCTTTTTTTCTTTGGCCCTTTTCAGAACAACTTATAGTTCAAACTCTCAATCCGTTACCTAAATTTGGTTTTCTGTCATTTTTATAAAATGAAAATATTGTTTGCTAATTTGACATTCAAGCTTACCCCGTCAAGAAATTTATTGGAGGTGCGATGATGTAGCACTGGTATTCTTCAAATTGTAGAAGGGAATTCTATACGATGTTCTCATCCCCAGTCCTGTATTAATTTCGTTGACCGAGTTGATTCAGTCAAGTGATTGATTTACATATAAAAAATCTAATGCGAAATTATTTTCCAGAAAATAACTTAAGAATGTATATATTGCTACTTAAGCTTGCATTTGGAATATTAATCTTAATTTTAAAAGCAAGTTGAAGTTGATTGGCAATAATTATTTAGAACTTTTGGTATTCTGTGATTTGTTTTTAATGGAGGAAATTAAATAAATTAAAGGGAATACTTTGAAAATTTTACAGGTAAACTGAATTACTTTTTTGCATAGTCAGGGAAGTCAACCAAAATACTTTAAAAGATAGTAGCTTATTTAAAAAGTTTACTTGTTTGTAATTTATTTTAATTGATAGAACGCCACAACAGACCGTGGAACAGCAGATGAACAAATTAACCTTTTACAGTATAATACACATAAATCAAGAATATTCTGTAACAAATTGGTCTAAAATACATGAATATATTACATCTATCTTTCAATTGTGTTAAGTATGGGTTGTTAGCTAATAGTCGATTCAGATTGTTTCATATTGTGTTAGTTTTCCATTTACCTACTAATTTTAGAATATTAATGACATTGTAAAATATTGAACTTGTCAATAATGTATTTAATAGTTGATATAACAATGTTAATATGGGGTCAAGTTAATCAAACTAGATTTTATCATGAACTGAACCTTGTTACTCTTCTTTGTTTCTACAAAATCTGCAAATGGTAGACGGGCCAGTTTAATGTTAACAATTCTAAGGTGGAGTAAATTTATGTTTGAATAGTTAAATTCTCGTGGTTTAGACAGAAATAAACTTGATGAAAAAAAAAGAGATATAAATTGAGTTATTTAAGTTTCCCTACCAAATTACTAGTTATATAAAATCCTATAAATTATTTACTTCAGAAAGTTTTCACCCGGAATATATTCATAATGAGGCATAATAACGGCAGTTATGATAAAATATATAGTTGGAAAAAAGAGAAATGATTTCACACCAAGACTTCTTTCTATTTCTTTATCAACCTTAAAAGGAGCTCTTATGTTTCTCAGAAAACCAAAAATTTAGCTCTTTTATTGCTTCATATAATAATGTGGGGTTCGTATATCATCTTTTACACTTGACAGCCATAGAATTACAGCAATTTTTTTGAAAATAACAATCTGCTATACATACAAATGCATTACTAGAATCTTATACATTGGCTATGTTGAGGGCCTTGGATTTTGTATAGCAACTCGAATTGTGACAAACTAGATATTTTGGGAACTCGACTGAAAAAGGAAATTCTTTTGAGGTCTATCGCAGAAGCAAAGGGCCTCACCTGGATCCCACCACTAACCTTCGTGGTATTTCGTTCTATAAATATATTATTATAAGGTTTTACAATTTTCTTAAGAAATAAGAATTTTCTATCTGCCCTAAACATAAGCTGTATTGACCGAACTGCGTAAATTCTTTGTGGTTTTTTTTTTCTTGTAGTTTTCTTGTTGAATTCTACCTGTCCGCGTAACAAGCTATTAAAATTGTGTAACTAAATCATTATTTTAATTGGATTAATATGACCTGAAACAATTCAAATTCTAAAGTACATTATAAAGTATTTTTCTTAATAATGCGTTTTTTGAGACAAGTCAATATAAAAAAAAAAATTCAATAGGGGGACACTAAAAAACCAATAAAAGTAATCGAAATAAAACAATGGAAATGTTCCTTACAACACCCCCACCCCCCCCCCCCCCAAAAAAAACCAAAAAAAAAAAAATCCAAAACGCAATTTCCCTTCTTTGTACGACTCTTTATACGAGAGTCGATTATTTTTGCATAATTTTTTCTACATTTGAAAGTCAATTCTCCATTGCAATAATTCACATCTATAATAATATTGATAAATCCACTGATCAGCCCCTTGTAAGAGCTTTCAAAAGACTGCTGTTTAGATGAATTTCAGAAGTCAAGTTTTTAGAATAATCCAAGAAGCCCGCTACATTGACCTGACCCCTTTTTTGTTTGCCTTTCAGTGTCAAAGTTTACATTTCTCTTCTTGTTTTCTTGCATCAATGCTTATAGAATACTGTCAACCAGTGAACCGGCTAGATTAACCGGTTTATTAAATTTGACCCCAAAAATAGACAAAACTATGGCAAAAGTCAAGTAGCTTTTAAAGTTAAACAATTTCTTCTGTTTTCACAATAGAAAACGGCTGTATCTACATAGGTAGATGACAAAATTTTATGGTTCTTTTCCGACTATATGAGATATTTCTTTTCACACTAATACACAAAACTTGAACATTGAAATGCAAAAGTTACTAACATACGACAACTAACACTTTGTTTAGATGGTTATTTGTTGGTCTGTTGTTTGAAAAATATTATTGTTGTAGTTTTAGATATTTTTATGATATATGTGTGTGTGAAATAAATTTAATTGAAAAATATTCTTGAAATTTTCCAAAAATATATCTCTAAAAAACTTAACCAAACAGTGTAAATTGCCTGTAACTTGAGGGGATTGATTTATTATATAAAGTTATATTTAAATCTTAAAAGGGTCAAATATAGCTAGTGGGCAAAAAATCTTTTTTTTTCCCTTTTTTTTTGATAATTAGTGCTCAAAAGATCTGGTTCCTTTTATGCTTGGCTCTCTCCTTTTTACCAGTCTCCCTTTCCCACTTCCTCATTTGCCTCCTCAAGAGAATTGTACAGAAACTACAATAAATTATCATTCAGAGAAAATAAATGATTGAAATCTTTTTTTGATGAATAAATGATTGAAATCTGATTCAGACAAAAAGATAATGTACGGTCTAAAACAACAACATCATAATTATTGGGTGGTAGACTTATTCTACATTATCACTAAAGCAGGACAAACAGATTGACCTAGTAGTTCGTTTGTAATTTGGATTCCCCATTTTTCTTTTAATCTACTACACTGAGTATGAATCTTGAATCTATAACGTATGAGCTTAAACAATTTGCAGCTATTTATTCTGCAAAAATCAAACGTATAATAACCACCCCTCGAAATTTTTACAATTCACCAAATAAAATACAAATAATTGCTTTTTTGACCAAGTAAACAGATAGAACTGACTAACTAAAATTCAAAAATCTTAGGTGAAGAAATTTAGTACATATCCAAATATATAGATATAATTTGAACAACAATTATTTTATAGGTAATTTACTTGCCACAGCGGTAACTGCCCCGGTGCTAGATTTGCCTTCTCACAACTGCCTTCCGCTAAACCCTAACATTTTCAACGGTCAGAATTGGCTAATCCAATCTAATAATTTTTCATCAACACAACATCTATCTTTTTTCTCTTTGATCTTTCTCAACTGCTTCCTATATATCTGACTTATCGATCCCTCTTTTCTCTATATATACGGTATACCCCAACAAACATCTCAAGTTTTGTTCCGTCCATGGTACATATTTGTCATAGCCTCATAGCTACATATAATTAGCTGTCAAAATCATGAATCCAGCAAGTTGTTTCCTTGAAGAGCCAAGAAGGTTGATCAATGGTCCATGTCCACCACCATTGAGGATTAACAAGGATTCCCGTGTTATTCAAAAACCATCTTCAGTGAGCAAGGTAACAAAGCAGCAAAAAGTTACCAGGTTGAATAATCATCAGCAGCCTAGACAGCCAGTGATCATTTACACTCATTCTCCTAAGATCATTCATACAAAGCCTAAAGATTTCATGGCGTTGGTGCAAAAGCTCACGGGCTTTACGCGGCCTGAGGATGAAATAGCTGGTGCGGAATCTCAGAGGGATGATCGGACAACATGTTTTGAAGAAAGGAATTTGGATAATTCGGTCAGTCATGAAGATAATGATTCATCTTCGGTTACCAGCGATGACAAGTATGAAGGTGATAATGCCAATAATGTTATTAAGGAGAGCTCATCAGCAGTTTCCCCTGTCAACAAAGGGCTAAATCCATACTTGAATGACTTTCCTCTATTCACTCCAAATTCGAACAATTTGTTTTCTTCACCTCAGACTGTTTTCGGATACCCTGATGTGGTATTTACCTCCCCAAATATTGTTGGTTCACTGTCGCCTTCGTTTCTGGAGTTCATAAAGGGTCTGCCAGAGTATTGATTGGAGTCTTTTGGAGTTATTGCAATTGACCATTTCGCAAGTTGGTAGAACACGGGATCAAATCCTCAGCCTGATTTACCATCCCCTATCGGTCCTTTCAAAAAAGAAACAATCTTTTCATTTATTTTCTACTCAATTTATTCAAGTTGGTGGCTTAGTGATGTTTTTTTATTGGAGAGATAAATGAGGCTGAGGGCCTGATCCTGTGAACACTTTTCTTGTCCATAGGTTTGATTTCTTGCTATATTACTCTTCCAGATTCATGTCCATAGGTTTAATTTCTTGTTATTCTACTCTTTCAATTTCATGTATCTATTATTCATAAGGTTTAGGTTGTTGATTATATGCTAAATAAACATTTATAGAGTATTACATAATTGCAGAATGTCGCGCCCCATTTTTCGAAGGGATAAATTATACGTGTGAGTGAGGCCGCGAAAAAGACAAAGGGAGAATTAAATGTAATTTTAGTTATTGGAAAAAAGAAGCGTGTAAATTTTGCTAAGAATAATTTTTTTTTAGAAAATGCTTTGTAAAAGATGATTCGATAAAAATGTGACAAACAAATGCTTTATTTTTAAAATAAAAGAAAAAGAGCCTAAAATGGGACTTTGAAAATGCGACGGTTTTTGGGCCCGAAAATAGAGTCTAAAAAGGGTTTTTTTAGTGAAAAAGAAGTCGCCACTTGGTATTGAGTTTTGGTGTACCAAGTCACCAGAAAATATTCTATAAAAGGTAAAAAATTGAAAATGATTTATTTAGAAAATGCTTTTTGAAAAAATGTAAGAAAAAACGAGAAAACCCTTTTTTGACAACTCCAGGTCTTTGAAAAACAAGAGAAAAAAGTTCGGGAGTCACAATTGAAGAAAGGGAAGGCAAAGGCTTGCGCCTAAGGCACCCTTTCAACCTAGCTGAAACTAGTTGCGAGGTTTAGTCTAAATTTTCCTAATATAACCCTAAGATTTTATCGCATTTGGATGTAACTATATGAATGCAAATCTAGTCCTAAAAATGGGTATCATTAAGGGACAAAATGTTCAATTGAGGTTTAGTTGGGATTACTGCATTAATTGCGAAACCTGAGTCTAGACCTTGATGGAGTCACGAGTGTAGATGCAAAGTGAATATGCAAAAGAAAAAGAAAATAGTAACATAGATAGTAAGTGAACAAAAAAAGTGGGAATGCAAACATTACGAGTACGGGGGACTAATAGACTCGTGACTAACTATTCCTGAACGACATGTACGCCATCGCTTCCCACGTGAGTAGATGACTATTTCTAGTCAAGTTACACAAATGACCTAAGATTCTATGTGTGGTGGAGTCTAAATGTCATGCGCCAAACATGGGTTTTAAAAATAGATAATAAATGATAGAGTGTATATATATAAAAATCATACAAAATGGAAAAAGGCCTAAAACAAAAAATGTGTGTGAAATGGCATGGAATGAACACACAAGAAATGATTCTAATACTAAAATGACTTAGAGGCCTAGCATTGAACTAAGCCTATTTTCTAAAAATTCTCCGCTAGCGTTGGACTAACGAAAAAACCGAAATTAATCACAACTAGCGTTGGACTAGTGTGACGACGATACACATATATAATAATAAAGCAAGTAAATGAATAAAATATTGATTGACGCAATAATCACATAAAAGCACATGATAGCACATAGGAACATATAACACATAAGCATGATATTCTAGATGCAAAGTCCTAAAGAAAGCAAATAAAACACATAAGCACATAGCACACAAAGCCCTAACTATTACACCAGGAAAGCCTAATTACAATCTAGAAATAAAAAATAAAAGATAACCTATCTAACCTATCTATTACATTTTCTATCTAAATACATATTGTTAATAGATAACACATAAACTATCTATTACATTAACTATCTAAATACAAAATTTTCTAAGTAAAATATTACCTATCTATTACATTTCTTTGAATAATTAAAATTAAATTCAAATAAACAACAATGACATAAATAAATAAATACTCACACATGGATAAAAATTATAAGCACAAAGATACATAAAAACACATAGAAAAACACATAGGAGCACGTAGAAGCACATAAAAGAAATTAAAAGGTAATCGAGGTACCTTCCGTTCGTAAACTCGGTACAGATTGCTACTAAAATGAACAAACATGTCAAAAATACCACTATTTAATAAATCAATCACTAATTAAATAATTTCCTACCGATCACTATGAACATACTACAATAATTCAAACAATCATAGTAATAATAAACAAAATAAGAGAAAGAAAATAATGATAATAATAATTAATTATTTAGGAAGAAAAATGAAAATTGTTTAAGTAAAAATAAATAAGTAAATGAATAAATAAAGTCAAACAAGAAAAATAAATAAATAAATAAATAAATAAAGATAAAACACAATAATACATACTTAAACTTTTAACACCCAAATGAGAATCACCAAAATAACTAAAAGGGAAATAAAGAAACTAATTTAAACATTAATTAGACTAACAAGACCAAATTTTAGAATATTAATTATAAATTTGATAAAAATAAAAATAAAAATAAAAAATATAATGTGAAAAGAAATAATTAAAAGCTTTGAGGACTTAATTAATTTTATTTTTTTTGGCAAAAATAAAATATTATAAGGTTTGGATTAAAAATGAAAATTTAGGCAACATTCTAAAGTGAAAATGTAATTTACAACAAAACAAAAGGGTAAAATTCTAATTTTTAAACCCTAATTAAGGTAATGACATAGTTTACAACAAATTTAAAGGCTAAAGTATAATTTTCAGCAAGTATAATGCCCAAAAATAAAATTTCCAGCAATACTTAAGGCCAAGAATATAATTTCAGCAAAGTCATTAAATAATACATAATTTACAGCAATGTATAGGGTCAAATTGCAATTTTCAGCTATATAAAAAGGCTAAAATAAAAATTCCAGCAGCTATAAGTATTAGAATATAAGTTCCAGCACCAAATAAAAGACTAAAATACAATTTTCAACAGTTAATGGAGGTTTTAAAATAAATTTCAGCAACATAAAGGACTAAAATATAAATTCCAGCAACAATAGGGGGCCAAAATGAAATTCCAGCAAGTATAGTGACTTAAATAAAATTCCAGTAAGGTTGGGGGGACAAAAATAAAATTCCAGCAAGCATTCTAGGGCAAAAATAGAATTTCCAGCAATGTTGGGGGGACAAAAATAAAATTCCAGCAAGCATTCTAGGGCAAAAATAGAATTTCCAGCAATGTTGAGGGGACAAAATAAAATTCCAGCAAGTTAAAATATGAAAAATACAATTTCCAACAAGTTTTAAAACCAAATTGCAATTTTAAGCAACATTCAAGGTTCAATTTGTAAATTATAGGCACATTAAACACCAATTTGTAATATCCAACAAAAAAGGGGGTGAAACAAAATTTTCAGAAATATTTAAGGGCAAAAATACAATTTCAGAAAAGTATAGGGGTCACAATATAATTTTATAAAAATATAGGGGTCAAAATGAAAAATTGAAAAATATAGGGGCCAAAATTATAATTATATAAAAGTTGGGGGACCTAAATGCAATTAATTGGGACCTAATTGAAAAGAAAACAAAATTAAAGGGGTCAATCTATAAAAAATAGAAACTTAAATGCACAAATCAGAAATTTCAGGGGCCACAGTAGCATTAATGAAAATATAAGGACTATAAAATAAATACCTATTATTAATTAAAATAAAATAAAAAACTAAACCAACAAAACGACGTAGTTTTGAGTGAAACTACGTCAAAACGACGTAGTTTTACTAAAACTCTCCTTTTTTTTTCTTTTTTTAATTTTTTACCGGTTTTCCTTTCTTCTTTTCTTTTTTTTTTCTTCTTTTCCTACTTTTCCAGATTTTTCTTTTTTTTTTCTCTCTTTTTCTCTCTTTTCTTTCTTTTTTCTCTCTTTTCTCTCTTTTCTTTTTTCTTCTTTCTTTCTTTCCAGATTTCTCTCTTTCTTTTTTTCTTCTTCTTCCTTCCCCGAGTCTCTCTCTCTCTCTCTCTCTCTCTCTCTCTCTCTCTCTCTCTCTCTGTCCCTCTCGTCAGTTTCCCTCTCTCTCTCTTCTCTCGGTCGGATTTCTCTCTCCCATCTCTTCTCTCGATCCGTCTCTCTCATTCTCTCAGTTGGATTTCTCTCTCCCCTCTCTTCTCTCAGTCTGTCTCTCTCACTCTCTCAGTTTTGACCGAATGAAAACCAAAACAAAACCCATAAATCAAGCCCTCAAAAACTCCCCCCAAAAATCAAAGCTCGAAATTACCCACAAATCTTTCAATAATCTATGATTCAAAAATTGAAATAAAAGGCCAAAGTATTTACCTGATGATAGAGGAGGTGGTGGCGTGGGTTGGTGGTTGGCCTTCGGTGGTGTCACTGGTGGAGGTGGTGATGGGGTGGCGCCACTGACGTTGATTGTAGTTGTTGTTGCTGTTGCCCTTTTTTTTTTTTTTTTTCTTCTTTTCTTCTTGCAGGCGTGTTATATGAACTGGCGTGTGAGTGTGTTTTGTGATGTATGTGTGTGAATGTGCAGGTGTATTATGAGACAGTGAGTGATGTCTGTGTGGTTTTTTGGTGAAGTTCTGGTGAAATGTGTGTGTGCCTGTGTGTGTATCTGCGTGAATGTGCAAGTGTGCGCTTGGTTGGTGTAAATTGTGTAACTTAGTGAGAGTGAAATTGGTGCTTGTGCGTGTATGTGTGTGTTTGAATGCGCGTTTTGTGTGTTTGTTTGAAGGTGTTTGCAGGGGTGTGTATGTTTGTTTTTGTAGGGGTGTGTTTTGTGTTGTGGTCGTGTGTTTCTGTGTGTTCGCAGGGGTGTGTGTGTGTGTGAATTGAATGTGTGTTTACAGGAGTGTGCGTGTGTTTCTGTGTGATGTGTGTGTGCCTGTGAGGTGTGTTGTGTGTGCTTATGAGTGTGTGAGCTTTGTGATGCTGAAGTGAATGTGAGAGTGAAGGTGTGCCTGTGAGTCTTGCAGGCAACCAGGGGACGAAAATGTGTGTTGTTGTGTCTGTGTTTGTGGATGTTTTTGTGTGCAGGTTTGTGTTTGGGTAGCTAGCTAGTATGTGGAGATGTTGTAGAGAATGAAAGTGAGATGTGTGAATGGTGTTTGTGTGTGGTCTGGGAATGGTTATGAATGTGTGAATGGTGTTTGTGTGTGGTCTGGAAAGTGTTGTGATAACGGTATTTATGAAATAGTATGGTAAAAGTTTTATTCATAATTATGCCAAATTAATTCTAAATTTTGTAATGAAATTAATAATAAATTATAAAAACGGACATCACCACAGCATTGTTCCCTTCAAATGCGGTGGTTCTATCATGAAGTTTCACAAGTTTTCTTTTTTTATCATTAATTTTGCTACTGATGCCACTTATACCATTATGCACACGGATCAAATTTTGTAACTTCTAACAACAGAAAGAAGAATTCATGAAAATCTTATTGGACCTGGTGAAATGGATATCTTTTTTATTTGAATATATAGCACCTCCCTATTTGAATTCATCGTATAAAGGTAAAGAAACTATGATTGATTGACTTTCTAGAAAGTTTCTTATATAGCAGATGCAACTACCCAGATTGGAAATAAAAAATTCCAAAATTGTTTTCAATGAATTACTAGGGCTACTAATTAAGATTAATGATAACCAATTACTAGAACAATTTTCATTGCAACCGAAATGTTTCTACAAGGTGGTTTTCCCGGAGTTCTTTGAACTGAGAAACAATTTACGCATGATCAGAAAACCTGAGTTTAATCCGATTTATTACTTCACTCAAAGTTGTCTAGTCATATGGGACTCATCATCCTTCGTCTCATAAAGAAATGTACGTTGTTGCTGACTTACATCTTAAGGAGAAATAAAACCAGTGTCCCATCATTTCAAAAATCAATAAATGCTGCTCAAATGAAATTAGGAAATTTTAATGCCATCAGGGAAAAAAAATAAATGCACAATGTGAATTCTCAATGCACTAAAACTAATAATTTATTATCACGTATTAATAACGGGTCACATTTTATATTATTTGGTGCTATGTAATTGATTCTAATACACCACATAATATGTTATGTGACGCATATTATGCACACTAATACTTACTCTGCCATCAATTCCTCATCTGTCACTATTGTTGAGAGTAAAATAAGGGTATCATAGCTCATTGAGAATCTTAAAACAAGGTCTTTTTTTTTTTACCCCTATCTTTTGCCTTGCTACTTTGGAGGTAAGATTGTGTCTTTTCTTTTCTTTTCTTTTTGATCAAACATATACTATTACATTTGGGGAGGAAAAAATGGTGTTGGTGAGATTCGAGCCCCCGACCTTTAGATGGAATCATAGAGCTCTAAGTCGTTCAATTCTCTATTCATTTTTGTCCCTTTTCTATTTATAGGTAACGTTTATGCTTGGACAACTGTAGATTGTGAAACAAATGCAAAAGCATAAATAAAAGATATCAAATTAATTAAGATTAACTTCAATAACTTTTACTATTTAGTGAAATTGTACAGTTTGAAGGAGGGATGTTACTATCCTTGCATCAGAGTTTCATTTCCTTTTTTTTTTTTTTTTTTGTTCTTCTTTCGATGGGCTTCTTTTTGTTCTCTTTTTAGATTCTTTTTTTTTTTTTTGGGTAGGTAGTTTTTAAAGTTCCATTGTTTGTTGAAGAATGTTGTATTTGGCTTGAAGTTTTAAACGTTTGTCAAATGCAAGGGCTTATTTTAGTATATGTTTATGGAAATAATGTGACTAATGTTTTTTCCCTCTCTAATCAAATGCAAAATTAAACATTTCATGTGAACTCCTTTTTTTTCCTTTTTTTTTTGTTCTTCTTTTTTAGGGCTTAGTTTTGTTTTCCTTCTTTTTTTTTTTTTTTGGAAGGGGGGGGGGGTGTTGTTCCATTGTTAGTTGAAGAATATTGTAGTTGGCCTAAAGCCTTAAATGTGTGTCAAATACAAGGGATTGTTTTAGTATATGTTTGTGAAAATAATGTGGCTAATTTTTTTTTACCACTCTAATCAAATGCAAAATTAAAAATTTCATATAAACTATTGTTAGGGAGAGAAACTCGAGAAAGAAATTGGATTCCTGATCCAATATCACTGGGCCTCTAACCTAACTTCAAGCTTCCTGGTGCAAATATTCAAAGAGCAACATAAGCCCGTTATTCATCAACTCAAATTTGGATTTTGACCTCTTTTTTATTTCCAACAAAAGGGACCCTTGGTCCAACTTCATTGGACCCATAGCCTAACTCTAGGCTCTTTGATCCAACATATAAAGAAAATAACAATCACTGGTCAAACACTGAGAATAAATCACTTGCTAATGAGTAGTCTACTAGCCCAAGACATTAACTACGGGTTTTGACACCAGTTTGTTAGGGAGAGAAACTCAAGAAAGTTAGTCAAAGAGCCCAATATATAACTTGGAACCAAATTTTGACTCAAAAGTTTAAACCAGTAAGTCTTGACCCATACTTATACATTAAATGCTCTTTTTTTTTTGTTAAACCAATGTGGGACAAAGCCACCTATCCATGAACCTAATAACTATTAATATTAGTATTGAGGATTTTCTTATCAATTGTCTTTAGTTGTTCAAAATTTGAAATACAAGAGATCATCTTGAGGGCCAAATTGATCCACATCCAAATGATCATTATGGAATATATATAATCAAGAGTTCAATGGTAATGTAGTTTATCAATATATTAATTGCAACCTATGTAGTCAACTCGCAAGGTGTAGGCTAGGATTCATATTGCTTTACTTTGAAATTTAAACTACAAAAAAAAGAGGAAGCGGAAGAAAGGAGGAGGGGGGGGGGGGGGGGGGGGGGAGATCATTTTGTTTAAAAAGTCTATTTCAACTGAATTCATGTAACTTATATAAAGATTGTGGTAATAAAAGCCCAAACCTCCAACACAATTTCTCTTCCAAATTTGTGTCATTGTGTAGACTCAATGTGTAGCACATGATACTTGGAAAATGAGCAGTCAATGTAGCATACGATGATTGAACGCAAACAATAAAATCAAGAAGACACCAAACCTTTGATTGCAGTCCTATATTATTGGAATTCTAAAGTAGTACAATGTCCAGATCATCAGAAGTTGATTTATGAGTTTAATCAACGAAGACCCATGCAAAAAATGTGACATTATTTATATGTAAAATACCTTTCTCACTTGAGATAAAGTTTCAAGTAAATTTTCTCCACTTCGCTGTCAAAAATAGGTTAGGCCTTTCTTCTTTTCACACCCTTCTTTGCACGAATTGACGTCAGACAAATGTCACATAAATAAATAAACGAGACTTTATGTGTTACCGGTCGAGTGAGTATTGCGTGCACCACGCGCGCCATGTGACATGTCACGTGGTGCACTAGAACCAATCACACATCGCCAAATAATATAAGGTATGGCCCACCTATTGTCACATAGCGATAAATTATTAGTTCTAATACATCACGTGGCAATACACGTGGTGTATTGTATACTTTTCCGTTACTGGTCCCTTCATCTCGATGTGGCAGTTCGCTTTCCCTAGATGATGTTGTGATTCACATGGTAGTAGTCGTGGATCACATGGTGATTAGAAAGGCAGAGAAAAGGCACCATTATTGACAGTAGTTGCCTTAATTGTAGATGACCAAAATCTTGTTTCAGTTTCTTCGGTTCTGATCAAGAAACAGAATTTTATGAAATTAGAGAAGAAATATGATGATAATCAAGTACACTATCGAAATTTTTTCCGCTGAATTGGTTGTTTGTAATTCAGTTTGGCCAGTTTTTGACTTAATTAGTTTTGATCAATAGCTCAAACAAGCTCTGGAATAATTGGATAATTAAGTCGGATCAATTGAGCCAAATGATAGAGTTCGATATTAAAATCACGGCAAGTTTAGTGTTTTGAGGCGAAAAGGCTTACGTGAAAGAAAAAAACCAAGACCCTAATGAGTGAATGAGCCTTTTCGCTTCATAATTGTGTAACCGTCGAGACAAATTAATGAATTAAAGGAGCTACAAATTCTTAAAATCAACTTGTAAAAATAACGAAAAATATATGAAAGCAACTGGAATTTTGAACTTTTTTTCTCAAAGTTTTTTAAAGTTGTATGGAAATAACATAATCTAATCTCCCATCTCCAGCTTCATTACACTTTCATGTTTATCTAACTGTGAGAATATTCTAGCTCAAGTTCTTGACAGAGTTTACCAAATTTGTTCTATCAATTGGTAAAGCCAACTGTATGTTCAGATGGAATACCTCATTGATGCAACGTCTAATAATTGAATTTGCATTCCAACCTAAAAAAAAAAAAAAGATTTTTAAGTTTCATAATTATTTTGTATTTTACTCTAAAAATAATGCAAAATGGATTGTTAGAGATCATCGCAAATTGAGAGTAATTATCTGATTTATTGGCAACATGACATCGAATTCTCTGCCCGAAAGGTATATGGTAGCTCTAAATGGTTGTTTCTTGGTATTTTGGCAAAATGATGCACGTCATTTAGCCATTTGCATACTCTAATTTGCTGTAAACTTGTGCCCATGACAACTTAAAAGAAACTCCATTTAGATTATATTGAAGTGGTTGAGAATTTACTCATCCAATCTACCTTGAATTATGCTTTCAAGTTAAAACCAACAATACCAAAAACGAGAATCAAAATCCCAAAAAACAAAAAAGAAAAGAAAAGAAAAGAGAAATATGCTTCATAATTCGGTAAATTTGTCCAAAAAAATTGAATTAAAAATTGAAATCTAAATGTTCAATTAAGTTACTTAAACGATAAAACACCAGCTAAGCAAATAAACATCAAAGATTAAACTATTCGTATCATATTGATAGAAGCTGTCATTATATAGTATTTTATGATAAATAAAATTATTTGCATACAAATGTACTTCAACATGTGAATTATCATAAAAATAAGATTTATTTCATAATTTACAGAAGAGTGGGGTCCACAATACATTGGAATTTTCCTCCTTTTATCTCTTTGACCGTTTGACACCGTGTTGAGATCAACTCAGTCTCGCGGACCTTCCCGCGTCGACTCAGTCGTTCAGCCGAGTCTTCTAGACCAACTCAGTAGAAGAAGACAACAAGACTTTCACTTTGAAGAGTCAACAAGCCAATCCTCAAGAATAACGGCGTCAGCATCCCACCATATATCGCCGTCAGTCTCCGTCACATCTTCCAGCGGCGTCTTCACTTTCCGCACGTCACCTACCGTTAAGACTCCGCCGACGTCATCCCCAACGTAAACTTTATCAACGCCCCCGGACTTCACACCCACTGCCTTCGCCGCCGACGAGGTTGGGCCGCTCCACTCCGCATAAAGAGCTGGCGTTTTACTTCTTCCCATTCTCCTATCATAAGCACTCAATACGACGCCGTTGCTCTTATCATTCATCTTAGCTGACAAAACCACCGCTCGAGACGGCGCCGCCGCCAGAGAAACCGCAGGAGAATAACGTAGGCCACCATAAGCATCTCTAATTTTCTTCTCTTTATCAAAATCCCATAACGAAACAACACCGTCAGAATCCGAAGAATCATCAAAAGAATCGAAACCTATACTTAATCCTAAACTATCCCATAACTTAACAACATTTTTTCCGGTTGTAAAATCCCCCCAACCGAACCCTTCACTGCGATTACGGCGGCGTGGGAAGTGTAAATACCTTGAACCCTTGACGCAAAAATCTTCGTAGTCACCACCTACCACCTGATCAAAAAGCGACGTCGTACAAATCTCATCGTCTTCCTCACTATCCGATGAGACCCGCGGTGAATCATTAGTATCTACTTCATCATCGCTGAGGTCTAAATCAATGTCGAGGTGTTGTAAGAGGGATTCCGAGGAAGATTTGATCCGACGGATGTGGATGACTTTTATTCTTCTAACAATGCTAGTGAAAGTTGCAAAAATGGCAAGAAAAATTGCACCCCATTTCCAGAAAGTATAAACTAGTTGGGTGGTTACATTTGAGAGAGAAAAAGCTCGAGAAATTAAAGATGGAGTCTGTAGGCATTTCATTCCAGCAGCTTCAAAATCTGTTATCATGCTGATTTCTGGCATTTCCATATTGGAACCTCTTCGATATATTATATAGATATATACGTATAGAGAGTTGAAAAAGCAAAATATGAAGAACGTGTTGAAATGGAAGTGTATTTGACTCAGAGTAGATGCTGAGAATAATGCTGGATGGACGGAGAAGAGAAGAAGACGTGGAGTGGAAGGAGAGGAGTTTGGCAAGGTAAGAGAATGGAGGTTATAATGGTGAAGGTTGTGTATGGAAATTGGAAAATAAATTAAGGTTGTTCACAAAGAAATGATAGCTAATTAAGGTTGTTAAAGTTTAATATTGAAAAGAATTAAATGTAGGAGGATGACCCAACGATATGATCTTATTATGGTCTGAACTAAGTTGGTACGCTTGTCAGTTTGATTGAGCTAATAATAGTATTTTTGACATTGTCAAATCGCTTTAATATTATAAGCGAAGACTATTGTGATTGAACTTGAGAAATAATTTCTTGAGAAAATTGCAATTTTGATATAAAAAACTTTTAGCCTAAAAAAACTTGAGGTATTTTTTAAAATTGCAGTCTTGGCAAACTTGAGGTATAATCTGTGAAACACCTTGCAAAAACTTTTTTTTTTTCCATGATGCATAGCCAAAATTCATCAATTCTAATTCTGAGTTTACTATATAGCTTTCTAATTTATTAGGTAGTTTTCTAAAAAAAAATTAATATGTTAATATATCTACCCTTGTTATTGAGAACTTCGAAATTTGAACATAGCATTCATTTTTCTATACTTCGAAATATGTTTGTGTTGGTTATGCACTTGGTGACATTTTATTCTTTTTATAATTTTTATAAAAGAATATGAAACAAATGGAGTGGCAATAAAAAAAAAATATGCTTCTTAAAAAAAAAAGATTAATTAGTTCTTCAAAAGGCTTAAGAGAAACCTTTAAGGATCTCCTAATAAATCAAGATTTTCAATTTCAGCTGTTGGTGATGAGGTGGTGGATGATGTTGGGTTTCAAACTTATTGGGACAAGTCAGAAAAGAGCCAAGGCTTTAGCAAATACAAGGACAAGAGAATTGGGATTTGGAGTGGTGGGGACCGGTCTAGTCAGAAAGAGATTCGAACAGTGATAAACTCCGGGTCACGCATGACTCAGCACCTGGTGAATACATCTCCAAATTTGTGCTGTACGTTGAAACTCATTCAGAATTCTGACCATTCTCTTGCTGCCACGCGGTTAAACTTAAAGGTCGTCGCTTCAAGTTTTAATATGACCGGTCTCAGTGCCCCGCTCTCAATTTTAACAAATCTCTAAACTAGTAGTATTTTATTCTTGTTGCATGTTGGATTTGTTTATGAGAAATACTCGTGTTAGTTGTCCATGGAACAAAACTGAATCTTGTGACGTTGGATTGTTTGGAGATTGATGTTTGTGGTATCAGCTGCTGTAAGCAATGTTGCAGGTCTTGAGAACTTGGGCGGCACAAGATTTACCACGTTTGTCACTTTGTATTTTTGCAATTTGCTATTCTTTGGGGTTGGTTTGTGTGCTGCATGGAGGGTAGGTCCAACCGACAAATTTTTAGTGGATCGAATTTACAGTTTCACTTGTGGAAGGAGTCTACTTATAATTTAAAAGAATGCTACATAAATATGAATAAAGTGACACATGTTAATATAAGAAAATAATATAAAAATATTTATAGAACTTTATTTAAGATCATAAAATTTACAGATGAGGCTATATAGAAATTTTTTTGGTCAAACTTATAATGCTTATGTACACAGGATGAAGGAAAGACAGAGAGAAGGTTTATGAGTATTTTCTTGGAAGTTAGGCTGTGAAGACTTCAAGTCCTTCAAGGAATCATTTACATTCTTCTCATAGAAAAAAGAAAAACGATTTTGACATTAAAAAAATTAATTTGAGAGTAATTTTCAAGCTACTCCTTTCTTATGTTCGGGTGATTTTAGTTTCCGAAAATTAAAACTATTTTGAACTGTTGTTATTTGTTTGTAACCCTTTCTTTTGTCTTAGTAAATGGTTAATTCCGAAGCTTCAAAAGTACCTTTTGAAGTACTCTTTTAATTTTCTACAAATATTTTTTTAAGAATTATCTTCCAGAATATCCTATCTTTTAAAAAAAATCTTAAAAAAAAATGAACTTTTCCACAAGTTTTGGAATGATAAATTTGACTTTGCATTCATTCACGAGGACGCTTAATCTTGTTTTGATCAATGGAAGGCTCCAAATTCAACTTTACAGAAGAGCCACTGTGCAACATATACTTTTCTAACCTTTAGTACGATAATAAACCGTTAATCTTGTCAACGCCCTCCCTCTCCCTGAGATGTATGTGAAAATTCGTGTTCATCCACCCATTGTGCTCGTTTATATGCAATTATTGATCCCTGCTCAATTTATAATTATGTGATCATTGACTAAGCAAACTAAAGAGACGTTTGATTGGGATCAAAATCGGAATCAGAATTATTAACTCCCACCAGTATGAGTTTATATCATTCGTCTCTATATGTTTGGTTTGAAAAATAAGTTTCATTAAATTAATGAATTGATCAATTGAAAACAATGGGGGAATAATAAATGGGGCAAACTATGACATTTTGATTTTACAAGATGATTATCATAATGCCCAACTGAATAAGAAGTGTGAGAGTATCATTAATTCTGATACTCATTCCTTTCCTTATACCTATAAACCAAACACCACTCACTAGTAAAAAATTGTTAATCCACGAGCTTGCAAATCCATGTAATTTTTTAATACATCACCATAAGTGAGTAATTAAAAATTATAAAAAGATGATAAATTTCTTCGAGTAAGTGCAAAACGGGTTGTTGCTCAAAAATGAAATTGAAAGACTACTTAAATTGGTCAAGTACATAACTTTCACTTTTTAAATTTGTTTAAAACGTGCAATTCTAGGAGGAAGTCGCAATTGTTTGCAAATTCACGAGCAAGTATGAACTCAGATCCTGTTCGTTGAAAGATTAAGGAACATGCAGCTACATTGTCCGTTGGGGTTCAACTCGTTATTACATTTTCCAAGAACAAATAGAAAATAAAAACTCGTTTATAGCAAGAGTAGGCTAGAAGATTCAAAGCCATTTATGCCTCGTGTCTTTGAATTAGTGATGGTTCTCATATGAAATATATGCCAGTTATTAATTCCTTCTGGTGTCAAACTGTTCCTTCGTTAAATTTATTTTCAATCTTTATACTCAGTCTTTTGCTCTTTAATCATTCAAAATATCTTAGTTCTAGCAAGGAATTACCTCAGGAGACAGTGCTTGATAGCCAGGAAATGAAAGAAAATGATATTGGGAATTATATGGAGGAATTCTTTACATGAACGTCATAAAAGAAGCTTTAGTTAACTTGGGCAATCCACTAATTGTTAACAAAAATATAATAACACAACTATATCGCTGATGAATTGTTAAAAATTAGTTATTATAGTAATAACTAAAAAAATTTCAACTTGTTCACTTATTTGAGTGGGCACTCTTGTTGACTTGTGAACACAAGTAGTTTCAAGAATAAATGCAGATTAATATAGGGAAGTAACCACCTTGTTTCAGTTTGTTATAGCTTGTGTTAGCACTCTTTACAAGCAATATAGGGGAGGACATTTCTTATGGCTATATTTCTCATCTACATGATGGAAGAAATGTGAATGTTGTCTAATTTTGTGATTGGTCATGTAGAAATTTATACTTAGCTTTCCGAGATTCCTATTTACATATGGATTTTTCTAACCTTGTACACACTTGAGCTTCACACATGTTTGGGGTATTTAATGAAGTTAGCTTGTAGTGTACACATCAATCTCGTATTTTCTTTAAGCAAACGGTAGTTTCTGTTTCTGCTTTCCACCTTTTGAACGATTAAACTACCAACAAATTTTTTTTTTCCGAGTCATTGTGTACAATCTAAAAGCAGTTCCTTTCCGTTCCAATCACGGCGCTCAATTCATGCACTTTCTGCTAGAAAATGACTCCATATCTTGAACCTTTCATCATACCACCGATATTATTTCATTTCAGCCAAGTGTGATTAAAATTGAGGTGACAAAATTGGGCAGGGTCGGATTGATTGACCGAGCTCTGTTGCCGAGGTCGCCAGCAAAATAAATTATATAAAAGACACGTGAGAGTTTATCCTCCATTATGTATTCGATGCTTAAGTCAATATGCATCTAAAGTGGATAAAGAATAGAAGAGATTAGAAGGCTTGAATGCTAAAGAGTGAGTGTACTTGTCTGAAAATAAGTGAGAGGTATTTATACTTGGTAGAGAGAGAGAAAAAAAAATGGGACTTAGAGTTAATGCCCTAGTCCTACACCTTACGATGGCTAGCTGCAAAAGTAGGCCAACAAATGCAATAGGCTTGTTACCTATAGGTGCTTAGTGTTACAGCCCAACCCATACCCTTCATACACACTTCAAGGCTTATTTAGCGACTTTGATAGCAAGTTGTCTAAGTGCTGCGCAGGTAAAAGAAATCACCCCGTGACATTAGGCTGTGTTTGTCATGTCATGTCTAACTTGTCAAGTTGGCCTTGAAATGGGACCTTCGCAATTCTTAGCTCCGCAACCTCATGCTCGCCTTTATCCACTTGAATCTTCCCAAGGTGATGCAAGACGAGGCTAAGGCAGCCTTTAATTATTGACTCTTTCTGCTTAGTGTTGAGCCGAGATTAAAGTAGTGCTTTGGCTAGAGCCGAGGTAATCCTAAATAAATCGAAAGACCAATTTAATCAACACCAAAATGGCTTGTGCCCAAGGGGAATCTGGGTTGAGATGATGGTGGGCCTAATGTGAAATGTGTTAGTGTATGCCCTAAAACCAAGTTGGTTTTTGGGATTTTTATTACGCTTATTTCGTGTTATACTTATATATGTGGCATTTTCTTTGTCATTTAATACTTGTTATTTATATTACTAGTTTATTTGATGAAGTCCATAGAATATTAACTGTGTATAAGAGATTGTAAGAGTTACAATGATGAGACTCTTATTACACATTAAGTTATATTCTTAAATATCCCTAGTCGTAGTATTAATGAGATTGGACATCATTAATATGGGAAGACTAGCACATACTTTGCCTCTACTTATGGTAAGTAGTAGTTGATCTCGTCAACTATGGTGTGTGACACCTAAGCTGGTATGTGGATGCTTGTTAGAGAACAAGTTCATTGGATTGATCCGCCAAGAGTTACTATTCATAGTGCTTATGAATTATACTCTTAATGGCAATGGTGTAAGTGATCCTTAGACTTGAGATTACCATGGTATCTTGAGTGTGGATTGCTATGCTTTGACTCTATTGCTCGGTGCTCGTAAAAGAGTAGCCCATACGGTAGAGATTGGGTATAGTATGAAGCATGGAAGGATAGTGAGTAATCGATATAGGATTCACCACTCCTTATTATAGGAGAGTATATCCCGGATTGGCCACTTGTTGAAATATGACTTAAAGAATCTTTTGCGCAAAAGTGAAAGTATGACTTGAAAGAGTTTCAAGGTTATACTTTTATGAAAGTTGTATTTCGGGAACAAGAAATCATTAATTAGTCATTTAAAGAGTGCGCACTACACTCTTAGACTAATTGGGATATAGTGTGGTGAAAGGATATTAATTACACGGTAACATTGTCATTGATAGGTGTAGTCTACCATATGACTTTCCTATTCACTTGGGTGGTCATGATGCATTGCTAGACGCCACTCATGATCTATAAGTGCAAATTAATTAATTAGTGAATTAATGATAAATTAAAGTGTTAATTTATCTGGCTCTTAATTAATTAATTAATGAGTTATAATTTGTACTTATTGCCAACGTGAATGGAACCTAATGGGTCACACACAATAAGAACATGGTCTTTGGGTTAAATTGTTATTAAGATAAGTATATGATACTTATGGGGTTAATTTATGTGATAAATTAACTTAAAGGACTTAATTATAAATATTCTAAGTCTTGATGGAAATTAGTTTCCTAAAAGGAATTAAGAAGCTATTTGGTTTCCTTTTGGAATTGGTTTCCTAAAGGAATAGGATTAGCTTAAGGTAAGCTTCCTAAACCTTCTTGGTTTCCAATTGCTCTTGTTTCCTTAAAGACTAGGATACTACATCTATAAATAAGTCCATGCCTTGACTCTTGGAAGATTGATGAAACATAACACAAAATTTAGAGAGAGAAAAATTGAGAGCTTGGTGGCGTTTTTCTCTCCAAGAAAAACGCCACACCTCCATCCCTAATTGTTAGGGTTTCAACTTCTTTCTTCTTCTTGTGTTCTTCATGAATCATTCAAGGGAGCTAGCACTCAAAAGGCAAGGCAAGCAAGCCCAAAGGTTCCTAAAGATCATGTTCGTGTGGATACCGTTGGAGGCTCGACACTTGGAGGGCTTTTCATGGTAGATCAACACCTTCATCGAATAGGATCTTGCCCTTTGAAGCATAGAAACCTTCTATGCTTGAGGTATTTGTGCTAAACACCCTTTAATCGTATAGATTACATCAAAGAGATCCATGGCTAAGGTAATAAATTTTTAAATATTTCCGCTGCGTTACTCCCCTTATTACCTTACAGTGGTATCAGAGCCTCCTTTGATTATATCTATATGATTTGTGTTTATTTAATTGTCATAAATATGGATGGTTTGTTCTTGATGAAATTTGTCTCAAAATTGTTTTAGAAAAATCAAGAGTTTGATTTTTAAGATAAGTTCTTAATTGTTTAAAAGTGTTTTAAATAATTAAGATGAGTTCTTATGGTTGTATTCAAGGTTTCTAAATTATTTTTACGTGCTAAAAGGGTTTTAACATGTTTTGATTCAAAAGAGTTTTGAAAAAGACCAAAGAATTTCAAAGATCGTATTTTCTGGACACAAACCGCGCGAAAACTCGCGCGCGTTTTACCCGCGGTTGAAATCCCGTACGTTCTGTCGACAAACCGCGGATGAAACCGCGCACGGTTTGTCCCACGGTTTGTAAACCGCGGATGAACCCGCGCACGGTTTGTCCCACGGTTTGCTGGCAGAGTTCTAGCGGGATTTTTCCTAATTTTTTGGAAAACGCGAATTTTTAGAATTTTCTCTACAAAACACTTTCCAATTTTAATTGTTAATATTTGGAAAGTTAAATATTGGAAACCTACACCTTCTATAACTTTATTTTTGAGACAAATAAATTCAAGAATATTAATCTAATTAATTTAGACCATGTGATTTATGACTAGAATTAAATAAAGTAATTTATTTAATTGTTAAATATTATGATGGCATGGTGGATGATTATGGACTATGACCAATGTGATTGAATGGTTGAATTTTTTATTAATTTTGATGGTTGGCTTGTATTGGTTTTTAAAATAGGGCCTGCGCGTCCTGCCTTCTCTATTATTCTCATGTAATTCTCTTCTCACCTAACTCCCCTCGAATGTAACTCGAGGTTTCTTAGTCAATACATGTAATGTACATTGTGTAGGTTAGAGTTAGGTTTTAATTTTCTAAATTGTTTAGAATAGAATTACATGTGTAATGTACAAAGAAGATGGAGATGGAACCAAGGAGCAACCATGGAGGCTCATCAAGAGTTGAAGACCTCCCAAGGAATGCATCAAGGAGTTGATCACATCCCTTAGGAATTTGACCATATATTTTCCTTAAGGCTCGAGGAAAATATTTTAGTTAAGTCCATAATCATCCACGGTTTATTGTGCATGTTTTTATTTTATATGTCGATATATTTTAATTACATGCTATGATGAGACTATATATTGTATAATTAAAATAAAAATCCCTCAAATAAAATATTAAGTCACTAGCCTTCCATTATTGTAGTAAAAATCATAGTTCTTGCTAAGTGTTGACACGTTGGCCTCCGTCAAGGTCACCTTACCTAGAGCATGTTTTTTACTATGAGATATGATCTCCAAATAATGGGTCTGACTTAACAAAAATGCTTAATTTGTTGGTTTCCATCAAGGCTATGGTGTTTTTGAGGCGATATTAAGTCAATATATACAAGTTGCCTTCCATTATTATAGCAAAAACGAAGAGTTCTTATTAAGTGTTGACACGTTGGCCTCCGTCAAGGTCACCTTACTCGGAATATGTTCTTGCTATGAGATGTGATCTCTGAATAATGGGTATGACTTAACAAAAATACATAACGAGTTTGGCCTCCGTCAATGTTATGATATTTTTGAGGCAATGTTGGGAAACACATAAGATGTGAATATCAAGAGTTGATACCCAACAATCTAGGAGTCACAAGAGTTGTGATTGATAAAAGTTATCTACCTAATCGAAGTTACCTTTGGGGCATTGGCCTCCGTCAAACCCAAAGTTAATTAGATGGGATCCTAGCCCACTAGGAATCTCCAATGGATTCCCGAATCAATATTTTGAGGGTTATTGATTTGAAGTAAAATAGTGGGAGCAAACCAAATAAATTCGAAGCCCACATTTTTGGTTTGCAATTATAACACGAAACAAATACTTGTACTATCTTTTCATTTGTTGTAGAATGAATGTACACTTGAATACACTTATCATCCCTATATCTCCATATATATATATACGATTTTCTTGGACTAGTGTAAGACTTGAGAATAGTTCTTAAGCACAATTGGCTATGTCCTTGATACCCACTTCCACTTGTCCCATAGTGACAATTATAGTTAGGAAACAATGTGCATACAAGATGCATAAAAGATGATAATGATATTGCTACTTATATCATAATGTCATCTATAATTCCTAAGCTATAAAAGTAGCACAAATTGATAGATCTTTTTGTCTGTGATTGTGCATCTCAAAGAGTTGTTGATACACAATCTAGGACCATTAGATCTGAGATATCTAAAGAGTAGTCTATCAAGGAAGAAAGGGGCACTTTATTGCTTGTCAAGGGGAAACCCAAGCGTAGGTCTTAAGAAGACCATAGTAGCTATGACAAAGCTTAAAGGTGTGATCAAAATGGACAAGTCTAAGGGCACATGTTTCCAATTCTATTGGAAAGGGAATTGTAAGGCTCGTTTCAATACTAAGAAGTTGAAGAGGCTAGTGAAGCTTCTACTTCTAAGTATGTTTATATTTGAGATAAATTCATCTACTAATTAAGACCATTGGGTATAAGATACCGGATATAGATCCCATATTTGCAAAAATGTGCAAGGTCTTAAAGCATGGTAGATAATAAGTAAGGAGAAAGTCAAACTACATGTGATGAATGGAGCAAGAGTTGCTACACTAGCTGTAGAGACTTATACACTCTTTACCAACTGGGCTTGTTCTAGAATTTAAAACATTGTTATTATGTTGTGATACTTACAATAGAACATGAAATCAATTCACATTAAATGTGAAAAGATTTACCATTACAAAAGAGAATATATACTGTTCTTTTACGTAATGGTGTTCTTTGTGGTATTAGATCACTAAAACAACGTTTTACAAATCCTAGACCTTGATAAGTCCATTCTCAAACATAGACAAAAACTCTATATTTTGAAACAACTATCCTTCTGGCATTATAGACTTGGTCATGTGAATGAGAAACGCACTTCCAAATTACATAATAGTTGTGTACTTGGACTCATTCAATTATGAATCGTTTGAGACATGTGATTCTCATTTACTTTGAAAGATGACCAAAACACCTTTTATTTGAAAAAGGTGAATGTGCTAGTGATCCTCATAGAACGTTAACATATAGATGTTTTTAGCTCAATGTCGATCCATGCTAGAGGATGTTTATCATACTTCATCACTTTCATGGATGATCATATGGGATATGATTATGTGTATCATATGATACACGCATCCATGGCCTTTGAAATGTTCAAAGTCATTAAAGTTGAAGTAAGAAAAACAAGTTGACAAGAGTAAGATTTGACCTATGTGGATAATACTCAATGTCAAGTGTTTCAAAATAATTAAAGAAGAATGTGATTCTTTGTCAATGTCTCCACTTGACACACCATTGTTGATGATGTGTGAAAGAGGAGAAGTTGTACCCTATGAGATATGGTGCAAACTATGATGAACCATACTACAATTCCTAACCTCATTTTTAGGGATTCTTTACCTTAGGACACCACTCCTATACACTCAACTGATGTCTATTTGTGGGGTATCCTTGTGAAAACAATGGACACCACTTCTATAATCCCCTGAGCAAAACGTTTGTCTCAAGAAATGTCTTTTTCTAGAAAAATAGTTATTCTTAAAAGAGACAGTGGGAGTAAGATAGAACTTGAAAGGTTCAAGAACCATGAATTGACAAAGATCAATAGTTGGAACTAGAGCTTATGCCACATGTTGATGAGGCGCAACGGAAGCTCAAAGTACACAAAATCTTCAAAAGACTGGTAGAGTACGTTATACTCTTGAGAAATACAGATTTCTCACATATGAGATATATAGATTTTTCATTAGCAAGAGCAATAATGTACTAGTCATATATGATGACAAACTTACTAGTCACGAAGAGGCTTTGTCTAATGTAGACTCCTTGATATGGCAAGATGCCATAAAATCCAAAATGGATTCCATGTACAAGAACAAGGTATAGTCCTTGCTCAAGTCACCTAAAGGGATAAAACCCATAAGGTGCAAGTAGGTCTTTATGAGAAAGACTGACATGGATGGTAACGTAGTTACCTATAAAGCAAGGTTAATGGAAAAAGGATTCAATTCAAAGGCTTGACTTTGAAAGAAACCTATTTCACCAATAGCCATGCTTAAATCCATTTAAGATTTTACTTGCAATAGCTGCTTTTATGGCTATGACAAATGGATATGAAGACTTCATCCCTTAACGGGAATTAAAAGGTATGTATATGACACATCCCTTGGGCCTTCACCTCCATTGATAGTCATTGGATACGCAAGCTTCAAGGGTCCATTTGTGGACTCCTTGCAAAGTGTCAAGGTGTTGGAGCATTTGTTTTGATAAGATAATCAAAGAGTTTGATTTTCTCAAAAACAAAGACGAGCTTTGTGTAAATGTAAAGTTGAGTGGGAGCATTGTCATTTTCTTGATACTATATGTGGATGACATATCGTTGATGGAAACAACATACTTTAAAGGTAAAGATATGGTTGTCCAAGAATTTCTTAATCTAAGAGAGGCGATCTCTAATTTGGAAATTAAGATCTATATAGATAGATCCAAGAGGTTGCTTGGTCTCATTAGATCCAAGTACATAGGCTAGATGCTAAAGGGTTTAGCATAGTGTAATCGAAGAAGGGGTTTTACCTATGTGATAGGAGATTACTCTTCTGAGAGACATGTGTCTTTGACACTTATTGAGGTTGATAGCATTAATAGATCCCATATGCTTTTGCAATAGGTTCTATTGTATATGCTATCCTATGTATGAGACCCGATGTCTTCTGGCTTTAAGTGTTACGAGCAATTCTGGTGAGTGTCACTAGATGGTTATCAAAGAATATTCTTAAGTACTCGAGTAGCACTAAAAGACTATTCTTGACTATGGAGATCACACTTAGGAAGTGTGTGGATTTAAAGATACAAACTTTTAATCCAATAGGGATGATAAGAAAATCATGAGATGAATTGGTGTTCACGTTGAACTGTAGTAGATAAAAGCGTTTTATGATAGATACTACAACATATTCTACAACAAAGGCGAGTACATGGTAGCTTTAGAAGTTACTATGGATCAAGGGATTCTTTGTTAGATAAAGAATAGTTCCTTCCATTGTTTTATGAAACAATTGAGCCATCATTTAATTAAGGAACTAAAGTCTCATCCATGATCCTAAAGTGTATTTAGGTGCCACCATCTATTTATGGAAATAGTTTGGTACAAATGATGAAAAGATAGAGGAAGTTCCCACAATGTAAGTGCCACTAATCCTTTCACCATGGACTTGTCCCAGAATAAGCATGATAGTCATGCTCATGGCCTAAAACCTATAGGTGATTGGTTTTAGTGCAAGTGGGAGTTTGTTAGTGTATGCCCTAAAACCAAGTTGGTTTTTGGGATTTTTATTACGCTTATTTCGTGTTATACTTATATATGTGGCATTTTCTTTGTCATTTAATACTTGTTATTTATATTACTAGTTTATTTGATGAAGTCCATAGAATATTAACTGTGTATAAGAGATTGTAAGAGTTACAATGATGAGACTCTTATTACACATTAAGTTATATTCTTAAATATCCCTAGTCGTAGTATTAATGAGATTGGACATCATTAATATGGGAAGACTAGCACATACTTTGCCTCTACTTATGGTAAGTAGTAGTTGATCTCGTCAACTATGGCGTGTGACACCTAAGCTGGTATGTGGATGCTTGTTAGAGAACAAGTTCATTGGATTGATCCGCCAAGAGTTACTATTCATAGTGCTTAATGAATTATACTCTTAATGGCAATGGTGTAAGTGATCCTTAGACTTGAGATTACCATGGTATCTTGAGTGTGGATTGCTATGCTTTGACTCTATTGCTCGGTGCTCGTAAAAGAGTAGCCCATACGGTAGAGATTGGGTATAGTATGAAGCATGGAAGGATAGTGAGTAATCGATATAGGATTCACCACTCCTTATTATAGGAGAGTATATCCCGGATTGGCCACTTGTTGAAATATGACTTAAAGAATCTTTTGCGCAAAAGTGAAAGTATGACTTGAAAGAGTTTCAAGGTTATACTTTTATGAAAGTTATATTTCGGGAACAAGAAATCATTAATTAGTCATTTAAAGAGTGCGCACTACACTCTTAGACTAATTGGGATATAGTGTGGTGAAAGGATATTAATTACACGGTAACATTGTCATTGATAGGTGTAGTCTACCATATGACTTTCCTATTCACTTGGGTGGTCATGATGCATTGCTAGACGCCACTCATGATCTATAAGTGCAAATTAATTAATTAGTGAATTAATGATAAATTAAAGTGTTAATTTATCTGGCTCTTAATTAATTAATTAATGAGTTATAATTTGTACTTATTGCCAACGTGAATGGAACCTAATGGGTCACACACAATAAGAACATGGTCTTTGGGTTTAATTGTTATTAAGATAAGTATATGATACTTATGGGGTTAATTTATGTGATAAATTAACTTAAAGGACTTATTATAAATATTCTAAGTCTTGATGGAAATTAGTTTCCTAAAAGGAATTAAGAAGCTATTTGGTTTCCTTTTGGAATTGGTTTCCTAAAGGAATAGGATTAGCTTAAGGTAAGCTTCCTAAACCTTCTTGGTTTCCAATTGCTCTTGTTTCCTTAAAGACTAGGATACTACATCTATAAATAAGTCCAATGCCTTGTACTCTTGGAAGATTGATGAAACACAAACACAAAATTTAGAGAGAGAAAAATTGAGAGCTTGGTGGCGTTTTTCTCTCCAAGAAAAACGCCACACCTCCATCCCTAATTGTTAGGGTTTCAACTTCTTTCTTCTTCTTGTGTTCTTCATGATATTCAAGGGAGCTAGCACTCAAAAGGCAAGGCAAGCAAGCCCAAAGGTTCCTAAAGATCATGTTCGTGTGGATACTGTTGGAGGCTCAACACTTGGAGGGCTTTTCATGGTAGATCAACACCTTCATCGAATAGGATCTTGCCCTTTGAAGCATAGAAACCTTCTATGCTTGAGGTATTTGTGCTAAACACCCTTTAATCGTATAGATTACATCAAAGAGATCCATGGCTAAGGTAATAAATTTTTAAATATTCCGCTGCGTTACTCCCCTTATTACCTTACAAAATGGATCTAAGATGACATAAGGTTGGGCCATTTAAATCTATCCTCCAAAACAGGCATAGTTTTAGAAACCTTTTTAGATATTTATGACAATTTCACTTTCGTTAAAAATTTTAAATATTACACTTATACTTTAAAAATATTTGTGTATTACATTTGGTATTGTAAGCAAAAAACAGTGCAATGAATATCACACTTCACTCACACTCTTACTCACATGTGTACATATGCTTCATTTTAGTAATAATAATAATAATAATAATAAAAGAACAAAATGAAGTGTCCTAAAGTTAACATTTCAGCTCTTGTTGGATTGTTGTTTCTATGTGCATTGGCGGTTCATGGATGGGAGATTGATCGCATCTCAAGTTTGCAGGATTGCTCAGGTACTTTGCTGCTTTTACTTCTCTATCTCTCTGCTTTTGAATTGTGTGAGTACTTTTTTGGCTGAGTATTTTACGCGTCATTGCAGGCATGATTGAGTGAAGCCGCTGCAAATGCTGTGAAGGATCTGTTGCGTGCTGCCAGCATATCCTGAAGAGGCTGATTTAGGAAGATTGTGTTCTTGGGCGGACAATGTCAAGTTCCACTATCGCTGGTCATCAGCACTTCATTAAATTAAGTTCCATTGTCAATTGGGCCATATGAACTGGGTTTCAGAAAGCCCATGCTCAATGCTAATACCAAGTGTGTAGGCCTGTAAACGGGTTGGATTCGTGTGAATATGGTAGATCCAGCCCCAAATCTTACTAATGTTGTTAATCCAGATTGGATCGGATACCCGAACGGATCTAGGCTGGGTCTAGGCCCAGGTAATTGACTGCACTACAACCAACTACAAGTATAGTGACAAACTTACATTCTCATGATAAAAAAAAAAAAAAAAATCGTAAATTTGCTACTGCATTTTTTAGTATTGTCATCTATATGCATAGTTGTAAAATTATGGATTGAATTAAATATAGGGCTAATCTCAAAAAATCCCCCTAACGTTTGGTCAAACTTGCACTTTACCCCCTAACCTTTGGTCAAACTTGCACTTTACCCCCTAACCTTTAATTCCTCTCACTTTATCCCCAATTTCAATCCAACTTATTAACTTAATATTTAAAATCTTGTGAATTGACAAAAATGCCACCTCTTAAACAATTTTTTTTTTCAAATTATCAATACTTTCCATCAATAACTATAAAATGGAAATATATATATATATATATATCTATATATATGTATATATTCAAATTCATTCTTTTTTTTTTCTGAACTCCTAAACAGCATAGTTTTTTTTTTAAAGTTTTTTTCTTTTCCTTTTTTGTCCAAAATTCCTAAAACTAGCCATAAAAGTTAAAATCCTTACTCTAAAAACTATCAAGACCCTTTCGCTAAACAATATTAGGAAAAAATCTATTTTTTTACTTTACTCCTTTTATTTTTTGGGGACAAGTTCTTAAATAATTGAACCTTCAAAATTCTTCTAGTATTTATTAAACACAAGTTTTTGACAAGCATTTAGTGTATGATAAGAATTTAAGGCCTATCAAATAAATTCAGGGGCAATAAGTTTTAAAAATTTTTCGACAATTTCTTTCTTTTTCAACTATAAAGTTGCAAAGATAAAAGTAGAAAAGAATTTACAATTTAAAAAATTATTTAGAAGATGGCATTGTTGTCAATTCACAATATTTTAAACATTAAATTGATGATGTAGACTACAATCGGGATAAAGTGAAAAAAATTAAAGGTTAAGGGGTAAACTGCAACTTTGATCAAATGTTAGGGGGAGTTTTTGAAATTAACCCTGAAATATATAACACCTTTCTCTTTGGTAGAATGACAAATTCAAAATTCTTAGAAACTATATTATAATGATTCTATCATTTAGTACGTAAATTTGAAAATTTGTAACTATGAAATTCTCACGAACACAGGGTAATCTTTATATGACCGTCAAAATTCAGCTTATGTGAAAAGTCAATGTACACTGCAACTCTTATTATATATATACACCTCGTACGAGTAATTACTACTTCTAATGGAAATTGAATATTTCTCAACCCATTCCAGATAAAAATGGCCAGTGCAATATAAATGCAATGTAAACAAGAAACTGCAGAGATGAAAATGGCATCAAGGACAGATGTATCTCGGGTAATCAACAATTGCACCAGCCAGCTCCTCACTTACGGAAACAATGCTGCTTCTCTATGTAAACTAGCAGCATGGTTTCCTAAATATTATCCCCAAGAGGGCAAGATTGATAGAAATAGCAAAATGCCAGGCTAATCGGAAACAACTTGTTAAATTACTTATGAATTTACTAAAGAAAAATTGGACACCAATCTTTGTAGTTAATTATGAGCAAATTGAAGAAAATGAAAACAAACTTGAACTACCAAACATAGCAGAAATCATGACTTCCATGGAGAAGCTAATCAAGTGGTTATGGAGATATATTTAGCTAAAAGCATTACGTTGCTACGCCATTCATACATTCACATGGACCTTAATTTCTTGAAAACTGTACCAAGAGATTCAGAAAAGCAACATTTTTAGAGTTTTTAAGGATTTGTGAGCTTCAGCAGCATGGAATAGGCAGGTGACCTATCCACTAGAATATAACCTACAAATCACAAGTGAAATTTGGTGCAAAAACAAGGCTTCCAAACGGGGATTATTTTCTTTTCTTTGTTTGTTCCGTCTGTATGTGCCTACATTTAGGCTAAAGTTTGCGAGGAAAAACTGCTGCTTGGCAACATGAATTGACCAAAAAAAGAAATACAACAATACGGAAAAGGTAAAAGGACTGATGCAATTTATTCCAGTTACTCGTGCCATACGTGCTAATACATTACAAGATTTGATATCATTTACCAGCAGAGCTAGATTATTTTACACACATTTAAGATTTTACACGGGACTTTTATTTCTTCCACGATCATGTACACTAATTACAGAAAAGCCTCTCTTTGAACTTCTACAAAACCAAACTTCAGGTCCAGGACAGGTCAAAGTTTCTTCACTACAAGGACAGGGCACTTGACATTATGCACGCAGTAATTGCTCACACTCCCAAGAAAACCCCTGTTGAATTACCATAGACTGTTCAATATTATCTGAAGTCGAAAATAACTTATATATAACAGCTCAAAAATAAATGCAAACGACAAATGATGCTATGCGGATGGATAAACATACTCCCAAGTGTCAATCAATCAAAGAGTTATTTTAGCACGAGGAATTTATCTTCCAGACAATCAATTTCAGCAGAATTCTGTAGCATTACATGGGAAGGTGCTTTATTCAATTTTTGGCTTTAAAGATCTTAATGCCTTAGATATAATTTCTTGAAAGATGAATACAAACCTCTTTATAGCTCCAACACCATGGCTGCCTACAATGAGGAGGTGAATATTATGCTTTTCTACTGCATCGCGGATTGCATCTTTGGGGTCTCCAACTTCAGTAATTGCCTCAGGAGTTATCTGAGATAGGTAAAAATTTATGTCAGTAATATATAGAAATACTTTTATGATCAGCTATATCAATTCTCATCCATTTGATTGATAATCCCACACAGAAAGTAATTAAAGGACAGAACTATCAAGATCGCTAATCTATTTATCAATAAACCATTCTGATAACCGACCCCAGTGGTTCTCCCACTACTTTAGATACAACAATCTGAAACTCAAAGCTCATTCTTTTAAATCAAATTATATACACATGACCGAAAAACTATCTTATGCACAAAAAAAATCTCAAGAGAAAACATGACATCCCATGATGAGGAAGATAAAAGTGGAGAACCAGTTTCTGTGACAGTCATGAGAGACAAAATCATATTTCATCTCTTTACACATACATCCCATCTATCCAGATTAGAGTATCCCAAAGACAATGCAATAGAAAAGAGGATCATTAGTTTCTACCCCATATTTGCTGCAAGTTTCCCTGGCATTCTCCAACAAGGAAACAGCTGTCTTCTTTTGGTCTTCTTCGACTTCTCTCCTCAGCTCTCGAGCTGCAAAGTGAAGGTCAAATAATGAGAACCGACTTATCAGTCGTATATTTTTGAAGTCCCAACGTTCAAAGTGAAGCTAGTACCAGAATAAGAGAGAAGCAATTCAAGGCTTCAGCCAATTTCATGACACTTTTAGCAGACCATGAGGTGAAGTCGCATCTTTCAGATGCTTAATTTTTTATTCGATCACAGATCAAGTTAATTAGTAGTTATAACTGTCTCTTGAGATCTTTTTCCCCACTGAATTTCTGAAATTTAATGTCCAAATTATGTGATGCATGGAATAATCTCAGAAGGTCCTATACAGCAATATGATCATCATTTTAATGCTTGTTGGTGACTCTAGCTTCCTTGAAAGCATAAATAAAGGGGAACAATTTTCAAGATTTGAAAATTACATGGATCTGGAAACCAGAGGAGTCCCATAATTTGAAAGATTCTACCGCTGCTGAGTCTAATAATAATTCCTCCTTTATTTAAGATCAATTGTGAAAATTGGTTCAGGACATGAATCGACATACTATTGTGTATGCTAGTGTAAAAATTTCTATTCAATCACATCTAGACATGTCCTTCTCATTCACCTTTTTACTGTTCATCCTACTTTTCATATAAAACGCATCATGTCTATTTCTTTTCTTGATCAAACGAATTGAATACAAGTTGATTTCTGAATATAAACAACTTCATGGAATTCATACTCAAAACAGTATTAATTGCCACAATAAGAGGAGCTCAAAATCATTTTAATTTCCCAAACACGAGCAATATAAGCAATTAATAGCGCGATCTAGGCCCTCCTGATTCTACAAGATTACTCAACTGTATGATACCACCGATCAGATCAAGACACAAACAGAATGATGCTGTATCATATCACTAATCCGATCAAGACAGAAACAGAATGACGTCAAACTATGGTAGTAGTGTATTCTCGCCATTATTTCTCTGAACTTGTATGATTATTTAGAACTCGTTATAAAGCCATGTAAACAAGACTCCTCCCAGGACAACTTTTTAGACACTAAGCCAAGAATGTGACTTTCAATACGACTATTCTTTAATTTTGATCCTTCAAGCTTCATCCGCGTCAAGAAGTCTAAGAGTAAAATTGCACATATTAACATGGTAAAACAAAAAACATACTTCCTTAATCACGGTACCATTTTTCAAGAATTGTCCTCATCAAGATAGTGGAAGAATCTAAAAAATCACACAGGTTTGATTCGAAAGAACTAACTATCAAGATTAAAAAAGTAAATGACATAAATTCCTTTTAGTTAAAAGAGAAGATCAAGAAATATAATTGCTAAGAGTATGAAAATAGTACAAACAGAAAAAATGAAAGTACATACGCTCAAGTGCACGGATATAGCTATACTCAGATGAGGGCTGAGCAATGAAAACTATTAAGTGGGAATTGACAATAGATTCATGCAGATTCTTGAGAGCCCACTCCAAGGCATAGAAGCTACCCTCATGCCCATCAAGTGCCACCATCACCCTTCTCTCCCTTCGAGTTACCCCCTCCATTATTACTATTATTATTTGTTATGTTTAATTTTCTTTACCAAAATTTGATCCCATAAAGCAGATTTCTATCACCTTTAAAAGGGAAATTATATTTTTCAAAAAAAAAAAAAGGAAAATGGCAACGAAAATCTGTTCTTACTAAGCTTGACATCAAGGGACAAAAGAGTATAACGGCTGGTTTTGGCTGGATACATATGGCTGACGTTAATACCATCATGGTACTGCACGTGAAATTCCTTCTACGTGCACTGCCACGAAGAGGGCTTGATTTAATGAAGGCTTACCAAACAATACAAACTTGCGAACTACGACGTCACGAAGCAGTGCTGCCATCTAATTAATCTCCCAATGGAACCCGAGTCCTTATCGTGTAGGAAATTACTTGAAAACATTTTACCCACATAGGCTAGGTGGTTACACAAGAATCTTAGCTTTGAACAATGGTCAGCTTACTTGGGTTTACGCTGGGTGCTCAGATCGAAAATAAAGCAATTCGATCTTGATTTCTTGTTGGTAATTTATTCGGAATCTTTATAATTGTTCATACAATTTTTATTAGAAGCAAGAAATAAATTAGTTGTTCAATTTTGAGTGATGTTCGTCGATTTCTTTATATGATCTGCAAGTGGTTCCGTAAATTAAATCTATTTGATTTGTCTTTGGCTGGATTAATGGTGAAAAGTTAAAAGAAAAATGGAAAATTAGGGGTAGAAGAATTAATCCAATAAATTGACATCATTAATTGGTTGAGTTTTTAAAACTTCATCAATCTATTGTTTATAACGTACTCTACAGAGAATTGTATATTTTGCGTTATAAGCTATGCATTTTGACAACATCGTATCACTATACAAATTTAAACAGAAAGAAAGACAATAATACAGTCGTAACTTTGTTTTTTGGGTCGAAGTGATTTATTCGTTGACCAAATCAACATTGAAGATAATATCACGATATATCTCCTGTTCCTAAGTGTAGAATCTGAAATTTTTATTTGACCAAACAATATTGTTATAAAGATATTTTATACATTGGCTTCGTTTGACCAACTCTATTTTTGGAAAACTATTCTAAAATGTTCTGCAAACACATTTTTCAACTACTTTTTTTTTATTCTTAATTAATATTTTATCTCAATAGATGTTACGATATTATTTGTTCAATAATATTTCAAAAAAGTACAAACACATTTTTCAACTACTTTTTTTTTATTCTTAATTAATATTTTATCTCAATAGATGTTACGATATTATTTGTTCAATAATATTTCAAAAAAGTACAATCCAATCGGAGGCATTCATTTAATTTACTGTAACATGGTTGTTTTTTCTAATAGTAGACGTGATATTTGAAAGTCGGTGTGTCTTCACAATAAATTGACCTAGTTATTATACTTTATGTATCAATCATGACCATAACAGTTCATTATGTGTTCATTTCTTGTAACTAACAATAATATAATGTGTACTCTCAAAAAAAAAAACAATAATATAATGTGGTGCAAATCAATCTTATAGCAACAACACAGATATGACGTTCGAAAAGTCTTTAGATAATGGTGGAAGCCCCCATCATTGTCCCCTCATTGTCTAGGACTCATCCCCTTTCTCGCTCTAGATTGGGTGGTCCATCTGCCCTTTGCCATGCATCAAGTTAAGCAGAATTATCCAAAAGGACCAAAACCAACTCAAATGAGAAGGGCTCACAACTACTATTTTTGCTGATTTCTCTCAACTTTCACTCTTCCTTTGTTTTACATGTTCATTTATTTGTCTATTTCAATATAGAAAACCAAAAAAAAAAAATTAAAAAGAAGGGTGAAAATTTCGTAGTCTGATTTCCGACATACTGTAGCCAATTATATCACGAGTTATTCATTGAATCATACCTTTTTTTCTTTCCACTTAATTTATTCTATCAGATGATGGAATGTACCTTTCGTAACAGTAGTAAATAGTTCATCATTCCATAATTATCAACCATTGTGGCTCCACCAATTATTCAGTAATCAGTGTTTGGATATATGTCATTTTCACTAATGTCTAATGATGTGGAAGATTCAATAGATATGAATGGGATTACTTGTTCATGATAATTCACTTTCACTGGTTATGAACAGGATTTGGCATCTGATGACAGTGTCAAAATCATTTGATATGATGTACAACATTGAGGTCATCCTAAAACTTTATCAAGCTGTCAGGACTCAGGTGATCCTAGTCTTTGGACAATTCGTATCTCTTGGATTCGATGATCCAAGTGTTTTAAGTATCATCGACCCTAAATGACTATAACAGTAAATTCTAGCACTATCCTTGCGATGTCTAAAACTTACAAATCGTATCGGCGTTATGCAGACTCATTCATGTGTTAGATGCTGTTGGTTCGAATAATATACTTTATAATGTCTGAAAAATTTACAGTTTTATTTTTATTTTTTTTCGGTGGAGCAATGAATTTACTGTCAATAATAACACAAACAAAGTTGATACATATTGGGTTGTAGTCAAAATATAGTATACGGTATTGAGTCACAAAATACATAGCATCAGGCATGGGCATGCAGATCACCAGGGGAGGCGGGGTGAGGCAGTCTCCCTCAAAGAAATCTGAAAAATCCTTCCCACAACATTCCTCTTTTCTTCTAAAATAGTTTTACATAGGATCATCGCCAACACCCACGCCCGCCCCCCCGGCACCCCTCCCGGGCGGCGGGTAGGGGCCCCCCAGGTGGGTTTCTCTTCCAAAAAACAAAAAATGATTGCTTGATTTACAATTGCTGTCCAAGGTCTTCTATTGGATAATATAATTCGTATTCACTAAAAAAAATTTGAAATTTTCTTGGCTCAAACCCACCATTCACTTAGTAGCATATGCACGCATAACATTTTCTAGGGTTTGTATAGTGAAATATTTTGATTTCAAATTTTAACAAATGGGATAAGAAATCATCATTCTTTAATAATTTGAGACTCAACTGTTGACTTTCATTCTGCTCTTAATTTAATATTTCAACATAATTAATTATGTGTTAACTGTATGTTTATCTTTGCTTTATATCATGCTCATTATTTGAATTTAGAAATTTATTTCATTTTATTGATTGCAAGTACTTAGAATGTTTTTCGATTTCATGAGCAGCATCATGTTTCAAGTTATTTTATTTAGCTACTTAATTAGACTAACAATATCCCAAAACAATTTATTCAATCGACAAGAAAATGTGCAATCAAGATAAGGTCGAAACAACTCTCCAAGAGTATTCTTCTTACTCTTACTCATTCACCTCCATTAGATCCTTCCTCTTCTAACTTAGATTCTTAAATTTTTTATTTGAATTAACATCCAAAAAAAAAAAAACAAAAATTCAACAAGAAAATTCAGTAAGTCACATGTACTGTAAGTATAATTTGTTCTTGAAATATTCCTCAACAACTTATTTTCACCCCCACAATAACGTTCAAATCCTGGATCCACCTCTGACATCTAGATCACAATATAAAAAAGAAAAGAAAAGGACCATTCGTCAAACAACAATCTAATACTAGCTTACAACACCATAGCATGCAATGAAACACTAGAATTAACATATTAAAGTCAAAGAGGCCAAGAGGCATGAAACTGAGGAAGTACACCATATCCTTCTCCCACCATTTTCTCCAGTCCTTGTGTTTCATACCCGTGCGTTCCCTATAGAAGAAGCCATTTGTCATCAATTGTGAAAATATAACACCTTAGCAATCAATTATTTGATCAGTTTGCATCAATTCCTTTCACAAATAGCAGTGTAATCTATTCATATTCAGACAATACTTTTCCCCCTTTATTTTAGATAGTGATGTATGATTATTATGCTTAGAAAGTTTAAAAGCAAAAGTAACAACAAAGAACCAAACGAAGTTACAAAGCACACTCATCAACAAATAAATGAACACGTACGTACTTTCGTTGTTCCCATATCATCCATGTCCGAGGAGTTAAAGTCATAGAATAAACTTGCTGCTGAGAGTTTCATGGACAGAAACTAAAACCAAAAAATAAATGAATAAATAAATAAGACAATAATAGAAGAATTCAAAAGAGTATTATACAAGGTTAAACAAATAATTTGAATCTACATGTCCTGAAATTAGAATCGTTTGAGAAAAACAACGTACATCAATCTGATTTTGCAGAGAACGAACATAATTGATTACTACATCCAACATGATTGCCATTCCCATCGTCTGCAAAATCCATTTGTGTATGATGATTAATTCTACAACTATGAAAAAAGTGATGCTGAAGAAAAATTGGGGACAATTATTAGCTTGGGCGGGATCAAAGTTCAAACCACTTGAAAGTTGAGAAAGAACGAGGAAAATTCTAGCTTACCTTGTAACATCCCGGGACAAGATCTTGCAAGCATCTGAGCTTCTCATTTATTTTCTGCCTCCGCAACTAATTCAGAAAAGCAAACTCAATTGAGAATCTAATTTCTTCTTTATAGAAGAAAATTTGAGACTAGTTACAGTGTTTGAGATGTGCTTTTTATGTTCTAATTCAATCTTTCATATTCTAATTCCAATAAAATAATGTGAAACGTTAATTATATACAGAATATTACTAACCCTTTCAGCCAGACTGTGACTATCAGTAGCTTGGCCTCTCTTGGCTCTGACATGAACAACTTCCCTTGGCTTCTCCGTTTCTTTATTGCTGTTTCTTTTTCTCTTTTTCCCTTCATATTTCTGTCAATCCAGCAACCTCAAAAGGTTCAATTTAAAAAAAAGAAATTATATATCATCATGAAATATAACGTAATCGAACCGTACTTACATAAGTTTCAATAGCCTTGTTATTTGCAATAAGTCCAGTAGTTTCTGATACATGAGGAGATGAATTCGCCAAACAATCTGATTCGGATAATACCGGAACTCCCGCTTGAGGAAAGAAATGAGCTGCAGAATCATAATTTTCTGGAATTTGAAGGTCGTGATCATGATGGCTGGCATTAGGATTATTAGAGGTATCACCGGTGAAAGCAAATGGGATTTGAGATCTTTGATTATGATCGGAAAATCCTTCATGGGTTGGCAGAGAAAGCAAATCTTGGACACTTGGATTATAACCATCGAGATCGAGGTTGTCCAAAATGTCCATATTTGAGTTCATGATCATGGCAGAGACGGAAGGTTTAAGGTTGTTCTCCATTTCTACAGTGAATTGGGTCATCAAATAGGTATATATACTAAATGATGAACAGTATTTCGCTGTTAAAAGGTGTTACGTGAACGTGATACCAACATTGTAAAGTGTAAACTCTTAGTTGTAATATCATGATTTAGGTTAAGTTTAATACGAACTACTTTTGTCAAAAATTCACGCGTAATTATAATCTGGATAATAATATTCACATACTCTTTTTAGTTAAAGTTTTTGGCACATTCTTGTTATGTATTTTGTCTTCTACATTACATTTGAATTTTCTTTTTCCAAGAATTTCTCATGTTTTAATCAAGTTTAATTTAGCAAATCATGTAAGAAATCTTGTTCTATGAGCATAATTTTGCCTTTCATATACTATAATAGATAATGATAAATAATGCACTAAAGATTTACATTACTTGGAAACAAAATTATTACTACGTAATATAAGTATTAAATGTGAAATTCATAATGGTTTACAATCTCGCAACAATAAGGGCAACCGTCCTAAAAAGATTTACTCTAGCAAAAGCTAGATTACTTTTTTGGTCAAGGTTTTTTTTTTTTTTTTTGTCTTCCATAAATGATGAGAAGAAACAGAATGCATGAATTTTCCATGTGCTGCGAGGCCGAAGTTGGTCCTGTGGATCTAAATTCTTTGTGGGTCCAAATTCAACTTTTCATATTTAGTAAATGGGATCACCAAACCCTTTTATGGGCAAATGAAAATGGGGAAACTTATCTTCTTAATTAGAGGGCTAGGGGTTTAAACATCTAAGAACAATTTCCATCTTTGGGAGTTTATCTCTCCCATTTATAATTTTGATGTTTACATAGTACGTGTAAAATTGTGAAACACACCAACATCGAGTTAGACATCCACATTTTTTTTTCATATTGTAATTAATATTCTAAAGTATAGAAAATGTTGTGTCACGCAGAGTTAGGTTACTACGTACGAGTTTCTAAAGATACTAGTGAAATTCGAAATTATTATCACTTTAATTTTTTCTATTTCGCATCTAACTCCAATCACATTTTCTTAAGTAAAATCTCTTTTTTGGCAGTATAAAGTTGTCTGAGTGGGCATAAGAGCTGCCTTATTATTTCATAATATGTAAATTTTCTTCCACATTTTTTTTTTTTTTTTTGCAGATCAATAAACGATCAAGACTGGCATTGGAATTATTGGATGATAGTAAAACAAAATTAAGTATATCCAGTTTAATATTCAACTCATTAAACCCATCCTATTTAGATTAAGTTTTGAATCTGTTTACTCTACATATTCCAATCATCTTTTTATCACACATACACATCTTTCAAAGAAAAAAAATTACAAAAAATACTGCAACAATATTTTTCTAATATCACCTAAAAAATAATCATCCAAACAATGCAAATTTTCATTTTTTTTTCTCATATAAGTCAATTAAACAACCAAGGGGTGTCCCTCAAAAAAACAAAAAAAAAAAAAACAAAAAAAAGCAACCAAGGGGTGTCGAAGAGAAATATGAAACACAAATAGTCATTGCTTCAAAAAGTGAAGGAAAAGAAAAATTGCCTGACATAGCAGCATTTTGGATCAAACTGAATTTCACTATTATTTTTATATTTTTTTAAACTTAAATAAGTTTTATTCTATATTTGTTCCTACATCGGTCTACATTCAAATTACCACATCAAATAATAAAACTTATAATTGTCTTGATTAATATAAGATTTAAATTGTTTCAAATACCATAATTTTATATATTAGTCATTGTTCAAATCTTACTTAAAATGTATCACTTATAGCAGTTTCAAAATAACAATGTATATTCCAAAACAACCTATACCGTGTGCCGACTACATCATTTTCTTCCCGTGCTTTTCACGAATTAGCTACTACTAGTTCACAATGGTTTATAATATGGAAACAATCAGAGCAAACCTCATTAAAAGCTAGATTAACTTTTTAAGCTCAATTAGTTTCTTTTGTTAGGAAACACAATTAATGAATTTTCCAAGAGCTACGTGGCTGAAGTCTTGTGGACGTAAATTTTTTGTGGGTCCGAATTTCAACTTTTCATATTTATTAAGTGAGACAACCACACACTTTTGATTAAGGATGCATTAACAGGTTTCATACTTTGATTAGGAATTTAGTTACGAGGAAATGAGTAATGACAGGGCATAAATTCTTGATAATTGCTTGCTAATACTCAAATCAAATCTTACTTAATATTAGACTCTGGACCCTATGGACTAACCAACATATATTTGGTAAAAGATGTGATATTTTTACTTGAAATATGGACTATTGACACTTTAGTCAATGATTGATTTGATAGGCATTCGTGAACCATTTGTCATTATCAGGAAATCACATCCAAGGGTCACGAATCTATTAAATCAGCACTAGAAAGAACTAAACAACAAGGGCTATAGTTGGTTATCGTTGTCATTTGCAGATGTACAAGAAACACTTTTAGCATTGTTAAAAACAGGTGTTATATTTGTAACTAAACAATGTTAATCATGAAATGCATAAAAAGCAAATTTTCTAGTATGATGTTGGCTAGTTAGATTGATTTACTGTTATCTATTTTATTAATGATTCCCTACCTTTCCTATATAACAATAATAGAACCGTAAAAGTGCAGCAGAACATAAAAATTTCAAATGTTATTGCAATGAAAAGAGGGAATATGAGTGGCCACCTCTATAAGATTCTTGTCATGTATATATCCTATATTCACAAATTTGTCTCGATAAACCAATTGGGAAGAGAGACTCACAAGTGTCATTTTTTTACCATTTAACAACAGACGATACAGATTGAATCAATATGAAAAAGTATATTAGATATGAGTCATCCATCTGCCAACTTTTGATCTCGACAGTGAAATTATCTCAAATAAAAAAATTTTCAAATTGTCCAACAGTTTACATGTAGAAGATGCTTTTAGAGGTTAATGACATGACTATACTGTAATATGTAGAGTTCTATAAAAACTAAAATAAGTGTGTACTTATTAAAAAAAACTAAATATTATTAAGCAAATGATTAACTTTTTCTTTATTTTTATCAATGTAAGTTATTACTAACGTTGTATCAAAACTCTAAAAATTTTCTATAATTAGAATTATGTAATTAGAAAGAAAAATGCACTATGATCACTATTGGTATATAATCATCACCGTGCATGAGAATCTTCGCTTTGTACCGGTGCGAACATATCTTCTAACGAATCCTAAATGAGGTTAATTGTCAAAAGGCATCTTTTTCCTATGATAAAAAAATCAGTAAATTTTGCCAGAAATGTCAATGAACAAAATCAGCCATACCGTAAGTAATAAGCAAGCAATCAAACTAAAGAATTTTCAACACTCGAAGGAAACCAACTATCAAATAATCAGACTACATTCTAGTCATCCAGTACGTTTTGTAATCAAACAACTGATTGATGTTCTGCCAGTTGATCATCTCCCAAAGCGTGATGGACCATACTTCAATTAGGACCACCATAGATGCGCATAAGATTGTGATTGAGACTTAGGAACGTAGCATTGTACTCACTTATCTTCCATAAAAGTCGAAAGATCCAAATCATGATTCAATCAGTACAAGAAACATATTGTGTATAGGTAAAGTGTTATGTCACAAGTTGATCTATCCTCCAAGTTTTTATGAAATTACCAAATTGCGAACTGCGTTATATATATATATATATATATATATATATATATATATATATATATATCCAACTTAGAATTCAAAAAGGCGACTTCAAAGTGCATTCAGAAAAGTGTCTCAAACAAGCAAAACCACTTTTAACTTGATTATATCACACTCTTGTGCATAAGATAGATACCACAATATATATATCTAGCATAAGTTATTCAAACTCAAGTTTTAGAGGTAAACTCATCTAGACCACTAAGCAACAATATAATTGAATGAGCAAAGTTACAAAAAGATTGAGTGGAGTAAAGTCTACCTTTTAACTTATCCACGTATACCCATAAAAATTTAATATTTCCACTATCTAAAGTATTGTAAAAATTGCATAAATTTGACATTTAATCAACCAATTAGAAGAAACTACTTCATAATTCGTATATATCAGAGCTCTATTATGTATTGTAAATTCAAGTCTTTATTTATTTAGATTTCATCAAAACTTGGCCCAAGTTTCGATTGTGTACGCAATCCAATAATTGTTCGAGTTGAGTACAATCTTCATATGTTTTAAATAGTATCTCACTGCACTAGTTATATTTCTTTGTCCAACTCCCTTCATGCTAACATGGAAATCCATGCATATATACATGCTCCCTTGCTATTCTTTATCCTCATTCCAAGGAAAAAGCCAATTTTAGCTTCTCTTAGAAAGGATTCAATCAAAAAGCAAAGTATAGATTTTTATTCCACACTTTCACGTTTTAGTTGTGTACAATCTTGAAAGAGACTATGACTGAAAGCTAATATTCATAACTACATAAGGTCCTGTTTCGGCATTATGGGTAGAAAGTCGTAAGCTTAGACTAGAGTGAAATCTGATTATTTGTGAAGAAATCTTCGGGACAACAGATAAAGTTTGTCAGACTTTTGCCTCCTAAACCCATACCGAAAGCGAGGCTCTGACAACTGTACCTAGAATGTAAAGGGCCAGAATTTGGCCACATTGGCAAAAATTATATATGTTAGGTTCAAATAACGCTATTTAAAGTTTTACAAGTTATTTACGATGATTTACAATTTATTGAAATGATTTATATTGTTCGAAAATAATTAAACTGACAAATATCCTGCCTCTTAAGCCCTCCTATACCGTCCATCTCTCTATCAATCTTTCTATTGTATGCGTAATAATTTCCATGCATACCGTACGTATTTTCTACGCATACCTAAACTAAAAGGGCCTATTTTCCATGATGAACTACCCTAAGAAGATGGGCTTATATCCTTCAGTCACGTTTCCACATATACCTTACAATTCAATTCAGATGGGAATTAAGTGGCTTGCATATGATCATTAATTACAAGATGTTTGGCTTTTTAATGAGGATTTCATTAACGAATTCGTCTTGGAACCAATGAAAGATAATAATCAAATGCTATCAATAATGAGTTTTGAGACCATAATTATCAAATTCTTAGTGAGCTGAAATTATACTTGGTTCAATATTACCTTCTTTTTCTTTTTCTTTTTTAATTTTAACAATAGTAATTTATGTACAACCTAATACGCCAAAGAACTCTTATATTTTCTTATTCACAGAATATTATTGATGAATGATATAATGTTCAATATGTTATATGAGTTGTGAACAAGAACTGTGAGTTAATTGGGTACAATAAGATTGGAAAAGGTGCGGGCAATGCTAAATTGTGTAATATATTGAGTTAAATTTGTGACTAATTTAGTGTTTTGATTTCAAATAAATAGTGCAATATAAGATAAATTTTGGAATGACAACTATGGTGAGCCAAAGCAACTAAGAGATATTTTGAAACAAATTAAGAAATTGTTTGAAAACGTTTTTATTGGGATTCAAGTTTAAAAATTATTAATCGACTTAATTAAGCAGAACAATCAGAGAAGCCTTTTAAGGCCCTCCAAAGTAGAGGGGAATGGTTGGGATTCCCCCTCATTTCTCCTTTCCTTCAACCTTTTCCCCTCTTAACTAACTGGCTAAGCCAAGTTGGCAAGGGAGATGTTGGGTATTCCCTAGAGCTGTTATTCGAACCGAGCTGTTCGCGAACACAGCTCGGTTCGGCTCGTGAAAGCTCGAGTTCGGCTCGTTCGTTTAGCTAAACGAGCCGAGCTCGAACAAGAAATTGAGCTCGTTTATTAAACGAGCGAACACGAGCCTTGTTCGCGAACGCTCAGTTTGTGTTCGCGAACAAGGGGCAATAATGTCTTTTCACTTCTATTCTTTATACCTTAATTTATTAAACGAGCTCGTTTGTGTTCGCGAACGCTCTTTTCACTTCTTGTGTTAAACGAGCCGAGCTCATACGAGCTCGTTCGAGCTCGGTTTGTTGGTGTTAAACGAACCGAGCTTATTCGAGCTCGTTCGAGCTCGGCTCTTTAGTGTTAATCGAGCCGAGCTCGAGCTCGAGCTCGAACTTCCTATTTTTTTAACGAGCCGAGCTCGAACAGAAAATTTAGCTCGTTTAATAAACGAGCCGAGCCGAGCCTGTTCGTTTATTAAACGAGCTCGAGTTCGAACACCAAATACTCGGCTCGGCTCGGCTCGAATAACACCTCTAGTATTCCCCTACCAACAGTCAAAAGTTTAAACCCTACCTTTGTCGGTTAGGAAAAAGGGAAATGGGAGGGCCGATTAAATGTTACATGTATCCGGAGCCATACCTTAAATTGTGTGTGATAAAAATTTTAAAAGTCTCACTATAAATTGTGTGAAGTAAATATTTTGTAATGAGAATTGATTGTAATGAGGATGATTTCAGAAAAAAAAAAAAAAACAAAGAATTTCCTCTCTAAGTCTCTTCTCACTGTAATAGCCTATTGTATCAATATATTTGTATCCCAAAAAATAAGATTAAAAATTATTTTAAATACTTCTTACTGCTTAGGCTCTTACTTTTTGGATTTGTCGTTATTGTTTACCGGACTAATTTGGGCCCACTTCCCTAAACAGGCCTATTTCCTGTACACAACTCCCTACCACTCTGCAGCAATGGTGGCCCAAATATGCCAACTCACGGACATTCCCGACTAACCCTGACTATGGACCAGGCTACAATTTTTCTTTTTCTTTTTTTATTTTTTTACCAAAACGTTTTAAATTTAGCAGTCCTCTCCTATTACAGAACTTCAATAACATTAAAACAATAGATATTTAGATCACAGGATTGCTGGTAATCCAATAGTATATTGCTCAAATTCCAACCTATATACAAAAATCATTAGGCCCGCCGCAGATAAATTATTATAATTTAGGCCCCTCAATGTTCACTTGCAGCTATTCTCCACCCCTAAACTTGTAATTTATCCCTAATGTCTTATGAAATTCTCACACCATCTACATCAATCTTGAAAATTTAGGTATGTGAGATTGTGAGTTGCAAATGTGAAAGTGAGAAAACAAAAATTGGATTGACCCAATTTTTAACTAGGGAGACCCATGCTGACTTGCTTTTCCATTTTGGATTTGTCAATCATTCCGGGCTCTAAGGCCCACTTCACCAGCTGGCCAAGGATTGAGGCCCAAATTTGCTAAATCATAGACACCCCTGCTAGCCAACTATGGACTGCTACACCCCCCAAAATAAAAAAGGTCAGTTTTGCATAATCCTTCTTTTTTGATTCACATTTATTCATTTTTTTTCTAACAGAAGAAATAAGATTTCACTCAAAAAAAGAAAAAAGAAAAAGCAAAATTTTAAAGATTTCACTCAAAAGCAAAGGAAATTTGTATGTTTATTATGAAAAAATATAATTGAAAAAGGGACATTGCAGGATTGAAATACAATAATAGCTTTTTTCTTTTATGTAAATCCCATTTTAGAGCATTTTCGAGCACTTTTGGGCTTGAATCCAATTCTAATAAAACTGTGACGATCCAGGAAGTTGCCTCTCCAGGGCCCAGGCGTGCACTATAAAGTGATAATAATAACAACAATCTAACCTCAAACGAAATAACATCATCAAAAGTCTGATATAATAATAAGATTAAATTCGTGATATTCAAATTGAGATGAACAGAGTTCCTCAAAATGGGAAAAAATGTCATGTAGAAAAATTCTTTGATTGCAGAAATTGCATTTTATTCTTTGGCTGAACAAGTTGACCGTGAAATCAAAATATTACAGGTGGAGTACTTGAAAAAATTTGTGCATTTTCTTTTTCATATATAAAAAAGTAAGAAGGCATTTAGTTCAAATTCTTCAATCACTATTACTATAAATATTAATCCCGCTATATGAGTATGGATTTTGATAATTCCTTCAATATGTTTGGTTTAATAATGAGATGAATATCATTCCCTTTAAAACGGTTAATGAGTTTGATAAATAATATTTTAAGATCATAAAAACCTAGTTAATTACTTTTTCTAATTGAATAATAGTGATAGTTGTTTTTCAGATATCAATAATAAGTGTCATTAGTACAAATACCCAATCCCATCCTTGTTTTCATTTTCAGATATCCATAATGAGTGTCATTAATACGAATAGCCAATCCCATCCCTATTTTTGTTGAACCAAATACGCCCTAAGTTTAGTCACAAATCCAATATTACTTTTTTGCATTAAAAATTGAAGACTACACGATAACCAATAAGTTGAAGAGTAAAATTTAGGAGTAAGCATTGTTTCCAAATAAATCCATTTACTGAGCTAAAAAAACCATATGAAATATTACAAAGTTGATGTGATGCAAAAATACATTGAAAGTTAGTTGTCACATATAATCTCTCCCACCAAGATGGTTCATGAACTTTTGACAAAATCATGTGCAAGAACATATCTTGGAAGTTAAAATCAATATTTTCTAATTCTACATAGTCCCATTCATTATCCAAATGACAGCATCATCACCACGCCTAGAAGATGCCATCTCTTTCAAGATTTTAAGTGCCACCAATCATGTCCATTTCTATCCAAAAATCATTTTCACTTATAGTATAAGCAGTACTGACTGACACCTTATGTCATTTTCAAACTTTAAATCAATAAAACTGAGAGTGTATGCAAATTGTAAATGATGCAAGACGATATATAGTTCCATTTCCAGAACTCTTTTAGTTTTGGGCTAATTTGGGAAGTTAATTCTAATTTCAGTTGTCTTCCTGTTCAAATATAATATCTTAATCATGTTTTAATTATTGTAAAATAGATGGAAGGGATATAACTAATCAGATAAGCAATCCACGAAGCTTGAAAATGATTGGCAAACCTATGCCTAGGATGTTAAAACATCAAGTTTTTTCGTGGACACAACTCAACTAAAATTTGTGAACAAAATGGACTAGGATCATATAACTTTGAATTCAGCTTATTTATTTAGTTGAATAAATTGATTACAAACAAATAAAATTCGATTAAATAAATGAATGAACATGAGTCTTGTTCACAGATGTTAAATTGTGTCCATAAGCAATAGAATATACAAATAGCATTTAGAGTTTCACTTATCATGTTGTCACATTTTCTTATCGATAAGTCCCATTTAGTTTACTTTTTAATGGTCTGTTCTTTTTATTTGCATTCAGTTTTGATCAATATAAGGCTTTTTAAACAAAATAAGCCAAAAGTTAAATTGTTTAAAATGTTATATTTGAACTTGAGATCAAGCTCACGCAGCTCAAAACTGAACCTAAGTTTTAATTAAACAAGCTAAGCTTGAACATTAATTTAGCTCATAAAATTATCGAATTCAAACATAAGGAACTCCAACCCAACACGGCTCACTGATTTGTCTACCTAATCGTTTTCATTTTAGGATTTGAAATGTATCACAACCAAACACTTGTCTTGGCAACTCAGGGTTTCTTTCATCATGTTTTTTTATTTTAGTGTGTTTTATGACTAGTTTGAGAGTTGAGGATAGAAAAGAAAAAGAAAGAGAAAAGACAAGTTAGAAAAGAAAAGAAAGGAAAGGAAAGGATTGAAGTTTTTTTCTAAGTTGTTTGGAGTTTAAGAAATAAAAAAGATTTATTAAATAATAAAATTTTTTGTATTACATTTTTTAGGACAATATTGTCATATGAAAAAATTTACTCCACTTTCCCTCACTTTCCTTCCCTTTCCGGCCAATTTTGGAAGGAAAATTTTTAAGGAAATTACTTAAGCATCTTTCCTTATATTTTCTTCCGTTTCTTTTTCTTTGTTTTCCACTTAAACTTCCAAACAAAGAAAAATAGTTTCCTTCCTTTAAATCCTTTATTTTCTTTCCCTTTACCTCCTCCCAAACTAGGCATAACGTTTTCAGTTTACGAGAGATCGCAAGAAAAAAGGGAAAAAGAAGATTTAAGAGTGGACTACAGATTAACTTGAGTCTTCAGAATGTGTCTGCTTTAGATATTAGTTATATGTTATTGTTGAATTTGGATCAGCCCAGTTGATTCAATCAATTCGAGATCGGGTCAAATAAATTAGAAGTGCAAAAAAGAAAAATATGATCCAACTCATCTCATAATTTTTCTTATGTTATTTACATTTCATTTTGCAAAAATAAACATAGATTGATCAAACTGAAAACTAATTAGCGGACCGGTTCAGTCTCCCAACTGAGAGTTCCTACGCACCACGTTCTTCATCTGCTGCATGCATAATTTGTTGCAGTACTTCTACACTATGTACAATTAAGAATATGAAAATTGTTGAAAATGCAAAACCATGGAGTTTCAGCTGAATAGTCAATTATCATACATTCATTGTATTCTTCACTCAAATTTGCCATCTTGAGCTGAATGGCTAAGTCTTATTATTAGTCACTCTCTACTTCATGACACACTTGAAAGAAACACACATTTGCACGTTTCTTGTCCATTCATCCAATACATTAATGTAGTCAATTCAATTATTGAATGAATTCGAGGAATGTGTCTCGTGAATAAGAATTATGCACCCATGCCTTTATCTCCTGTAATTCATATGAAATTCTCTGCTTCGCCTGCATCCAAACATAGAAAGATGACAAAACGCCTCATCTCTTCTCGTACTAATATTTAGCTCAAAATAGAAATATCCTGTCTTCGCGTGGCATAAACCCTCTTTGCAATGGCACAAACTCTATTCTCAACTCCAATAATTGATTCTCATTCCATTACCCTCGCATTCCATTTACATCACATCCTCTCCTTTAATTCATCTGCAGAAATGGAGCTGGGGTTAATGCAGTAGGGACGTACCTAGAGAAGGCATAGACAGGGCTATCACATCTACATCAATTCAAGGCCTCACATCCGAGTAGGAATTGCAGGCATCACGCACATCACGTGGCATGTCACGTAATGTATTAGAACTAATCACATATTGTCAAATAATATAATATGTAACCCATCGTTGTTACATAGCGATAAATTTTTAATTCTAATGCACGACGTAATAATGCACGTTATGTGTTTAATACTTTTCTTTCACATCCAACATCCACTGCCTGTTAACTTTTTATGGCTCTTTCCACTGGCAACATTATTTTAAATGGGATTTGCAAATTGATAGGAAAAAGGAAAGCCCACTTCTTACTTTGATTGTTAGTTAAGTATACACTGTAATAAAAATGCATATAGCATGTTGTTTAAATAATGGAATTATGAGATTTTTCCCTAGCATCTTTTTCTTTTTTCTTAAGACGTCCATGGATTGAGGGTTTTTTTTTTTTTTTTTTTTGAGAAAAAAATGGCTTGGGTTGAGACACAAATTGAAGGAAAAAGGGTAGTGGGTGGGGCAGTCAAGAAGTAAGAAAAAGGTAACAGAAAACGAGAGGTAATGGTTAAGAGGAGACATCATTGTCTTCTTCAGACATAAATTTTGCTAGAATTCATAAAATCCAAACATGTAACACGCCATGTCTTGCAGTAAACCGCCCTAGTGATCAAACCAAATAATCCCACGTTAAGTTTAATATAGAAACGACATGAACAGTACAGCCCACTTTGTTTCTTGCGTATAAGAATCAATGAACTGATCAGACAAATGAGGAATCATTCCCTATAAAAGATTACTGAGTTCAATTTCAAGATCATGCTTAGCTCTTTTATCTAGGTGTTGCTTTTGTTAGGTTCTTCTATCAATCTATGAGAAAGTAAACATATTAAATGCTACTCGGTTTACTTTAAATTTTGTGGAGCTTTGTCACTATCATCTGTCTATAGACGATAAAACAAGTTCATTCGTAGACCATATGAATAATTTAAGGGTTATCTAGTGCTATATATGGTAATTTAAGAGTTATCTAATGCATTTAAAAAAAAAAAAGAGAGTTATCTAATGCTATATATGATGATGTAAAATATGTAGTAATGAATAATCACAATAAGTTACAATATTTTTAATTATTGATTCACTGTATTACAATAGTTACAATACTACATGGTCTATAAATGAACTCATAAATCGAGTTTATCTAAATATTTTGCATGTATGTTTGAGACACATGAAGCATTTCCAACAAAACTTGAGAGAATGGCTGCCCTTTTCCGTCAAGTTTTCATTTGAACTTTGTTGCCACAAACTAAGGCAAAGATTGTCTAGGGACATAGTTCATTTCTTTTTTCCCTTTCTCCAATTATTAAGTAGTAATCATGGAAGTAATTGAATTTGTGTACCTACTCAGTAGATACGGGTGTTAACCTCTGTTTTAATCAACTTTTTTTTTGTTTAGCATGGACAGTGTACAGAGACATGCATGCATTATTGAGCGTTGACAAGGTTGTCATTTTCGCACACAAAATTTGTGTAACATGCAATCAAATTAGGGTGTAAATGAATCTAGTAACTTAATTAAAAGTTCGATTAGAGTTCAGAGTTACCAAATTTGAGTCGAGTTGAAGTAGTTCGATTGATTGTTGAGTCAAATTTGTGGATACTAGTATTCTGTTAAAAGATTGTCAAGCTATTAATCTTGTGTGTGTTTATATATATATATATATATATATATATATATATATATATATATTATCCTTTTATTTTTTATGTGTAAAATTCTAAAATACCTAAACTTCTTAGAAATATTACACCTTTTACAATTTTCAATTTTACATAGCGTATGAAGAATTTGTTAATTTAGATTAATCTAAAATTAAAAAGTAAAAAAATAAAAAAAAATTACAAAACAGAAACAATAAAAAACAAGCCTTGTTCCTTTTTAAAAACAAGCCTTTTTTTCATTCTATTCTCTATCACTTCACTGCACACAAAACACCAACTTGTGCACACACAGAACTAATGAACAAAACATATACACTCACAAATATGTTGATGTATTATTTATGTTTGTTTTCTTGGGTTTTTATGGTGTTTGTTGAAAAGAAAATTGCGAATTTTAAATTTTTTATTTATGTTGTTTTTGGTTTGTTCAAGATCAATTGTTGATGGCATGGTGATCTATTTTTTGTCTTAATCATTTTAGTATAAAAATTATCCTAATCGGAGATGATATGTCCGGCAGTCAACACCGGCACAACTGCAATTTTTTCTTCAGATTTGGTTAATATTTACCATTATTATTCAAATTCGAATTTAGATCTAATCTAGGTGAAAAAGAGGCTAGTGATATAATTTGGGGGCGAATGTAACCGCTGTTGAGTCACCAGCAGCGGCGTGCTTGGCTGATGGTGATTCTTTTGTTGAGGACCTTTTTATTTCAAGTGTAGACTGGGGACATTTGTGTACACGCATAAATTGTAAATCTTTTGTCCTCTATATTTCCTTCCTATTAATTTTTTTTCTAATTTGCAAATTGACCCCTCAAAATTTTAGGTGTGAGGTGATTGACTCGAGTTCAAGTCTAACTTGATTATGTGTAAGGTGTGTCAAAGTTGAGTTCAAACTCTGAAATTTTAATTTTGTCGAACTCAAATTTAATTGTGAATATATTCATAAAAGATCTGATGAATCTCAACTCTACTAACTCTACTTGATTACACTCTTAAATTAAATAATAATCACATTATGAAGTACTTGTTGTTTCCCATCTGTGTGGTTACTAATGCAGGAGTACAAATCATATGTTATTTCATTTGTCAATTTGTGGGCATGAGTCCAAGAGTTTGTTATGGGATAAGAAGAGCCATAAAAATCCTAAATTGGGGTCAAGATGCTGATACAAAGGGTATTACTGTTCCTGCTCTAACAATAGTACACACCACTCACAAACCTGAACATAGCCACATTCAAAGCTATCTCTTGTGTAGAAACACCTATTAATAGGGTCCTACTTTCCCTGGATCTTTTAGCTTTATGTTGATCCTCGTTGGCATCTATAAATCTCTTGCTGGAGTTAGCTTTGGATTGTCATTCATTCTTTGGCATGCACATTTAAGTCTTACCTCAAATTCTCAAACTCCTCAATTAACACTATTTCCCTTGTCTAAAACTTGCACTCCTATGATGAGCAGAGCGAGAACGACCACTAAAAGCATAAGTAATCCAAATGAAGAAGAAGAATCATCATGTGATCTAAGAAGAGGACCATGGACTCTTGAGGAAGATCATCTTCTCATCAATTCCATAACATGCAATGGTGAAGGTCGATGGAATTCCCTAGCCAAATGTGCGGGTAAAATACTAGTCCATGACATAAGTTACCTAATCTTTTTTTTTTTCTTTCTAAATTTCTAATCTTACCTTGTTTTGCTTCGTTTTTAAATCAACAATTGCAGGATTAAAAAGAACAGGGAAAAGTTGCAGATTGAGGTGGTTAAATTACTTGAAACCAGACGTCAAGCGTGGAAATCTCACCCCACAAGAACAACTTTTGATACTTGAACTCCATACCAAGTGGGGCAACAGGTCAAACTTTTTACTTTAGTTAACAACTTTCACTAGGCCTGCACATTATTGTTTGTACCTCACCACACCAGTGCAATCTTTTGGCTTCACTAACTTATATTGTGGCTTTATAGGTGGTCAAAAATTGCACAGAATCTACCGGGAAGAACAGATAATGAAATCAAGAATTATTGGAGAACAAGGGTGCAAAAACATGCTAGACAGCTTAACGTTGATTCTGATAGCAAGAAATTCCTTGAAGCAATTAGGTGTGTTTGGATGCCAAGATTGCTTGAAAAGATGGGGCAGAGTTCATCAATCTCATCCTCATCATCCATTTCTTCTATCTCTACCATAGACAATCACGATTCTACAGTTCCTTCTCTGCTAAAAAATCAGGACCCTTTGGCATCATCATCTCCAAAAGCAAGCAAAATGATGGAAATATGCAACCTTGAAAAGGAAAGCTCACACACATTGACAAACTCAAACAGATGTTCATCAGATTCTGCGAAAGTAATGCAGCTGCCTGGTTCTCAGATTGAGGAAAATCCAAGAAGACTTGTTCAAACATGTAGCAAAAACTCTCCATACAACAGTTCAATTAAGGATGATTGCTACCATGTTGGCATGAGTAGCTATGATGCAGAGGTATTCAGCCAGCCTGAGATGTCAACAATGGAATCTCAGGACATCACCTTCTCAGAATGTCAGATTTCAGAAGCTGATAATTTGTTCAATGATGACATGCCAGGAGATACTTTTTGGAACATGGATGAATTGTGGCATTTCAGAAAACCAAAGGTGGGCATCTAGATTATGATTTATAGACTCTAGAATGGTCTTTCTTTACTAGCTGATGGAGCAAAAGGGCCAAACCAACCCCTGTTCATTTATGTTCAAGAGTAGCGTGTTTACTCAGATTGGCCCTGAATTTTTGTCCATATGCTATCATGCAAATACACAGAGGAAAGCTGTTTAGCTTTAGCCTAAAAGTTTTATAAGTTTCCATCCTTGCACCTTTTTCCTTTCTCTGTATCCCATGACTATGAAGTATAAAGGGCGCTGAATTTTCATCAAACTAACTAGGCCTCGTTCAGCTGAAGGGGGACTAAGGTTGGCATAATCTTGAATTTAGTAAATTTTATCAAATCATATTCATTGTCTGAATTCTCTTATCACAAAGCAAAAATTCAAGGTTTTGTCAATTCAATGAGCCAATAATTGATCCCAGAAGAATGAAAATGACAGCAAAACGTATCCTTGTTATTGGTTATCCTTTGACTCATTCGTACATCATGTGAAAGATCAAGATAGAGGACTAGGGATGCAGGGCACACAATTTAGCTTCCACCATGAGTATTATGGAGAGTTGATAACCATAATTTGCTTTCTTTAACATTGTCAAGAAAAACACGAGAGAGCCCTTAAAACTGCTTAGAAGCAACCAAATTGCAAAGAAAGAGGCAGAATTTTAATTCATCTCAGCTGCTTCTTTTTGTAGTCTTCATATATATTTTTCGAAAAGTTACGTGCTCATAATATCAACACTTTGTAATAGTAATTTAGTCACGTGAGAGTTCAGCTTGTTCAAATAATATGTTCCTAGTACTTGGAAGACAATCCCGATCCTAACATTAAACATAAGGCTGCATTTGATTGTAGGACCATGGCACGACTAGAGGAAAGACTACTTTATTTCTCTTTTCCACAAAGGAGTGAATATGATTGGAAGTTGGGACTACCCTTTCCTAGAATAAGTGCTACCAACGACGGTTTCAGTGTTTTTATTACTCTTATTTATCTTTCTTTCTTTGGTCTTCTTGATTTTTCATAGCTAAAATCACCTCTTTATGACACCGTGGGAAGAAAATTGCTTTGGCTCTTTGAATTACTAGAAGAAAAGGAAACACTTTTTGGTGATTTATTGATTTTTTATTTGTAGTTTCCATCCGGAATATGTTGCAATTCATTTGTTTTATTTTCACTTGAAGAAAAAGAAAAAGTTCATCGCTGTAAAGGTTGCTTTTCTATGACGCCTGTAAATAAGCAACTAGAAGTGGACCCTATCTAGCAAAGTTTCGTTTGATTTCTTTACAGATTTGCCAATTCAAGATTGGTTGTTCATGAGTCATGGGAATTTGAATGAGCTTGCTCTACTAACTTGGTTATTACCTATGTGAAACTCATATTTGGTACTTGCTCAATAGAGTTTGACAAGTTAACAACCAGTAAACCATAATCAAGCTTGGCTTGATTGGATCATCAACCAAATCATGATTTAGCTTTTAATAAGTAAAACTCCAATTCATTCATATTTTAGCTCTAGTACTCACGTCACCGACACTGTACTTTAGGATGGAGCTATTAACTTGGAAGATCTTTAAATTACCCAAATTTTTTTCAAAAAAATCACTGTATCAACAACTGTGAATTTTCTTCAGAGTATATCATTCCTAAGTCAACTAGTCACAATCTTGAGAAAGAAAGTCACTAACATCTTGATTTTTAGGCAATATGCTAGCTGCCATAGCCAAGCAAGCTCGGCTGGAATTGAGTGGAATTTGTAAAGCAATTCATGGTGTGGATGGGATGACATGAATGATGACTAAGGAGTGAGTATTGCGTACACCACGCGCGTCACGTGGCGTGCCACGTGGTGCACTAGAACCAATCACATATCGCCAAATAATACAAGGTATGACCCACCATTGCCACATGACGATAAATTATTGGTTCTAGTACACCACGTGGCAATGCACGTGGTGTATTGTATACTTTTCCGATGACTAAGTCCTCACGAGTCCCCCCTTGACACATTTTGATCAATCAATCATGCATCATTTTCGCTATCATGAGATGTCTCGTTCGCAAATTAACGTGAGACGACTAAACTCTTACCCAGAACACACGTCACAATAGGGGTTGTAGGCTTATTGACTCGCTATACTTCCCTTCTATGACAAGAGTTCTTATCATCATCTTCTATTGGTTCTTTGTTCATGGACATTGTAAGGTTATGTTACATGAACTGTCACATTCTCATGGAAGTCGGTCCCTTGAGATGGAACGCCTCATCCACCATCAAAGAAGAGATCATTTTATTCTATAGTTTTCCTTATTTGCTTTTAATGTCATATTAAGTTAAATAATAAGCCCTCGTTAAGGCCAAACTTTTCATGTTGGGATGGGGATCCACCAACTCTCTATCAATTTATATGTCAGTGTGTGCACGGGTGCGCATAAAAACACGTACATACACCTGACATAATTTTCATTAGAGGATGTATGTTAGATGATCAACAAGGAACTTGAAAATCATTTGAATGTTTGGATTGCAGATTAAAGTGTTTTAGCAATTGTTCATGTGAGAGAAGATTAGGCTTTTAACCACCTGAACAGAAAAGGGATGGAAAAGAGGCGCAAGAGGAAGAACATAACCCAGATGGCGTAGACGAATAAAGAATTAAGCAATTAGAACTCTACAACTTTTCAAAGTTTGAGAGTTCGAATCTCACTAATACCCACTCTACTTTCTCATTATAATAGTGTAGGCTTAATTAAAAAAAAAAAAACCAACAACAAGAAGATGGCATTGGCAGGCCCTTAGTCGGTTTATTATTGTACAAATGACCGAGGCATAAATTTAACAAAAGCTTTCACGTCACCCTTAGCACCGCTAAACAAACACTATTAAGGCAAACCAATACAAGCAATTGAAAGCAAGTCAACTTCAACCCAGGAAAGCATAACCAAATTTATAGCGTTACCCACTATTATCCGTTTAAAGCGACATGTATTTAAGTTTTCTACCTCTTTCCTATGAAGCCCAGGCTTAGCCCTAGCCTAAAAGCCCATTAAATAGTAATCAAGCGTACAGAAACATGCACAAAGGGATGTGAAAAATTAAACATCCATTTTATATTGTCTTTCTTGCTACCATACACAATGTACAATATCTGTGTAAAATTCTATTGATTTCCCTCAACTTAGGAAGTAAATGATGTTCTTCCTTTACAGGATATAACATATTAGAAACCCGAAGAATGTCCATATATTACTAACACGGGCCACCTACTTACTCCCCTTAGTATAGCTATCTCGTAACGTAACAGTCCTATTAAAGATCAGCTTTTCTGAAGTAGAATCCTGATCAACCACGAAATAGCCTGGAAGAACAGGTTAAACAAGGGACGATTAGACTACACAAAAGTTAAAGAAGAAAGTACCACAAATCACCATGTGCATCAAACAATTCACAGGATACCTTATGTAAATATCTCAGCAACTTTAAGATAAGGAAAAATCCTGAGAGAAATCTTTAATTCTATTAAATTGAACCATAGTTTTTAGTCAGTAAGTAGTCTAACCAGATCATGTTGTTTAACTCTATCATTCAGCACTTTTTTTTTTTTTTTTTTTAACTTTTCAAATTTTTATCCATTATTCTATTGATTATAGATGCCACGAGAAGATAATGAAAACACAGAGGGCATCAAATTTCTTAGCTGATCATTACAAAGGTGACTACACACAAATAGAAATACATGTACACACATGCACAAAGAAGATGAACAAAAGATGCTTGCACATCATCCACTCAGGTGCTAATATAAGCATTGCCAAGTTTTATACCACAACATAGTTTTTGCATTTCAGACAACAACGATGACATCCCAGCTTGATGCCACACACCTCAAAAATGAAATACAAGATCTATAACTCACCAAGCCTTTCAAACTGAAATCTATCTCCTATAGCAGCAGTTCTGAGGGCAGTTACAGCATATGCCTCCGGTATCACTGTTTTAGACTGAGGATTCAAATCGCCAAGCCAATCATCCAGTTCAGCAGGATTCTGGAAGCATCGGCAAACAACAGTCAGTGTCAAAATAAAAAGCATAAAATCATGCAAATAACGGTCAGTGTCAAAATAAAGAGCAGAAAATCATGCAAACCCCATTGTAGTTGAAAAAAAACAGACAGACAATACCTCAGAAAGGAATAATTTGTCGAACAATCTGACCTCCACCTTGAATGGATCAGCCCCAGGTGTAGATTCTGCAACCCAATGAAGAACCCCCTGCACAGCAGAACTTTAAAATGTCAGTGACAAAGGACTATTCTAGGATTTTGGAAGCCATCAACCATTAATCACATGAATTTGTGACAGAACACCTTTGGTTTGGTCGTTTTGGAAAGATCATATTCAGCCCGAATCTCAAGAATTGACTCAGTTATCCTCCCCAAGTATTACCTCTGTGCACTTAATTGGAAATGCATACCTGCAGGACAAGAGAAATTAAATAGACTTCGATATGCAAACAATGCACTCCATTTCAGCACCATTAGTCTGGACAAGGCAACTAGACAACCAGATATACAATAACCAACCTCAGCAGGACAGATTTTCCAGGAGCCAGCCCATAATAATCTTTGGAATCTTTCATTCGAAAATCTGTACATTCAATGTATACGACATTCGAAAAAGGAACCTGCCATGAGAGCGCAAACAGAAAAGTCAAAATCAAGCCACAATCTGATGAAGAGTATGCAGATAACAAGAAAATAATACCAGAGCAATTCAGCCACTTATTTGTAATACCACAACAAAAGTAGTCAGATAGAACCCACTTACTCATGCAAACTACAAATGCTTAGGTACCTTATAAACAGAAGATGCATCATCTGTCTGAGCATCTGGCCATTTCTTTGCATCAAGATCCATCACTGAACCAGCTTCCAGGTTTGTAATAACTACCTTAAATACAGTTAAGTCTCAGCCAAACATTAGTTCATATGTTCATCTACATAACCAATGACATGCCAAAGTCTGATATGATATTTACAATTTACAAACACAGAGAGGGATATATTTGAAGATACCCTGAGCGGATTTAGCACAACCATCGTCCGTGCTGCTGTTTTATTTAATTCTTCCCGTATATGATACTCAAGGCGGTCCAAGCATATGAGACTAGAGTCACTGAAAGAGGGTATTTTGAAAATAGTTAGTCCATGAGTGAAACAAGAAGAACAGCAAACAAATTTAATGGATGCATATTGCAATATTGCAACTCAACCTTCTAGTAATACCAATCCCTCGAACAAAAGCATTAATAGCAGTTGAAGTCACCCCTCTACGCCGTAAACCAGCTAGTGTCATCAAACGAGGATCATCCCAACCATCAACCCACTTTTCTGTTACAAGACGATTCAACTGCAAAAACAGACAACGGTAATTCAAACTATCATTTTGCTGTATTTAAGAAGCTGTTACTTTTTTTTCCAACAAAATTACATTGAATACACTTTCTTGATTCTTCTAGATTTTCCTTTCCCTTTTTTTGTTTGAAACAAGTTTTAGAGTGCTGACAGCCTAATCTGTCTGGAATTTTTTTTTTTTTTTGGGAATATTAATGAAAGTGTAATACTGTAACTTTTTTTTTTTTTTTTGGAAATGTGACATATGTAAGACAGAATAGTGTTAAAAAAATACATGTTAAGAGAATATTCCAAAATAAATTTCTAAAATGGGGTTGTTTTTTTTTTCTTTGCAGTACTGGGTTTACTGGTTTGGCTTACTAAAGAGGAAAATACCACAAAAATGGTCATAAGTGCCAGAACTGGAAACTTAAGCTTACCTTGCGTTTAGACATCACTGTGTTGGTCACATTCAGCCGTGAATATTCCCAGACATAAGGGAGGTAAAGACCCAGTGCATCCAGCAACCAGTAGTATGATGCACGACGTGTCTCAAATTCAAGTGTGCAGAGCTGCAGTAATACACAGGTCACATATTTCTAACTCCTTCAAGCTTGCATTATTTTCATATATAAACTGCAAACAAATCACACAAAAATAGAAGACAAGTATTGCCAAATACAGGTAGAAAACAGAAAAAAAGGGCAAGGTTTATCTTAATTTCCCTTCTAGCTCTGCATAAATCTGATGGAATTTCAAGGAAGAAATACAAAATCATCAAACAATAAAGAAGGGGAAAAAGAATGGCAGAAGCAATATAGCAATAATTTCAAGGCCAATAAGCAATTGTGTTCACCAAGTCAAAGGCAACTATGAACAAGAAATGAACATGATTGCAAGGCTACTTACCGAGTGAGTTATATTTTCAAGAGAATCTACAATGCAATGCGCATAATCATAACTTGGGTAGATACACCACTTATCTCCTGCATGCGGATGAGGAGTGAACTGAAAACAGAGAGTAAAACCATTACTGAAAGTGGCTAGCTGGAATCTAAGAATTTAAGGTTTCAATAAAAAGAAACATGCTTGATACCATAAGCAACTGAGGTCTATTTTTGAGAGGAGACAAGCTTTAAAAGAGGAATTTGTCAACTTCAGGAATCCAGGGTAACACATAGATACTTGCCTTAATACGGTAAGCAATGAGGTCGTACATATTGAAGTTATCACTCTGCATATCCTGTTTCATTCTTAATGTAGCTTTGCCTTCATCAATCATGCCTCTCTTCATCTCATCAAACAATTTTAGCGATTCTTCAATTGGTCTATCTCTCCAAGGACTGTTCATCTTTTTCTCCCTGTACTCCTTTATTTCTTCAGGTGTCTGAATGGAATTGTTGAAAATATATCATTTTATAAAATGTGAAAAAACAAGGAAGAAAGATAAACTCAGTTGTCCCAATGACCATCAATACTTGGTCCTGAAATTCTGTTGAGTAATTGTCCCAGGGCAAGGTGGTAGGAAAAGTGCAGGGAAATAAAAAATTGAGGTAGGGTGAATGAGACCAAGGATTTGAAAAGTACAAATTGTAAACTATCTCATATCTATTCAAGTCTAACCAACCTGGTGATCAACATAAGCATGGCCTCTTCGTATCAGTTCCACCGCTAGCTCATACAGTTCTTGGAAATAATCACTAGTGTAGGTGATCTGCAAAATACCAACGTCTAGTAAATGTTGAAACAGAAAGAAACAGTACATAACATTGCATCATGCTAATACCTTGAAAGGCTCCCATCCCATCCATCCTACAATTTCTTCAATATGATCAATATATTCTTTCTTTTCAGCTTCCGGATTTGTATCATCATACCTATAAGCCATGATAAAAGGAAATCAATAATCGAAGAACTATGAATGATCACTTTTCCTGTTTCTCTCAACACTAAAATTCAAGACAAAGTAAGTGATCTCAGAATCAAAATGATTTTAGAAGCTTTTGGATTCTTAAGTAAAAACAAATAAAAAGAAGTCCTGTTGCATCAGTGACACACATATTTTAGCCACATGAGCTTGGAGAATCAAGCCAATTTTTCCAACGCTCAACAGAATCAGTTCACAGTTGATCTCCAAATGGGCATAAAATATGATACTAAGAACAAGAAGTTTTACCCTTTCACAAAATCCAATTTCACCATTTCATTCTTAATAAGACCAAATATAAAAATTTCATTGGAAGTATCAATGTAAATGCATGCCAAACATCATTCTCACATACAAATGAAAACTTCCTCTTGATTAATAGCTGCATGCATTTTCACTCCACAAACAATTTAAACAAGACTATAACTATTCCTACATTTTAAATAAATGCATGTTCAGAAAACACAAATTTTACAAAAAAAATGATTGGAGAAAATATTTGAAATATCATAAAGCTGCTCAGAAAAATATTCCCACCTCAGATAGCAGCATCCACCTCTCTCTTTTGCCAGGCCAAAGTCAACAAACATAGCCTGCAGAATTGATTAACAGATGATGACCTTAAAATGGTAAGTCTCAGTTACATAATATCTAGAGCAATCATTAAAAACTTGATTACCTTGGCATGGCCTATATGCAAATATCCATTCGGTTCTGGTGGGAAACGAGTCATAACTTTTCCTCCCGTGACCTTCAAATGCTTTTCAAGTATTTCCTTTGCATTGCTAGGTCTGAGCACACGTCCATCACTGAAATAGATTTCGGTATGCACCTGCAAGAGAAGGTGGCTTTCAGACATTTTTTCGACATGGTTGTAGCCTGTATGTAGTGAAAAGAATTGGAAGCAGGTTTAATTATCATGTCAAAGACAGTTTATACACTTGAAAAGCAACGACTTGCTTTTAAAGCATAGGAATTTAAGTACAAGAGTGGATATATTGAACAATGGATTTTCACATTGGAAATTTTAGAGCAGCTCAAAGCCTGAAGTTTTCCATCTATATCCATGAAAAGTAGTTATCAGAATATAGACAAAAACTTCACAAGGGATGGCAGTGTGAAAATTGAAGTTAAACACTATCATTGTCCCTGCAATGAAAGAATTTTTCAGTTCCCAGATGCAGATGCAAACTTGCCTTTTAAATCTTCAGAGGAAAAATATGTGACTATTGAAATCTTAAAATGCAATAAGTTGATACGCGGTGGAATCACCTTAATGTTTTCTTGTGGTGAAGGGAATATTGCAAATGGATTAACCTCTTCCTCGGATGGTTTCTCTGGAGGTGTCTCCTCAGCAGAAACTTTGTCCTGCAGAACACCTAATTAAGAAACTAGCAACAAAAACATTAACCAACATCCTAACAAATTTATGGGAGACCAACTGTGCCCACCTCCACCTTGACAGGCTTCTCTTTCTTCTTTTTGACAGGTTTCTCGTCATCTGCAGCAGTTCTCTCACCCAGTAGCTCATACAACTTTGCATCCACAAGTTGCTGAATATACCATTCACAGGGTTAGAAACTTGAAGAATAAAAGAGCTCTTGACCTGTTTGTCAAGTTCAATTAACCCTTCCCTCTTCCCAATACTTGTCTTACAGAAAGGTGGGGAAGAAATGTTAGTCTCAATACCTTGACTATCTTTGGATCTGCCCATGGCTGCTTCTTTCGAATATTTCCAAATAATTCACCAACTAAAGAAAGCACAATTGGTTGGAAGATATTGGTAAAAAATAAATGAATAAAACAAGGTTTCCAGCAGAGTTAAGTAGAAAACTCAAAGCACAATAGGAAATTTATTTTTCTAACGTAATTATAATATTTTAACTAGGCACACCAAATTTATCAAACATTAGCTAGTATAGTGCTTGAAGTTATGGGATTCAAATCCATGTTAATGTAGCTGTAGGCAAGTTTCATCCAAATGCATTAAATTGTACCTCCCTTTATCACAATATGTGATGCAGGACAAGATTGAAGTGATCTTTCCTACAAACGCAAGCGGAAGATCAAAAGGGATTGGCACTGTTCACGGATGAACAGTACGTGAATAGTAATGCGTGAACAGTAACGAGGGTGATAAGAAAGAAGAAGAAAGAGGAAATTAGGGAAATCTGAAGAAACAAAATTAACAAACTAAAACAATAAACTGAAATTTTATTAATCAATCTTTCTCTCTCTCTACTAGAATAGCCTAATAACAAAGGTATTTATAAACTTATGACTTACCTAAAAGAAAGAAATCTATTATAAATAGAATTCCTATTTCCTAAGAAAACAAAACACTTATAGAATATTCCTATAACAACTCTAACTCTAATTAGTTAACCTAACATAATTGAATAACTAAATAAAATAAAAAACATAGTTGCTGGAAAAATTCCTGCGAACATGTAAAAGACTAAAATACCTAAAATACCCTTAGATCTAAAATTCAAAATAACACTTCCTAAGACAACTAATACAATACAAAGTTGAAGACAATTATGAAAAGCTTTAATTTTGCTTTTCCAGCCTTTTGTTGACTGCATCATTCTCCCTCGGTTGGAAAAAACTCGACCTCGAGTTTTGAAGTAGTGGAGAATAAAAATCCCCAATATCAAAAACCTCATCCATGAGATAGATGCATAAGCTCCATCACAGGAAATTTTCTGTCCTTTTGCCATACGTAGCAACAAAGAAACTCGATTCTTCGTAGTCTGAACAATGTTAGTCTCCCCAAAGACAAAGTCAACTGCTGGAGGGAATAGAATGGAAATTGCTTCCTGACTTTGCTCTTGGACTTGTACCATTTGTGATGTAACCACAACCTCTTTCATTTGCTTTGGTGCAACAGGTTCATTAATTTGGATGAAATTTTGATGGACAGCCAAATTATTATCATGAAAGGGCTTGTTTGGAGGGGTAAGAATAGGCAAATCACTTTCCTTGGGGGTAGGAAGTTCTTGATGTTTACTATTGCTTGCCTTGGAATATTGGTTCAGAAACTTGTTTAGCAACAGGTAGTGTTGGAGAACTAGAAGGAGTTGATGGGACATATTGCATATTAGAACTCAGAACCTGAAGATCTGGAATGGGAAAGGCTTCAATGGGCTGTCTCCCAAGCAATAAAGCTTCAATTCGGTCAAGTCTACTAGGCATGCTAACTAAGGGATCAATAGAGGATTGCAAGGCATCCAATCTTCTATTAATATCTTGCACTTCATCCTTTAAGAAAGCAACATCTTTTTGGTACTCTCATAGTCTATTGATAAAGCTTCAAATCTTGAAGATAATTCTGCGTTGGTAACCATAATTATAGATGAAGAAAATATGGTTAATCAAGAGGAGGAAAGTTTGGGCTCTGATACCAAACTGATGTAGGACAAGATTGAAGTGATCTTTCCTACAAACGCAAGCGGAAGATCAAAAGGGATTGGCACTGTTCACGGATGAACAGTACGTGAATAGTATGCGTAACAGTAGCAGGTGAACAGTACGAGAGGGAAGAAGAAAGAGGAAATTTGGGAAATCTCAAGAAACAAAACAAACTAAAACAATAAACTGAAACTTTATTAATCAATCTTTCTCTCTCTCTACTAGAATAGCCTAATAACAAAGGTATTTATAAACTTATGACTTACCTAAAAGAAAGAAATCTATTATAAATAGAATTCCTATTTCCTAAGAAAACAAAACACTTATAGAATATTCCTATAACAACTCTAACTCTAATTAGTTACCTAACATAATTGAATAACTAAATAAAATAAAAAACATAGTTGCTGGAAAAATTCCTGCGAACATGTAAAAAGACTAAAATACCTAAAATACCCTTAGATCTAAAATTCAAAATAACACTTTTAAGACAACTAATACAATACAAAGTTGAAGACAATTATGAAAAGCTTTAATTTTGATTTTCCAGCCATTTTGTTGACTGCATCAATATGTCACTGCACCTTTTTTAAAATAAGTAAATAATTTCTCTTAAGTGAAAAACTGAATACAAGTGGTAAATCAGTAGGTTCTTGCAAAAATCCATCAAAGAACCTACACAAAGAAACTAATTTCATTTAATATTATGTGGTTCCATTAGATCATTCTCTTTATGAGCTCACCACTAAGCATTAACCATTCATACCGAAACCTCAAATTTTATTCATATCTAATTCATTTGCAAATAAAATAAATTCCTTGCTAATGAGTAGTCTTTACGCTCTTTTAGTCCATCTCAGTGAAATGATATGCATACAGCCCAAAATTAGAATTTCATAATGCAATTTCCAAAATTTATTCAAAATACAGCTTAACATCACCAGTTTGACTTTCTCTATAGCCTGCAACATTAAAAAAAATTCCCTTTAAGATGGTCAGGTACCATTATTGATCCCATCATCTTTGCTTCTGAGGTATGACATCTACAGTAATGTTACAATGGATTAAAGGAGTGAAAATGAAATTCCACCTGGAGCTAGTTTTACATGATTATTTCGGGCATCAAATTTGTGGTAAGTCTCTTGTACCTATAAGTTAAACTATGAGGCAAGAATGTTCTGCCAGTTGAACACTTATAAAAATTATCATGCAAATCCATCTGCAAGCAATTTTGGCATGGCTTAGTAATTGAAATGCATACTCCATAGAGAAGCAACATACTTTTATTCATAGAAATTGATCCAAACAAATGCATTGAAGTCCTAGAATAAGAACTCATAACAATAGAAACAAAATTTTACATATCCTTGAAGAGCCGCCAAAAGGACTTGTGCATAATAATACAATGCATTATGACACAGACATCATAATATGCACTCCAATACAGGCATCACATGAACACACATAAACAAATCCAGAAACAAATATATAAATGGAAAGGCCAAAATTTACAAAATTGTATATATATAATCAAGACAAACCAACCATTTGCTCGATAGCGTAGCTCCAGAATCATAGACTTTTTCTCTTCAAAAACTTCATTAACTGCACGTTCTATATCTTCCGCAGAGACCTCCACTCCTGTCCATGCACAGATAAAGCTTCCAGTAGTTTGAAGTAATCATATATCACAACATAAAGCTAAGTAACCTAATGTTTCGGTTAGACTAAATGAGAAACATATATTACTACACACTGAGAAACAAGCCCAGTGCACAATGTTGAGGTTGAACATTAAACAAGGAAAGCTGCAGATGATAAATTATATACACAAGAATTGCACGTCTATAAAATCTACCAGCTGCCACAAGAACCAGAGAATCCCACAAATTCCATAATATATTGCTATAATGAACATACCAAAAGCGACAGAACAACGATGTCTATATTAAACTCAGATACCTTGGTCTTTATCTAAACAATAGCTTAATTTGAAATGAGTTATTTTCTATTGATTTTCTTGCTCCCTTACAAGTATACTCTGTCTTAAGGCGCAAATTTTTTACTTCATAAGCAGGAAAAGAAACGAACAGCCTGGATGAGAAAGTTCGACATGTTAATACATAAGAATGCACGTGTACTACAGAGGTAGATGTAGTTACACAGAGGGAGTGCAGATCAAAAGAAATTGGCAAAACACAAGAATCAACAAGGGTTTCTGAACATTTATGTACCAATAACTTGTACTCTTTGATCTGTATCTCTTTCTTTTTTTTCTGGGTAATTTCTCAAAGTAATAATACTAATCGATCCTGACTAAAGTGAAAAGCATGAATTATCTTATAATACCCACTCCACAAGCCTCTTCGAATTCATTAACCTTCAAACTCTCAGAAGCAAGGGCAGCAAGGAATGCAAAGGCAGCTTCTAACTGGGCAGCGGTTTTAATCTGCAGTAAGAAATTAGCACAATTCAGTAGATTGCTGAAAGAATCCAATCCAGATATTATAAACAGTGTCTTGAATGTTAAGAATTTTAATATTCCAAGACCACGCATTGACGAAGATAAAAGCCCAATGTCCTCTAATCAACTGTTATGTCTTTTCTTTCAGTATGCAGCAAAATTCCAGAAAATAAAATAACTTTAGCATTGACATGATTTATATAATCTGTCCTGCCTTTTCCTTTTTAATATGTTGCAAAATACAAGCATATAGTTTATAAAAGACCTTTACCATCGACATGATTTACATAACTAATAGATCCTTTCACATAAAATTTGAACAAAGAAGCTTCCAGAGCTGCATTGATTAGGATTTCTTGTATTATGACCATGAATTTAACTGCTTTTTTAATTCAGTGAACCGACTTGCCAAGTGCTCAAAGATATTATCAACTGGATATTCTAGTGGCTTCCTGTTAAGAAATTCAAGTTTCCACTTCAAAAAGTTTTACATCTACAATGATCACCAGAGAGACAGAGAGAGACCTTTGATGAAACAATATACTTGAGCAGTGTAGGCCGGTGCACAAGAGCATTTGCAGGGAATTTGGTAGCAACCTGCAGAAAAGCAATGGCACATTTAATTATTTCATCAATTACTACAACCACCTTAAAGAAAAATTGAATGTTCAACAAACTCATCAAATTTATTAGAAAAGAGATCCTCGAGTACTCTAAATTCTTGATAAGACACAATTATTCTGAAGTATGTTAGAGCTGCATACAGCTTCAGATTGTGCAAGCAAAAGTGAAGGCATAAGTAGGAAAGCTTGTCCTTTTATAGAGCACCAAACACTTAAATTAAGAATCTTTCACCCTAAGCAACATTATACATTAGGACATTGGTAAGTTTACCGTATAAAGAAGATTTCCAATAGTTCGATCACAGCCATTAGTTACTTCTGCCTGAAAAGACAAATAAAGAGAAGAGGTACACACATTAGAGCTGAAAAGACAAATAAAGAGAAGAGGAACGCGCATTAGAGCTGAACTTTAAAATTTAGAAAGAAATATGTGAGTATTTTATGCTCTAATCTAATGCATTACGCCCAAGTTTCTAATTAGATGCATCATGTTATTCTAACAAATTTGGGTGTGTGGTGCCTATGTCTCAATTGAGAAACAGGCCATATTATGATACCTTGCTGTTCTCAATTCTTATGCTCCACAATTTCACAAGAAATTCACCTCTTATCTTTGGCTTTCATCCCATTCAATAAGCAGTGGAAGAATGAAATCAGTAACTGATGCTGACACATACATGTTTAAATTTTAATTCGTGGGCACACACCTAACTCCATGCATACAAATATGACACATGAAAACGTACATCTCATTTCATTTCAAACCTAAACATAAAATCCGGCCTAAGGCATTAGCAAGTAAATCTCAAAGCTCTCTTAAAACAAATAAATTTAAATGTCCACCTTTTAGACATTAGAAACAAAATTGCATACTCTACTATCCCAAAGTATCAGATTTGTTTCCACTTATATCTTTTTCATTTCACAAGTTAATCAACCTATCTACAGCTAGCTAACTTGATTCTATACCAATATGAACAATTGCCTGAAATTATCTCCACTAAACATTTCTCCATTTTTTTCCCGAGAAAAACTAATACGCATCAAAATTTAAACTTTCCTCTCCGCGTTTCCCGTTTCCCTCATCCACAATAAAACAAAATTAAAGTAAAAAAAATGCTCATTAAAAGCAAAAACGCAACATGCATTAAGAAAATTCCACAATAAATTCAAATAAAATCCTCACTAAAGAGCAAAAATGGAACATGCAACAGAAAAATTCCACAAAAAATGCTAATTTTACAGCAAAAATCAACACTGCAATATATAAAACAGATTTAAAAATCAATAAAATGAAATAAGAAAACAATTGCATGTAAGAATAAAATGAAAATTACCTCATGAATAACGGCAGTGAGATTAGTGGTGACCTTATTATTAGCTACAGTATTCTTCGCGGTCCGTTCATCCAATCCGATTTTCAAAAACAGCTCGACAATCTCCTCCTTACCACCGCCGCCGCCGCCGCCGCTATTGCTACTATCCTTCTCACTTTTTCCCACCATTTTTCCGAATTTCCAAGCTCTTTGTTTTCAGAAATGTCGAATCTGAGGTGAATAAATGGATCTCAATGAAACCCTAATCAAGGTGGAGGAGACAACTGAAGAAGAAGAAGAGGAAGAAGAGAATAAGGGAGCGTTCGGAGGTGTGTTTTAAGAGATTCCCCTTCCTTTGAGAGATTCCTCTTTTTCTTTTTTATTTATCTATATATAAGGAGAAATGACCATTCATTCCCCCATTGGACTCAATTATCTATGGTCACACTTGGAGTTTGAAAAATTCCAAGCTTAATTGTTATGGATATTTTCTAAAAAAAAATTTGTTACGGATATTTTTATTTTTATTTTGAAAATTTTCTATTTTACCTATTTAAAAGTATGGTAAAGTTATAGTATAATTATTTTTAAGAGCATGAAAATTTAAAAAAAAAAAAGTGTCTAAAAAGTATAAATAAGTAATGTTTTGGTTGACATATGAATATTTGTTATTTACACTGCTAAAATCCATAATTTGTTCTTTCAAAATCATACTAATTATAGAAATAATTACCCAAAAATTAGATTGCATTTATGGATTTTGATTCTTCTGGTACCCTTAATCAAAAAAAAAAATTTTTTTTTTTTTTTGGTGGTGTTGGAGAAGAAAAAGGGGGTCGTGGGGCTCTGCGGGGTGGTATTTTGTATTGACTGCATTTTTTATTTCGTATCTCCTTGGTCTTCGCTTGATACTATTCAAAGTCCTCAGCTAGGAACGGGCCAATAAGATTGTACCAGCCCACGGTTTGATGTGCAGGGGAGGATAAGTCCGAGGTGTAACTTTCAAGAATTGCGATGACCTCCTTCGCGTTTTTAAAATTGTACATAGCTTCTCTTATATTAAACTTCAACTTCTAGCCACAAAAGTTTTGTTGTAAGAGTGTAGTTAACAAAATTTAATTTTGATTTTCTCCTATATAGCTAGCATTTGTAAAGCTAATTTTGAAGTTACGTATACAATTTTTTTTCGATAAATTAACATTCAAGAGAAAGATATATGGTATATCAACAATTTCGAAATGTTAAGAAATCGTGAACTTATAATAAGCTCAAGGAAGTCAATGATATAACCATAGAACTATTTTTTTTTTTTTTTAGTATAATCAATTATGTCATTTTCTTTCATTTTTTGTCATTGACAATACAAGAAAATATTGATTATTAAAACAATTAGGCATCTTATAGAGAGAACTTTGTAAATTACTGCATAAATATCTTAAATTAAGTGATATATTTTTATATATAAACCATGGCATGATTTAAATTCCTTTTAGTACCACAATATCTTTTGAAATGCAATTGCATCTAAGAGTGCACTCCAAGCTAGGATAAATTAAAAAACAAAAAAAGGAACAGGTCATCAGAAAATTGGGTCTTAAGTAATGCCAGAGTTGACTTTCTTATTGAGGTGCAGCTCTGAAAGTACTAACTTATGAAGATTCAGATTCTTATTTTTCTCTTCTTTTTTTTTTTTTTTTGAAAATTTATTTTTCTCTTCTTGTTCCCATTCTATTATATTATAACAAAGCAGATGATTTATTATCATTTTACCAGCAAAGTTGAAGGCAGAACAATTACTAAAGAAACTTGTCAATTATATTACTCCAATTGAATATAATCTTGAACCGGGTTTATGAAGGTAATAAGAAGAATATAAGTTTATCCTTGTACTTTTTCATATTTATATGCTACTTATATATTTCGCCAAGTTTTAATCAATACATGTAAGATTATTGTACACAAGCCAATCTTTACATTACAAATTACCCAGTACCTGATAATACAATAACAAATAACAAAAGGTCAAAAAGCAATAGAAGGGCTCTTGCATTTTATTGAAGAAAAGTGGAGAAAAGAACTCTACAATAGTTTTCATTCAAGATAGCAAAAAAGGTAGCCTAAAAGTAAGCTAAAAGTCATACCATATCATTTTACTGTGCAGCTTCGTTGACTTTGTCCACAAAAAAGCTTACAAAATATTGAGAAATTCTCTTCGATGCATCAAAAATATATTATATGATCACAAAATTGTTGTAAATACAGCTTTAATGATGTGAACTGTTATGCATTTTGAATAACCCATATACCCATTTTGTATATATACTTTCCAGTGGCAAGTTAGTTTCTTGGGGCCGAAGAAATGTAAAGGTTACATCACCACGGGAATAATTAACAATGATAATAGAGAACTCCCAAAAAAAAAAAAAAATCCCAAATGAATAGTTTCGTGGAATTGTAGAATAAGGGTCCAAGAACGAGTAAGTAGACTTGGATGTCAAGTTTTAGTTGCCTTGAATTAGGTCCTTTGACTAATCTGTTCTTCACTTAAGCCAAGTGAACACTTGTTCAAGCAGAGGAAAATTAAGGGGGAAAAAAAGTATAATAATCAAAAGTGTCATTTAAGTTAAATGCAATTCGAATATGAAACAAGGTGAGTTCATGTCTTCATGAGGTCCATCCACGAGAACTTGGCATCATTTCTCTTAGTTTGTGGCGTACAAATGGTTAATAGAAAAAAATTACCTTTCCTCCAAGAATTTTTAAAATAAATGGGAAATCCAGAAAAAAATAAAAAAGAATGGTCAAACATATATAGTCGATATTTGTATTGGTTCTGATAATTCTTAACCAAGCCAAATTTGACAAAGATCAATTTTCAAGTAGGGATGCAATCAAGCCGAGCCAAGCTTGAGTAGCATCATGTTCCAGTTCGACAGTCATGGATGCTACTCAAATTCGATTTGAGCTCAATTGAGTTGAGATTTTTGTAGCTCGAGGTCAAACTCGATGAAAACTACTAGAGCTCAATTCGATTAGCTTTTTTTTTTTTTTTTTTTTGCACTTAATAGCATACTCGAGTTTGAGTACTTGAGGACAACTTCAGTAATTTTTACAACTTGGGTTAATAGCACTTTGCCTCCCTAAAGGTATAGAGGAGTCACACTTTGCCCCCTTAACCTTTAAATATATACATTTTGCCCCCCAATCAATTAGGTGAGAGAAAATTTGGTTAAAATAAATAGTCAAATGACACAAATACCCTTGACTTGGCAGAAGAGAAAATTTTAAAAAAAAAAAAATCAACCGTTACAATATTTTTTTAAAAATATTTTTACTAAACTTCCAAATAAAATAAACTACTGAATTTTAGATGAATTAAATATAAAAAATAACTAACAAAAAATGTGACTATGTTATCATAAAAAATTATACTTTTTGTACTATTGGAGAGGATCTCTACTAATTTTTTACTAAATAAAAATTGTACTGTTATGAATGCAAAGCTAAAATTGAAACTTTGATTTTTTTCTTGATTTAAGGAAAAATTCTTAATTTACAAAAAAAAATCTTAATTTTAACTTTGCATTCATAACAGTGTAATTTTTATTTGGTAAGAATTAGTAAAGGTCCTCTCCAATAGTACAATAAGTATAATCTTTTATAATATTATTGTCACATTTCTTGTTAACTATTTTTCATATTTAATTCATCTAAAATTCAGTAGTTTACTTTATTTAAAAGTTTTTCATAAATATTTTTATAAAATATTGTAACGCCTGAGTTTTATTTTCGAAAATTTTCCTCTTTGCCAAGTCAAGGGTATTTGTGTCATTTGACTATTTCTTTTAACCAAATTTTCTCTCACCTAATTGATTGAGGGGGCAAAATGTATATATTTAAAGGTTAGGGGGCAAAGTGTGACTCCCCTATACCTTTAGAGGGGCAAAGTGTTATTAACCCTTACAACTTTCATGCCTAAAATACTAAATGCATAATAATAAATATATAATTATAAATAATTACATGCTCGATAAGGCTCGATGTCGAGCTTAAAAAATTAGTATTTGAACTCGACTGGTTTAACTAATCAAGCTAGTCGAACTTTGTTTAAACTTGGTCAAGTCAAGTTCGAGCTGAGTACTTGACCGTGAGTGGCTCAGTTCGATTGAAGCCCTATTTTCAAGTAGGTAAGTTGAACTCATAGTTGAATCAATGATGGAAGACAGAATAAAAAGGGGGAAAAAGAAAAACATAGGAGAGGGAGGAGAGAAAATGGTCCGTGGAAGAAAAGATAGAGAAACAAAGTAATCGCAAGCGACTCTGTTCGATTGTAGCCCTAATCTCAAGTGGATAAGTTGAACTCATAGTTGAATCAATGATGCAAGATAGAATAAAAAAGGGGGAAAGAGAAAAATATAGGAGAGGGAGGAGAGAAAATGGTCCATGGAAGAAAAGGTAGAGAAACAAAGTAGAATATAGCACAAAATATCTCATTACACTACTCTACTTGCAATAATGGCACTAACCAAATATCTATTGAAATTCACATTGCAGGAAACTTTTAGAACAAAAACTTAAGAGGAACCAATCTATCAAAATTAGATTGAATTCATGTAATCAAAATTAGATTGAATTCATGTATACTTTGAATCCTATATATTCACTTGAATATATAGAAATAGATACTTGTGACAATGCTAAGATTTCCAAATTGAACTAATTTAAAAACAAAATTCATCAGAATTCAAATTCTCTTGATTATCAATTTTCATCTTAGAATAAAAAAGGTCAATATTGAAGACTAGGTCAAGATCAGTACCAAGAGCAACCTAATACTGAGATTTTTACTTGAGCACATGGTTAATTTAAGCCTAAATAAAATATATTGTAAAATTAAATGCAGTTTTTTTCCTTTGGATTTTTTTTTATTAAACCTACACTATTACATGGGGAAGGAGAATTGGTGTTGGTGGGATTCGAACTCTCGATTTCTAAAGTAGAATCATAGAGCTCTAACCGCTCGATCCTCTATTCGTTCCCTTTCCCCTAGAGTTTAACTCCATTGTTCATCTTATAACCTGCATAAATTTCATGTAGGACTCTCTCATCTACGCACTGATAGTAACTCATGATTTACTCTATCCCCATGCTAAAAGTTGCATTTTAGTTAACCAAACAAGTCCTGATGTCTTTCTTAGGCGCATAAAAATCTGATTGTGTATAAACCTACTATAAGACGTAGTAAACATTTGACATAGAAGAATCCCAATAGAATTGTTCATTGACTATAATTTCACTGTCTACTATGATACCTACATGGAATCAAATAGGAACAAAAACTTGGGACAGAATTCAATCTACTTTCTCAAAATCTAACGTACTCAGCAAGCCTAGGACCAAAATATTCTAACTTCCAAAACCACTATTCAAGACAAAGTAAGTCCAACATGGAATTCTAGATTTTTTAACGTAAATTGTAAACCAACTTTTTTGGATCTTCTATGTCGGTCTAACATGGAATTTATGGATTTATAAAGTAAATTATAAACCAACATTTTTGGATTTATGATCAGGATGCCAGTTAAGCTGTTGCTTAATTCTTTGATGACTTTAGTTAATGCCTTTGGTAATTGTATATTTCGCTCTATCATGTAACTGATGATGATGATACCAAGTTAAGTTCTCATGCATACTTCTATTTAAAGATTGTACTTTTCCCATCATTTTTGCATATAATTTTTGTTTGAATACTTCTGTCAGTATGCATAATTTATGTTTCAATGTTTTAATGCACATTCAAGTTCTAATCAGATAGTACATTTAATTAACAAACCTCCAAATTAAGGATGGTTTAGCGGTCAAAAAGTCGAATGTCCAACTCAGTCCTCGAATCAAAATTTTCACCTACCCTTGGACCAAACTCGCCATTTATTCAAAGGAAACACCAAGAAAGATCAAATGTGAGAAGAAAATTGCATCTTTGTGGGGGCCCTTTAAACTGTTCTGTGATCAATCAGCTGGCAAAGTTTTAATAGATTCTTGTGGGAGATGCCAATTGTGTCTAAAAGAACAGTGTGTCATATGATAGGTCCAGTAACGTGATATGCTGAAGTATGATAAAAAAGGGCCAGCGAAGATGTAGACAAACCTGTGTATTCTCTCTTACCAGTCCACGTGGGATACGAATTATTGTCATAAAGATTTATTGCAAAATTTTGTTGTCACCTCTCAAGCAGATGCAATTTGGCACTGCAAGAAAGCTTTAATATTTCAAAATATTTTCAGAAGATTGAAGACGAATCATCACTTAGTTCGCTTTTTCTTTTTGAATTGGCCATCTAATTGTCACCTTAATCGGCAAGAATTGCCTCAATTACACCAGGATTTACCACCTAACACTACAAAGTTCTCACAAAATTTATGATTGCACTTTCTCTCAGAATAACTAATTCGAGTTTTGATATATACTTTCTTGCTTTTTGCCTTCATCATCTAAGATTGCTAATCTTTTGGTTTAAGCTTCATAATTGTGGGGCAAAAAATCTGGAATTGTAGATATCAAAAGAAAGTAAAGTGGCACCTCTATTCCATCTTCTTATCCTCTGATGTGAAAAACAAGCTGCTCTTTATCTTTGAAGTCACAAAAGTACAACAGCTGCTCTCTAAAACATGAACATTGTCACTCTCAATTTCTCTTTCGGATGTGCCAAGTTCTAGCATTGCGCTTCTTGATAGTTGAAATATAGTGATAGTTGGCATCTCTTTTTCAGACATCAGATTTCAAATACAAGACAGGCTGTTAATGATTTCGACTCTCAAAGTACTCTACAACATTATGGAAATACATCAAATAGGCACCATCATCTTCTCTGTTTCGTCAAATGAAGATTAATATTTCTGTGACATAATTATTACTGAAGCTACAATAAAATACGATATAAGTTTCAAAAGCATTATATCCAAGAATATGGATATCTATTCTCATAGAAATTCTAAACTTCTACTCTGACATAGTTCTCTGAATAATGTTGTGTACTATATTTTTAACTAGAAGGTACAAAAGCGTCCTACCTACATTCCCATATTTTCCACAAAGGCGGTAGACATGTATGCAACATCAAACTTTTTTCTCAACCAGAATACCAAAGTAAGTGGTCCTTCCTGAATTTTTGGCAGGCTGCCGGCAAATTCCATGCTTGTAAGCTGTATGTCTCAGTCCTGTATATAATGCCTTGATACTTATAATCTTGAAGGTGAAGTCCTTATTTACATTTCTCTTTTTTCATTTTCAAAAGTTAAAGTTTCTTAGGGAACCCTATATGTAGAGATCCTTCTATAGCCTTTCGGTGCACAAATTCACTTTTACTCTTCAAGATTTATCTCTTGTATCATTTGGCATAACGTAAACTTCACTGTTGCTTCACCGTGAAATAAGTCATGTCTCCTTCGGCATACTATATTGGAATCTTTGCAGTGCTCTAAATCTCTTAACATAAAAAGCAAAAGCTGACTATTATTCCCACCATATCAATTCTTTCTCTTTTGCTCTTTTGACTCCCAAATCTTACTACTCAACATTCTTGTTCTTCCTCGAGTCCTGTGCCTTTACTAGGCCTATATATGTTCTCTTTTCTGTACAATTTGTCATTGTTAAAAGAATATTGAGCAGAAGGACTATGGCTGTTGATGTATGCTCAGAAGTTTCTAGTCTTGTTGTGAGTCCCAGAATCTCATTTTCTCATGATCTTAAAGAAGCAGATAAAGTTCCAAGGGAATGCCAGAACAGCCGTCGATCGGATGCATTTCTTTTAGAATCCATTGATTTCAATTTCTGCATCAGTCAGAGCTTCTCCCAAGAACTACTATCTTCAGCAGATGAACTATTTGCCAATGGCAAGATCCTCCCTGCTCAAGTCAAGAAAATCAGTACAACGAGGCCTAATATGGAAAATCCCTCCAAAGAAATTCTCCGATCTAAGCCAATTTCGTCATGTTTAAGAAAAAGTACACCCGTTACATCTCCGGCTGGCGGAACGAGTTCAAGATCAGAGAATGCAGAGGCAGCCCTGAGTTTTGATACGAAGAAAAAGAGCTTGAAAGAGTTTTTATCAATCAGTACTGAATCTGATACAGAAACAGAAGAAGAAAAGAAGCCATCATCCAAACCTTTTTGGCAATTTCGAAGAAGCAGTAGTTTGAATTTTGATAGTTGTAGAACTAATACATTAATCCGATCCTTACATTTTCTTTCGCGAAGCAATTCAACTGGTTCTGCTCCAAATCCTAAGCCATCAGAGCTGCCAAAGGCTATGCAGAAGCAGCATTCCCAGAAAGAACAGACACCATCGATGAAGCGATCAAATTCATCTGCACGATCATCATCAACCAATCATTATTTTCACTCGTTTAGTAGTTCGTATAAAAGCCCTTCAAGAAAGAATTATGGGAATGGATTAAGGATTAGTCCTGTTCTTAATATCCCACATGCTTGCATTTCTAGAGGTACTGTAAGTTTATTTAGTTTTGGTTCATTGTTCTGCAATGGAAAGTCCAAAAAGAAGAAGAAATGCAATTCTTGATTCTGCTACTCATTTCTTTCAGTTCACATTTCATGTCTATTTTGCTCTAAAATTAATTTAATTGACTAGAGAAATTCTTTCTTGATGCCATTGAGTGAAAAGAGATGAGGAACTTATACAGTAAATTTATGGTAATACAATGTAATCATGAAGCAATTAAACTACAGGGAAGAATCTGAGTAATTTTGCTAGTGAAAAAATGCTCAAATTTATCAATGTGTCAAAGGATTGCATCAGGGGACAGGAGAACAGGGCCTCCTTCTTTTTTGCCAATCCCATGCTTTACTTTATCTTTTTAATTTTTTTTAACTAATCTTTTTTGTCTTTTGAGATAATTACTTTGTGTGGTTGTCGCTTTTAGTTCCTTTTGAACTTTGAAGGTTTCTTTTTGGCCTGTCTATGTCTTGATATAAATAGTTTAAAGCATGCCCATTTGTTACTTCCATTAATTTTGGCTTTCATTTGTTCTGAGGAGATCCGAACAGGACTTGGATCTAAAAGTAGAATAAAAAATTAATCAATGATTGGGAGTTCTTCTACCAGAGTTACAGTTCAAAAGTCAAATATTTTGGTTATTTTAAAGTGGAGTTTTAATTTAATACACATTTATTCTTATGCTTAATCTCACTTGGTCCTCTAATCTTGATTAATTCTAACCAATAATTAGACCCTAGTTTATGCTGAACTGTACTATCCATAATCAATCATGATTTATGAAGCCCAAACCAATATGCTTTGCGTCTGAAATTAGTTGCAGATCAAAATAGACTAGAGGTTTATAAGCACCAACATTTTGTGCATCAATAGAAAAGGGCCTGTCCTCAAGACCCGACAGATAAGAATATTAGATAAGTAATTATGAGAATTTTGATTTCGACTTTCGAGTTCTTCTCTTTGTTATATTTTTATTATAAGACTTTAAGGTTGCTCTTGAATTGAAAAAAAAATAGATTAATAACATTGGGCATGAATTCATCTTGATATATTCTTTTTCCTCTTTTTTATTGTGTGAAAGAAAAGGTAGTATGGAAAGCAGTTAATAAACCTACCTGGAGGCTAAACACCTCTAGCATTCTCATTGATTAATGTAGAGTAGATGTGAAGAGAACAAACTTTAATGCATACATTATCTAGATAACAATTCTCCTTTACATGGAGCAAAGCTATATTGCCAAAATTTCAATTTGTCGATCCACAAAACTATTGTGACAAGAAATTATCAGTCATAGATATCAATAAGGTGTGCATGTGCTTGCTGCTGATCCAGTTGAATGGAGAATTTAATGAAGTATAACACAAAAAAAAAAAAAAAATCGTTTTAGCATAAACAATAAAGCTAATGCTTAATCAGTTGTTATGTTTGACGTTTTAAAATTTAATCTCTCATTCTTTTCAATCATTTATTTGGTATAGTCTTTTGTTTAGCTTTTCGAAAATTTTCTTTCCATAATGATCGCAACTTTTGTCATTCTATAATGATCTCAATTAGATAACAAATCAAATATGAACAATGTTTTATTAACTCAAACTTCAGTGAAATGTCTAAGCTCTCTTTTAGTTAAATAAAGCAAGATGAACATATTTTTATATAAAAGAAAAAAGAAAGCAAGATGAACATATTTTTGGCATCATGTGTAATTGCATTCAATTAAACCTATGACTACTTTGGTATATTTGGAGGGAATTGTGGAAACTTTTAGCAGTCATTGTTTGGCAAGGATTCTCGTCTAGAAAAATAATCTTTTGTTCTGAAATTTGAAAGTTACTTTAAACTTGATTCGTTTTTAATTGATTGGCAAAGGAAAAACATTTCTCAAGACTTGAAAAGTATGTGTAAAATTCTAGGCTTGTAAATCCAAACATGTTGTTTACTTTGCTCAGAATTTTAATTCAAAAATAACAATAATGCATTTTTATTCTTCCTGCTCCCAATTCTATCAGATAAAAAGTATTAATATTTATCTTTATATTGCAATATATCTCTCTTCTTAACTCTTATATGCAACCTTTCCTTTAAAGAAAAAAAGATCTTATCTACTGATTTTTATTATTTATTGCATGATTGGCTGTTTTAGCTACTAAGTTAACTACTTTGTAGAATTGCTCATTTTAAAGATTTTCCAAAAAATTTTTTGCATAATAAAATAACTACTTAGTATTTATTCTAATAAGTATTATTAAAATCTAGGTAGAGAAAAAAATTAAAAAAGTACAATGTTTGATAATTTATATTTCTAATTTAGACATACATTAGAAAGTAAAATTATTGAATCCATTTTTTTCCACATTATGCTTGCAGGGATATTTTTAGAAATCTTGTAGAAATGTATATTACATTCCATATTATGCTAAATCAAATATTGAAATGAGATTGTACACAACTTTATTTGTCAAGACTCCTAAGAGTATCCAAACATGATTAAAAGATACCTTTCCATGAAATACATTCCGAAAAAATCATATTTCAAGTTAAATTCACTTTCCTGCCAACCAAATGAGACCTTAGAGATTTTTCTGGTGATTCTAAAATCTCCCTGTTCTTTAAAAAAAAAAAGGAATAGAGTATAAATTTTATTTTACTAATATTTTAATGTTATTGTGTTGAAAATTCAAAATTGTAAGGGTGGCTCCGTGGGTTGCAGCTATTGGGCCGTGATGTTGGTGAAAAGTTTTTTCGAAGATTATGATTGTCATTTTTGGAGGAAAAAAATTACCTACATAGTAATGCATAAATTGTGAATTGCACGGAAAAAAAAATTTCATTGGCATAAACGGCATTGAGGAATTAATATACGTTAAGTATTATGTTTACAAAATGGCATTGTTAGCATTATAGAACAATATCTTTGGTTATGATTTGTAAATCATTAAAACATTTATAAAACACTCACACACACATTTTGAGCCATTATGATTCTATTGCAAGTTGCCTTCTTCCTTCAAGCTTTCTTGGACAAGCCCCTTGATCTTCCCTTACTCTAACCATCCTTTCTTTCTTCAAATTTTAAGATCAAGTTTCTTAATCTTCCCTTTCCTAACTCTCCTAATATTGCGATAGTGATGGGTAGAACTCACAACATACAATTGTGTGATAATGATGGATAGAACTCACAATGTACAATTTAGTGGAAAGAGGGACCAAGAGTCCCATTTATAGTGAGTTTGAGGACCCCTTTTAATAGTGAGACACAACTACAAATAAACTATTTGTATTCCTCTCATAAAAATTGTAACATATCTCTTTAATCATATAATGAATTTATGAAACAATCGTTCAGTAATAGGTTCATGCAATTACCAAAGTAATGGAATGGATGTTACAAAATTTACAATACTATTGTGGTCATGAGATCCACCAAGTATTTTGGAGTGAGAATTACGTGTTACATATGAGTAGTGGGATGAAATTCACTAAGTAGCGGAATGAGATTTACATGTGAGTAATGGAATGAAGGTTATATAAAAGTTACATGTGAGTAGTGGGATGTAATACACCAAATAGTGAAGTGAAAATTACATACGTCACAGATGAGTAGTGGGATGAAGTTCACTAAGTAGCGGAATGAGAGTTATATGTGAGCAATAGAATAAAGGTTAAAAGTTACATGTGAGTACTGGGATGTAATTTTTCAAGCACTGGGATTAGCATATTTGATTAATGCAATTATAACTCCCGCTATTTATCTTATATATTCAAACAACTATCACTATGAGTATATAACGTAACGTAGTGCTATGTTATTTCGAGCCGATTTTAGCTGGCTACTATATTTCAAAAGGGTTAATTACATAGTAGAACTTAAATAAATAAAGTATAGATATAAGGTGTTAATTGTCTATTTTTTAAAGGCATAAGGTTTCCACAAGTTTTAAAAGAATTACCTTATTCAATATCGCCATAATTTTTTGTAGGAAACAATATATTTGGACTTAAGATACATATTTATAAGAAAAAATCTCGTGCAAATTGAGCTAGTGATATGTGGCAAATTATTCGTACAAAGAGTTCGTGTAAAGAGTTTTTGCTGCCATAATACATCACAATAATATTTTTCAAGAATTAGATTGCATCTTTGTGTACCTCATTTTCAGGTACTTTATAAACCAATGGAGAAGTAGAACATCATGAAGTTGCTATTAGACTGAAGTAGTGTGTAAAAAAAAAAAGAAAAAGAAAAAGAAAGAGTTTCATGCAGATAAAAGACCATTCAATCATGTACCAACAAAAAAAGTAAAAATTATTGAGCTACTAAAAAAGAGGACCAATTCTATCTACTTCGTGGGAATAAAAATATAAAATGAGAAAACTTGGTCAATAGACCTCCAAAAAACGGAAGGATGAATAATACTAAGGAGTTATTTACCAAAAAAAAAAAGGAACAAGACCAAAGAGTTGACCCCTTATTTACAAGTAATTTTAGCAATGAAATATTGAGAATTTGAGATACTGTAGTGCAAGACGGAGACTTTTAATTTCATTGTGGTTAATTTGTTTTCCAAAAGTTGGCCAATTGGCGCTGATTACAAACCAAACATTATATATTTCTGATGTAGAAACACTAGGAAAAAGGTCTGGAGTTTACATTCTATAAAAAATGTAAATCTAGTTTCATTATTTCTTTATTTTTTTCCAATCTAAGAGGTAGTAATTGGAGAAAATTGATTAATCAGACTTTCAATTCCTTTTTCTTTTTTGGTAATAGACTTTCAATTCCTTTTTCGACATCTTCGACTAATTGCATGATTTTGCACTGACCAACCATATCGAGAATATATATATATATATATATATATATATATATATATCTCTCTCTCTCTTATCAAGTTAAACAATAATTCTGTCTCTCCTCTAATAATATCATCTCTTATCAATATTTGTAGCTCTCCTCTAGAAGTCAATCCATTACACCATTTTCAATTTGTAGCAAGAGAAATAACACCATTAGCATGATAAACTTTTAGATAGGATGGTTGATGTGCCTATGTGATGTGGCATTAACGATTCATTACAATATCTTTTTTAAGGATTCAAGAACAAGTACTTGTAATTTCAGCAGGTTATCTTTTGCACGTATTTTGAAAATTTTTTTTTTTTTTTGGGCCTAAAACACTATTCGGATGCTAAGATTGGGAATTAGGGAACTACAACACAATTCACCAAAGATTTTGGAACTAAAGTCACACAAACCTAAAAACACTTGTCCTTTTGCCGGCAAGATTACATTAATGTTTATATTCAAATATTCTTTTTTTTTTTATTTTTCTAATATTTATTCCCCTTATTTTACCTCCAGAGAAAAAATATAGGAAAGAAGAAAAACATGTACCAATGTAACACATCCACTCTCGGAAGGCGATCGATATTTTTATTAGTTTTATATTATGGGTTAAAAAATGAAAAACCGAGAAGAATTATTAAAATAAAAAAATTTTAGGAGGAAGTGGGCCGGGCAGTGTGAGCAAGTGACTTTTGTCAATTGTTTCTTTAACAAAACTTACGGGCCATGGGTTTTTACGTGAGGCCATTGGGTTGAGCCTATTTTCCATTTCTTCTCCTGCTCCTCCCTTCCTGCCCCCGCTCCCCCCCTCCCTCTCTCTCTCTCTGTCTCTCTCTCTCTCTCTCTTTCTCTACCTTTGAAATTAAAAAGTTTGGCATGTTCTTCTATAAGAATGATTTCAAAAAGCATAACACTCTTAACTGAAAAATATAATGCTCAATTATTTAGTTAAATTGAGCATCCTAGGGTTTTTCGAAGCTCGAGATTTCAATGGCGGAGAAGACACCGGTGGGAAAGAAGGGAGAGGAGTTTCTACTGTATAATACCATGTATAATACCATGACGAAGCAGAAGGAGGTATTCCGGCCGAGAGAGAAGGGCAAGGTTGGAACGTATGTGTGCGGCGTCGCGGCGTACGATTGCAGCCACATTGGGCGTGCTAGCTCTTACCTCGCCTTCGACGTTCTCTGTAGGTTTCTTCCTGTTTAATCTTTCAACCTGCCCTTTTATTTTGAAAAAAAAAAAATGATGATGAAAAATTGTGCAAATTTGAATGCATTAGTTTGGCTTAATTAGTATTGATGTGAGCGTTTGAAAAATTGTAATTAGTGTAAAAACATTTTTGTATTGCAGTAAAAATGAGGGCGGTATGATCTTTTGATTGCCTATTATAAGCTAAAAGCTTCTAATTTAATGTTTTTTTTTGGAATTTTATTTCGGCTGCCGGGTTGAGGTGCGTAGGGTTGGTTGTCCTCGGAGAAGAATGAAGGGTTGGGTTTCTTCGAAGAAATTTTGTGTGTGTGTGTGTGTGTGTGTGTTGCGGTGCCTGTTTCTGTTGGTTTGGATGTATCTTCCTGCAATGCACAAGGAGATTGTGTGAGAACATTTGATATCTATAAAGAATAAAACTGCTGAACTATGTGAAGCTATTACATAGGCATATGTCTCTATATGGCCATCTATTGCTTATGCATCTTTCTGCAAGTTCTGTCATCTTCGGATATATTCCTTTTGCTCTTTTTATTTAGCATTGGGAATGTCAAAAGGATAGCCACTTTCTCTTTCCTGACATGCTCCAAGTGTTTGCACACTTGGAGCATGTCAGATTTGAGGGAACCTGGAGTTATGATATTGGAGTATGCGTCAATATGTAAAGTGACATTAGTTATAGATGCAAAATTCAGATCAGAATTCTGTAGTTGCATGTCTTTTTTTCTTAGGTGTATGGTATCTTTTCTTCTTCTATTGTTGCTAATGCGTTCCTTTCTCCCTTTTATTTTCTCTGATAATTAGTAATGGCTGTGTTTCGCAGTTGATGTGGATGTATACTTCTCTGTTGATGATTTCCCAAAATATGGGTGGCTCTTTGGAAAAATTTAGAGGGTAACGGAGGTAGGGAAAGGTTTGCTGTTGAAGACAGCAAAATTTAGCTGATTTTGCCCTGTGGAAGGTGAAATTGGTTAAAAACTAGAGTCTCTTTCAATGTTGATTTTTTAGCCATTTCATTTTCCCCATACCACGATGAAAGGGTGAATAGTGCACTAAAACATTTAATGCAGGATCAGAGTTATTATGCTTTAGCAATGGAACTTAGATGCAAATCAGGCTAAGGATTGAAATTAATGCTATGATATTATTATATGATATGGACAAGGCTCCGCTGTTTTGAGTTGTATTTAGTTTGATAATCTCATGTTTGATTTAGTATTTCTGCAGGCTGCAAAGCCTGGGGAACCGAGCTGGAACAGCCCATGGGTCCTGGAAAACCTGGATGGCAGAATGCAGTGCCATGAGTGCTCATTATCTGATGCATTTGTTTGATTTTCATGGTGGTGGGATGGATTTGATTTTCCCTCATCATGAAAATGAAATTGCCCGAAGCTGTGCCTCTTGCTCGGAGAGCAATATCAATTACTGGGTACATAATGGTTTTGCGACTGTAAATGATGAGAAAATTTCAAAATCATTTGAGAATTTTTTCACCATTTGAGAGGTGGAACTGCTACTTATTCATTTGCCTTTTTTTTATGAATAACTTTCTCTTCTAGTCATCTGTCATTGCTATCGTTGGGCATCAAGCTCTTTTCTTTTTGGCAGGTTACAAAGCTGTACCATCTGCTTGCACTGTGACATTGCTTGTTGCGGATGCCTTTTCGTTCTCCTGTTAATTGCTCAACATCACAGATTGAAATTGCATTGGATTCTGTTTTCTATATACATCAGGTACAGAATAATCCAAATATTGTGAATTATGTTGGTCTGATGTTTCTTTACTTAGTCATACTAGTAACTTAAGAGCTTCCCAGTAGGTGTTTCCTAGGATGTTAGTTGACTCTGAGCATTTGTACGTCTATCTGTCTTTATAATTGTCTCCCATATGAGTTGGAAATATTATTGACTATTAATTTTGTGTTGATATTCATTGATCTACTGCAACGGCCTTACAGAAGCAAATGTATTTTTCCCTTTGAAGAATCATGCTCTAAATGGATTTTTTTTTATATCTTGCTCTTCTTTTTCCTTGTGAGTATTTAGCTGCTGAATTTTGTGAGCCTGCCTGTCCATTTCATTTTTCAAAACTTGGAATCTTGTCCAAGTTGAATTCCAATGAAAACTGCTAATTCTCTAGCTTTTATGTGAGTTTTATCACGATGTGGTGAATCTATGGAAATAGATGAAAAACAAGGAGCAAAAATATTCTGTTTTTTCAACACAACCTTTCCTATCAATGGAGTTACCAAGTTTGATGTTATGTCGCATGGACAACCATGTTGGTGCATTTTTATGTATATTAGACGTTAAGGATGCACAAGAAGCTTTGGCTGAATTTCTGGAATAGAAATGAAATTAGTGACTCAAAAGCTTCAATCAACCAGGAGGCTGGAAAATGTATCAATTATTTATATATAAAAAAAAGGTTTTGACAAAAATGTCAGATGATTTGCACACATCTACCATCTTGAACGCTGCTCTTCCAGAAGCTTTGAGACTCATTAATAGTTCTGTAGAGAGACTCAAGGTAGGTATTTCTGTTGTCTTTATGGATTCTGTATCTCTTGGTGTCTTACTGAAGTATTTGTTTCCCTTGGGTGATTTCCAGAAAAGCCAGCACAAGGGACAACAGTTATCAACCATTCAATCACTCATTAGAGGGAGAAGTAAGGGCGTTTTGGATGTCCTTGGATTGCTTCTAAATTTAACATATTCTGAGGTGTTTTTTGAATTACATTTATAGCAGTTTGTGCTATAATGATTACATTCATGAAACTGGCCTTTTTATTGGACAGGTATTATCACCATTGAAACAGAAAGGCGTTGAAAAAAGCTGGACTAAGTAAAGCAGATATTTTGAGTAAAATTGAAAGAAGAAGTCAAGCAAGAGCGCCAACAATTAAGAAGACAATTATTTGATTCGAACTGAATTGGCCGAGAAGGGTATTGCTTTAATGGATGTGGGGAAAGAAACAATTTCGGTAAGGATGACAATCAGACCGAGTTTCGAGTTGACGGGTCAGGTTGAGATTCAAGTATAACAGCTAATCATCCAGCCCGTAAAGAGCCAACTTGAACACGACCTACCATGGGCTGGCGAGTCGACCCGCAGGCTCAAAAAAAAAAAAAAAAAAAAAACAAGGAAGGTGAAGAAGAAGAAAAGGAAAGAGAAGAAGAAGAAAATAAACTAACACACCCTTTTCACACACATACGGATCAAACACATCTTTTGCACACAATAATATCAAAGTCACAAATTTTCACTTGATTTTTCTTACAATTTACTTTTCATAAACTTGGATAGAATTCATAATTTCTCTTATTATTTACTTGTTTAATTATCTAATGGATGAAATTTATGTTAAATGTGGATTGATGAAATAAAGTTACAAAATGTTAATTTTTTTTGGTTTGAGCCACAATTTGTGTTGGAAATTGACACCCTACTTTGGGGCCCTTGTGTGCCAATACAAGCCCAGGAAGAAAATCCTAGCGGTCCAGTACAACAAAAACATTGATGGTGTAGCAGCTGAACAAGTTCAGCCACGTGTATCAACAGATAAAGAACAACAGCCAACCACCGGGTCAAGTTGACGCACGGAACCTTTTCTGATAGGATTTTCTTTTGGGTTTTCTTTTTGGGATTTTTGAGCCACAATTAATTGTAGACGGAAGAATTATTCGCGTGGTCAGACATCTTATTAATTGGCGTATGTTGAGCTTTTATCTCAGTTGCAACCTTTGTTGGGTGGCTATTAATGTACTAATAGATATCACTATATGGAATTATACTAGTTTTCTAGAACATGTTTACAAAGTGAAAAAAAAATAAGGGACAAAAATGCTTGGTAAAGCTGCTTCTGTTCTTGATGGAAAGCCGAAGTATATTCTATAAGGAGGAGGTCTCTGTGACCATCAGTGTGATTCCCTATTACTGGGATATTTTTGCTTAAATCCCATTTAGAAATCCGGTGGCTGTTGATCTTACGAGGCGTTTAGTTCAAATTTTTCAATCACTATCACTATGAATATCATTAACCCAATTATGAGTATAGATTTTGATAATTCTCCCGACATGTTTGGTTTAATAAAAGAATATGTATCAGTTCTTCCAAAAGAGGTTATTGAATTTGATATAGTAGTATTTTAAAAGAATCATAAAGATTCTAATGAATCACTTTCATTCCCATTGAAGAACAGTGATAATTATTTTCCAAATATCAACAATATGTGTCATTACTATTGATACACATTTCCCTCTTTAATTCCTCTAAACCAAACACTCCCTTAGTTATTTGTCAAATTTTAGTTACTATTTTTAGTATTCTTTTTCATAAAGGTTGTACAGGGGGAGGTTTATTACTTATCTTGACAATATGTGCTTCTGATAATGATGGGATAGACATTGTTTGATGGTTAGTCTGAGCCGTAGTAAGCCAGCCGACTAACGAGAAAGAAACATGCATATCGGTGGTGGGACTTGCATGTTTCCAGGGAAGATCGAGGTTTAGGGGATATGTCATCTTCAAGCAGATTCACTGTCCCGCCCAAAATTTTCTTGACATCATTCAATGGCTCATTGTTGTTTGTTAATGCTGCTTTTATCAGTTTGCAGGCTCCCTTTTCCGTATCCCAACTAGAGTGAAAATTCTTCCAATCAGAAGTCTCTTTCTGAACATAGGCATTTTTATTTTCCTTTATAGCTGAATGAAAAATGTACTTTTTTTTATAGTTCCAAATTAAACGTATTTACATGTTCGATAATATGCAACTTTTTTTTTTTTTTGAGAGAGAAAGTGCCCGGAGAGAAAAAAAAAAAAAAAAAGGCAGCTTTCATACCCCTTTTGATTTTGCGGTGGCGGTTTGAAGTTTGAACAAAGAAAAAGAGGCAATACGGGATGTCTGATCGTTTGTCATGTGTGTGGAAATCAATATCGTTTGCTCTTTAAAATTCAAAGTAAAATTTTGACTTATTCATGGAAATGTTATGCTCCTCTGGAACACTTTTAGCTGCTATCTTGGCCTTGATTGAGAGCTAATTCCAGCCAAAGAAAAGGGCGACACAAGACAAAATTCAGAGTTTACACGATGATAAACGTAAACCATCTAGCTGGACGGGGAAGAAGAATGAATTTAATTTGTCTCACAACAAAACATACTTCTTTATTTAGTTTTTGGACAGTAAATCTAGAGCTTTCAGATTGTAATATAGAAGTATCTATCATCTTAATCTAATTTAGCTGCGTTACATTATTATGTGAACTCATCTTGATAATACGTAGCTATCAAAAGGTGGGGTACCAACATTGTTCCGGCGGAGAAGGGGGAGGATGCGGCAATGTGCATTTGACAAGATTTGCTGAATAAAAAAAAATTGATTCTTTTGAAATTCCATAACCTCTATTTTAGCACTCATGAGATTCTTGACTTTGCTATTGTTACGTAGCACTATCATTTCATAATGTTATTGTTGGCACTATTAAATCAAACTCTTGGAGACATACAAATTTTTTATTTAGTTTTAAGGGTAATGTTTTAGGAGTTATAAGTTTCATTTTCGCAATAGACATTTACCAAGATCTGCTGTAAAAAAATTATTAATTCCCTTGAAGAGAAGGAAAATTTGTTGTTGTTAGAGTGACATGATAAAGATAGGAAGATCCTGTTAGAAATAAATTGTTGTAAGCATAATTATAAACTGGGAAACTTTTTGAAGACAATATCCATGGAGGCCAGAAAAGAACAGATTAGATATTAAGTGACGAGTTATATTTATCCAAATACGTGAATTGCTTGGATAGAGATTTGGATATGAAGATTAATTACAAATGGATGGTTTGGAAAGATAGATTAAAGTTTGTAATGAGTAAAGAAATCACTTGTTTATTTGTGTAAATGTATCTCCTTGTATATATTTGAGTTATTACATTTATCTCCATGCTACTTTTTTTTTTTTTTTTTTTTTGGGGGGGGTTCTATATTCTTCCCTCTCCTCTGGATAATGTGAAACTCGTAGAAACTTGTACATGAGGTTTGCATGTCTCCGTCAATAATATGAATTCACAAAATAATCTAAGTGAAAATTATAGCATTTTACACGGCTAGAAATGCTGGAATTGCTGCATGGTACCTTAAAATGGTAAAGAGGGGGACTTGTCCTTGTAGCTGTTAGCCATATATTTCAATGTAGAGACATGAAAGAGGCTTGTGGAAGCATTAGGAAATGCTTATCGATCCGTGTCTCCATCTACCTATCTAATTTGTTTGCTTGAATTGAGCAATCAAAAACTTTTGACAAGACATCAAATGTAGAAGTACATTTTTTCAATTATTGTCTCTTTGGTGGAACTTCAATGTCATACACGTTGGTTTCGATGTTGTTTACTGAGAAAATAATGCACAATTTTTGCAAATCAACCAGCAAGAAAAAAGTAGTGTTCAACTGAAGACCAAATATTATGCTGCATTTGGCATTATTGTATCTCTCTTGACAAAAAAAAAAAAAAAAAAAACTATTTTAGCTTTAGCACTCTTTTTATGCTGGTATATACAACTATTTGCTATACTTTACTTGCTAAGACTAGTATTCTATTTTTTTTTTTTTTGGTATTAAAGGGCTAATAATTCTGCTCTGACTATATAAAACAAAGACATTCTCCCAGTGTTTATACAGGTTTTCATCATTTTTTACTGTTTATTTAGCCACTTGCTTCAGTTTACTTCTTTGCCATAATACCACGTTGTATGGTCCGAGAGCATTTAGATGAATGCATTCAACTCGCAATGATAGGTGTAGGAATGGCAGGAAGTAAATTATAAAACTTTCCAAATCAATTTTCAAAAAAAATGTTAGAAATATAGCAGTTGTAGAATTGAAAGATTAACGCTAATAATTTCTTAACTATGAAACTTCCTTAAGATAATAATTTAGCATTGATTTCTTTGAATAGTTTGGAAATTTCCTCAATAAGGAGAACTTTATAATAATTGGAGCCGAATTTTTTACATAGAAAAATTTAACATTTTCTAGAACAAAAGGTCGGGTTGCAGTTGAGTCTGAGATGGAAGCTCACGAGCTCAACCATCAAGCTAGCTGGGATTCTTTTTCATAAAATGGATGGTCATTCTCCTTTAGTTAATGCATTAATTTTCTGGTGCTCCCAAATTCTTGATCATGTGAAACTACTGACTAGAATATGGCCCATATATTTTCTCCATAGACAAATGGACATGATGGTACACATGATTGTGTTAAATCTGGGTTGACATTAATGTCTGAAGAACGACAAAACTCTAATAAGACGAAAACCCTAAACCAGACAGGAACTAAGGGGCTGCTTGGTACATGGGAATCGGAATCAGGAATCGGAATGAATCCCTTATAGCCTGCCTGGTTGGAGGGAATGGGAATCGGGGAATCGGAATCATTTCTGAAAATTTGGGAATCCTCCATTCCCGACTAAATTGGGGGGAATCGGAATCATTTCTAAAAATTTTACAACTTTGACTTCTTTTTGATTTCTTATTTGTTTTGTTGTGATAAACTATTAATAAACATCATCATTTATTTGTTAATCAATAAAATTAGATGATTTAGGATCATAAAATCTTCAAAAGTGAATGATTCCGATTCCGATTCCGACATCCAACCAGGCAAGGATATTGGAATGAAAAACTTCATTCCAATTCCAAAGTGAATGATTCCAATTCCGATTCCGATTCCGATCTGCGAACCAAGCGCCCCCTAAGTGTTATTTATAGCTTGTTGCAGGACAGAAAATCATTCACATTTGGCACTATTTGTTAGCCCACTTGCCTTAATTTGATTCAATAACATACATTAGTTGTTCATGTGGGGTTTGATAGTCATAAATTCTTTCACATTATTAATAATTTATCATGGTTTAAAAAACAACTAGACTGAGTTTCTAGCAGCCCAGCCGATGGAACTCAGTCTAGTTGAACTTTGAAATAGTACCATATTAATAAGAAAACATAAAGACAGAAAATGTGTAATGGATGATAGCTAAGAACTATAAGTTTGCCAATCACTAAGATTCAGGAATCTTGATCATCATTGATGGCAAAATTTACGCGAAAACGATACTTGATTGGTGTCCAGCAGAACCAGGTTGTTCAGGGCCATTCTGATCTGGACTTAACGAGGAAAAGGAAAAGGCAATCACATTAGGCTATGTCATAGTCGCACCAATCGAAACTGGTTGGCATAAATTGCCTTGCCTAAGTACATCTTGATGAGTTTCGTCCACGTTTTTCAGTTGAATATCGTACATGATATTTAGGCTCACACTTAAAATTCAAAGGTAATGTCACCATGTGAACTATGTTGTGGTCTAACAGGGTACTTGAGGAAAGGCATTGGAGATAGATGGAACAAGGCATGTGAGCAGTTCTAATTTATCCTTTTCAGCATTGTGGGCACTAATTATTGGATATATGCAATGATATTGTGTCTCAAATGGGTGGTGATGAATTGCCATTTTGCTAAGGTTTTATAGCAAGCATTCATCAAGTCAACATGATTGCCTCACTCAGAGGGAGCTAGCTAGCTTTCACTTGCTGATGTTTGGGCACCTGGCACAAAAGGCTATCACATAAAATTTGCTAGTTATTCATATCAAATTCTTTTACCGCTCGAAAAATATCAATGACCATTATTTTTCTTGTGATGCATGTACAAGTATAGCCATTTTATTTTAGATGTATATTAAATTGTTGACCATGAATCACTAAAACATTACAATGTTTAGGACAATAGGAGCCTCAAAGCCTTACCCATAGGGTACTGTCGGCATATGAGAAGATAATATGATATGAACCCTTCCTCTTCCTCTAACTTCCATATTAGTACATTGAAACTTGATTGGAAGGTGGCTCCTAAGTCCCACCTATGACAAAGTTATTGGAAAGAGAGTTTGGTTTGATTGATTAAATGAAGTGGCAGTCTCTATCACTTAAAATGCACTGATGAAGGAAACTAATGGGCCCAAACAACAGCTAGTCTGTTTTGATTAGGCAAAGTTGTGGGAAATGGGACTTAATTTCTCTGTTTTGTCTCACCAACCACTTTTGCAGCTTCATTTTGTAGTACCACTCTCATGTTATGTCAAAAGGCTCTTAGAAGAAGAAAACTTTTTTCAAGCGTACAGTTTTTATTCCATCATTATGCTTTGATAAAATGCAAAAAATTCCCCCTTTTTCTTTCTTAGATCACTGCCATCTGTTTAGTGTCACAAAAATGTCAAAAGACAAGAAAAGCATCCAATCCAAACTAACATCCGCTATTTTAATTAGTCCCCACCCTAAGTAACCATTAGATATTCTATCATAATAATTGAGGCTTATTAGTGATATGGGCACCCTTTAACTTTCGCATTAGGAGCATGAACCTGATATTTTAAATTGTTTTCAACAGTGCCTTTGATGAAAATATAGTCTTATCTTAATACTTAAACCATATCAATAATATGGGTACCACTTAGTTTTCAGATCACGAGTAATTTTAAATCTTTATTTATCTTCAACAATGTTCGATATTGGTGATATTGATGATGATACACATCCACCAAATATTTTTTGTGTGCCTGAGAATAGTGTGACATCTTAAACTGGTGACATAAACCTCCAACAAATGGTGTATGTGACAAAATTCCTTTCATATTGGGCAGGTACACAATGCCATCTTCACCATCAACCCTAGTTTTATGCAGAAGGACAACCAATATATTCCTATCTATTGCAAGATAAGCACCATCCACGAAAGTAAACAAGCTCATAGCAAACATGCGCCGACCATTGGAGGCAAAAATACTAATAATAATGACAATAATCACTAACAAAATTCTAAGCTGCACTTTGCACCGAAAAGAAGCTGTCCTCTTGAAGGTGCGAATATACATTAATGCAGCTTCCTTTTTGACTAATTTTTAAGTTGTTTCAAGTTTGTGGGCAACTTCAAGATGAAGCATTAAGTGCTTTGGCTTTGGCTTGGCATGCATTATCTTGTTTTCGTGCTTACACGCAAGCTCCCTTAAACGCAAAAGCCATTTGTTGTTGACTCCTACGTAAGATCATTTACTCATAACTTTAGGAGAAGACTATTATTTCCTTGTTCCCCTCAAATAATTTCCTAACAAATTCCCAAATCTTCACCTTTTGAATTGGTTGGCTTTTGCTTTGAAAGCTATACATTCAGCTTTGAATTATGCTTTCTAGCAGTAGTTTTTGGTTGAGGACAATTGAAGGACAATACATTGTACTATTTGACTTAGGTTTCCATCTACTCATCCAATCAAGATACTATTCTTAAAGATTGGAGAACCAGTGAAAATTGTGACATGGTCCCACGAAATACATGAACAAGTTATTCAAGAAAAAACTATCACGAAATTAGTCAAGTGTCCATGAGGCTAGATTTTGCAACTTTGTGTATAACTTTGAACTAACAATTTTTATACTCATAAATTTCGATAATTTCATGAGAATTCTTTATATTAAGATTTAACTTTTGTTGATTGCCAACTATACCCCTCCCCCCTCCCCCAATTAAAGCAAGAAAATTTTCCACATCACATTTCTTAGTTAACTTGCCTAAATTAAATCTTGCAGCATCTTATGACTATATTGGGGCTGGGATTGTGCGGTGTATCAACTAACAGTAAATTAAAAATTGCAAGCAAAAGACTAGAGCCATATTCTTTTGCTTGGTTCCCATCTACTTGGTTGGACGCTAGTTTCTTGACTACTCAAACTTAGCCTTCCAAAAAAAAATCATAATATATAAAATTGGACTATTTTTCTAATAGATAACGTACAATATGTTTGTGATTGGATTAGCAAACCATATAAAGTTTCCTTGGCTGTACAAAACTATTTATTTAGTAACATATATCTTCAATAAAACCTTCCAATTGTGAAGTTTTGCTCTTGTATTGATATTCTAATGCCTAATAATTGCAACATTTTCAAATTGACTCGTGGAAGAATTAAATATTAAAGAAAGTATCTTCCTTAATCCTTAGTTATGATAATTTGGACATGCTTCTCTCTCAAAAAGACTAAAAATTTGAAAACCAAATCGCTCCATACGGTTCAAAATCAAATCGAATTGAACCTTAATATTAGATTGACAAGGATATTAGGGTCACTAAAGATGATTAGCAAACAATTTTAAAAAGTAATTTTATGGTGGAGGAGCTTCAAATTGTACGATGAGACGAACAAATCAAGCAAGTTGAGTGCCCAAAAAAAAAAAAAAAAAGAAAACTCAAACTACAAACCCTTCAACTCTTACAACTTTTTGGATTAGTTTACCAAAAGACACTGTTAATTCAACATGTACTTTTCATAATTACATTGTTAAACCTAAAACTATATTGGAGTTTCAAACTTTATTTGATTCTACATTGTTGAACTATTTGAAAAACTTGCTAATTAAAACTAAGGTTTAACTACCAGGACCAGAAAAATTTTTAAATATAGTTAGTTAAGACTTTTCAGATCAGACAAATTTCATCGTACCCTGCTTCTCGTTGGCATACGCATGTATACATGCACGTACAACATAGGATACAAACTAACGAGGACCTGGAAGGAGGAAAATGGTAATTTCGCAGAACAAGCGAGAAAGAAACTTCTCCCTAAAAAGAAATCAAATAAATAAATCAGAAAATTTACAAAATTCTATTTGGATAAATTAACATCAGCATTTTCCAAATAAGAGCTCATCGAGCCGAGCCAAGTCGACTCTGAACAATCCACGCCAAATCATCAAGCTTTCGGGGCCATTCAGAATCATTGCCAACCTCAAATCTCAGCCTCCAAGCCGGTGGTACAATATCAGCTAAGTAAGCCAGGTCCAGCCAAATAAAACTCACGGCGCGGCTGGAGCGAGGCTTAGATGCAAATCCAACCCAAATGCATCATCAAAACCGGGCCCATCATCCGCTCTGGAGAACCTGCTCAATGAAGGCCCATCATGCCTTCCATTGTGGGCCTTGACTTGCTGTAGCCCAAGGCTCGTCAAGCTAGAATCTCCTACACTGCCGGCATACGATAAGTTCCCTACACCTCTCCCAGTTGTGGAAGTGGGAAACACGCATCCATGTGACACGTGGAATGGAGGCGGGGCGCGTGGAACATAAACCCACGAAGGGAGACGTCGGAGCAGCCGTGGGTAGCACCATGGAACCAGCCGGAGCAAGGAGGTGAGGCGGCGGAGCAAAGGCAGTGACTATCGGATTACGCATGTAGGAAACGGCAGCGTTTCGGCTCGCTTGCATTTGGGCACGTTTCAACTGTTGTCTTTCTTTCTTGTGAGCGTTTTGATGGCCACCTAGAGCTTGTGAGTTAGCAAACTCCCTGCAGCAATATTGGCACTCGTATTTCCGGCCATCGGAGGCCGGAAAACCCCCGGAGTCCGGTGACCCTGATGGTGTTTTGGTTGATTCCACCTCTTCTTCATCTGTCACGTTAAAACCAAAAAGTTTTAAACGTCCATTATTACTAGGTTTGCTTTGATATTCTAGCTCTGCCATATAATAGTAAAGAACAAGAATATATTAGGATAAAGAGACAGAGAAACGGGATAGTTTTGGAGGTGAAAATGAGACAGGGAAAAAGGAAAGAATGGAAGGGAAACGCTTGAAATAAAGCCTAAAGAAGAGTTAAGGGGGAAGTTGCATGGGTGGGGGGTATTTATACAAGTTTAAAAATGGGTTTAAAGTTTTCTTTTTCGTTTTTTTTTTTTTTTTTTTTTGTAGAAAATAAGCACTAAGGATAGAGAAAGAATAATGAGAGAGATGGTTGCGGACATCCCAAGGAGAAGAAAGTAAGTGTAAAAATTTGGAACACGACCCAAGAACACTTGGGGCCCCAATGCATTGCACTTGTCTTTTGGATATTATCTACCCCTCTAATCATATTTTGCACTTCAACTGATGTGAAATTACATTTATGCCCTTTACTTATATGGTAGGGCTAGGGTCAGGGGTGGGTCGGAGGGGACCATAATACAAGCTGCTAATCTATTACTGTAGTTACCGAAGAAATTACTTTGGGTTATTGTGATTGATTACATGATTTTGGAATAGGGTTTTAGGTAGTCCTTGTGCTGTTTCTTGTTTAGTAATATTCGATTTGGACGTAGTGTAACTAGGGTTAAAGAATGTGAAGCATGTGAAAGTTGTAGGGTGGTTGAGCACACTAATGATTGGATTTGTACAATGTGTGAAGTAATCAGTGTTTCCTTGCTCTTTTTTTCCTCATTCTACTGAGGAAATAATAACTTAGCTGTTTTCACTCTCTCTTGTTCAGTGTAGACAACAGTGAAAGATACCAATTCCATTATCATGATCCGAAAAGAATCATTGAAAATCCCACAAATAGATGTTAGTGTTGGTCTACATTCAAACTTTTATCATGGTAACATAGCTCAAAAAAGCATGATAGGAGGAGAAATGAGAGTAAGTCTTGAGAAATAGCTCAAGGATATTAAATACATAATATCAAAACTTTTATCTTTCAAATCAAAAGATTGAGATCAGAGATATCAGCTTCTTTTCCATAGACGTCTCAGGACATACATATATATAAATACACAAAGTGTAGCAAATCTTTTGAATATCTTTTTTATGATTAATTGATGCGCTTCAAAAATTTAAAGAAATGATAGATAATTATTATTCGATATAGTTGCCTTTTATATTGACAGTCCTCTTTAAACATCAAAACTATAATCAGTCACACTAGTTAAAACTAAATTAAATATTAAATCTTAAATAACTAGGTTAAAATTGGATCAAGGTTCTCCTTATTAATTTCTTTCCACTAGTTCGTTCACGATTTTAAATATCATTACTGTATTATGTTGAAAAATTAAAAATCATTTTTTATGTATAAAAACTTTTTGTATTTTTCCTTGTCAAAAAAAAAAAGAGTATAATTTTCTTTTGAATTTGACCCTTTATCTTCTATGATAACTTGAAACATCTTCCCACCTAAAAAATCACATCATAAAGTTTTCTTTGTTACATTGTTTCTTCAAAGGGTTTCTCTCTTTTTTTTTTTTTTTTAATTTGTTTCTTGTGAGAATAAAGGATGAAGGATGCATGAATTAAGACGGTGATCTCCTACAAACTTTCTGCAATAACAGTATTTTAAATGTATGAAAGTGAACAAAAGAAGGTAATGGGTTGGATCCTACTTCATTTGGGCATGTTCAATCATCACAATCTTGTATGCCATGCAATATTAAAAGCTAATGGATGCCTTTTGCTCAGTACTTGCTAACAAAAAATACATTTAAGCATTTCCACTGAGAGATCGACAAGTTCACATAGAACAACAAATCATCTTATAAAAATTTAGCTCCTGAGTCCTCTGTGGCTTCTGGGAGTTTCATAATCCTGATTTCAGATACATGGTGGAACGACACCCAATGAGCTACCGTGATGCCTATGTCTCTTCAGCTGACTCCACTTTGTGATGCCAACTACGTGCTGCAACAAAACTCTTACATAGGACTGATGGGAGTAGTTTATTTATAAGGATTTCATGATAAGAATTTGTCACCTACTGAGGCTAAATATAATTTATACACCTTTGAAAGTTTTTGTAATAATAACTACACTAAAGAAATGAAAGACAGAGGGGAAAGAAGAATTAAGGAAGTACCAAATCACAATATATAAAGCCTTTAAACATTGTGACACATTTGATTTGCTAATCCCAACTTATAGTATTCAAAAGTATACACATGTAAGCATGCATGTATATATAGACATACATAAACAAAAATTCCATATATCTTTAGGACATATGATTTTGGCTTGTAATCATAATAATTTTAGTTAAATGCATAAGTTATATATGTTTTTCTCAACAAAAAAAAAAAAAGAAGGTGTATATGTATATTCAAACACTTCAGTACCACAGAATTGTGATACTCTCTAACTTTGGTCTCCTACCTAATCCAAATAAAATGATGTTTACTTGCCCAAAAAAAATGTTCACTCGAACAAATGCCTGATTCCATTTCTGAAACCTTATTAATTTGCTTGTTTCCATTAATTCTCAACTGTCATTTTTCCCTCTCTTTCACTTTAACACCACACTGATTAATCAAAGGGCCGACAAACCCCAACTACCAACCTCTCTGTCACGAAACTTATAATTATTACATTTAGCACTAAGTCAAAACATCCCATGCATGCAGCCATAGAAATTCACTAATTAGACCTTTGTCTTTCGCAAGAATATGATGATTAGTGATTACCCTATGCGCCATGATTATCAAACCTTAGATGCATCTAAGATCTAGCACCGTCGGCCCAGCTTCATCACCTCTCGTTGGCCCACGTGTCACTATCATATCCATCATGCGTATCTAGCATTACTCATATGCTTCACATTAAAATGCTTCTCTCTCTCTCTCTCTCTCTCAGGGGTGATGCATAGTGTTATAAATTAGCTATCAAAATAAAAATCTTGGCTTTCTCTCTTTGGGGTCATGCATAGTGTTATAAATTAGCTATCAAACTAAAAATCTTGGCCCTCAGTGTTCAATCAATAATAAATTTAGTTATTTGTCATAATCAGTATATTTTGTTTTATGTCGCTCACTTATTATTTTGCAACAACCAGTTTTTTTTAAAGGAAAATTCTAAACCTTAGAAAGGAGAAAGTATGATACTCGTTCTATATCGAAAAAGTTAAATAACATGAACTAATGTATAAGTTGAGTCTAAATATTTAAATCTAACTTAGAATATCTATTTTGAACTAACGAGGACGACATCCAAATAGTTGGATTTAACTGTTGAGACTCTGGTCGAGCATTGGCCTGTGGGCCTAGATGATAGAATGCTATTTTACAATCTGACATAGCTAAGTGAACAATCTAGATCATGGTATGCATTGGATTGGGCTTTATAATGATGCAAAGCCTAAAAAGGAAGAATGAATATAATACCCCATCCCACATAAAAAAAGTTAGTAACATAGATCAACTAAGTTGTGTCTAAATACTTAAGTTCAAATAGAGATATCTATTTTGGGCTCGTGAGGAGGAAGCTCAAATAGCCATTATTTGGTTAATGTCCTTACCAGTTGAACTAAATTTCAAGACATTCTACTCAATAAAATCACCTCTATACATGCATATTTATGTAGGCATCTTACCAGTTGAACTAAATTTCAAAACATTCTACTCAATAAAATCACCTCTATACATGCACATTTATGTAGGCACGTACATGTGCAGCATGGCAGTTTTTTGATTAGAGTCAACATGGGAAGCTGTATAGAAAACATTTTAGTAGTACCACATGTATAATAACTTGTTTGAAAGGGTATGAAAGTTCAGGTGTTACAACTTAGTTATTGGTCCTACCATTACGTGTTGGTGATGAATTATTGTTTAGGATGTTTGCGTGATTGACGTTGAAAACTATAATTTTTTATGGTTTTCTTAGTATTGGAGAGATCTCTCCGAATCTTACTAACTACATATGAGGGAAAGAGAAAGAAAGAAGAAAGGAGAAAGGTGACTTAGAAAAACATAGATGTATTAATCAAAAGCTCTTCCAAAGTCTTCACCACAACTCCAAATATGACCCACCATTGTCTCCTTTCTTCCTTTTTCTACTGGGTGTTCTATTTATATCTTCTTCAATTTTAGTCAAATTTTTTTCATTTAATGATACTTTATCCCCTACCAATGGGTAATGCATCATTTCTTTTACTTTTGGCGAAAGCTTATATTCTTTTGGACCGTTAGATTCTTTGCTAATCAATCATGATGATTGCTTAAGGTGTTTAAAGCAAGTGAAGATATAGTCAATCTTCATTTCACCTAAAAACAAGGTGATCGCCAGCATTCCTGTTTAAAGGAACAAAATATGAACTGGATTCAGTGTCGCACATAATAAAAGACTTTTAGAGACTTTTAGATTATAACTTACATATCATTGCATGACTCAAAAATATTTTATTCTCTTAGCTTAGACCTGATTTCTTTTTGTTTTCTTGGTATAATCAAATAACTATAGCACTAGAGTAGAGATTAACTCTTGCAAGTTAAGGTGACAGCTTGCCTTTCTTTTATTAATTTACAACTTAATAAGTTATTTATGACAGGCTTGATTGAGTTCAACAAATGGAAGCAAAACATTTGGAAGTAAGAGAGAAAGATGAAGACGAAGAATCAAATATCTAACAAAGAACTAAAGAGCTAAAGAAAAAGACGTTAAACCCTAGTATTTATTAAAAAAAATAAAAAGTTGTCATAATCAGTAGTTTCACAAAAGTGTCTTGAGTAACGTTTAACAAGGTATGCATGTAGGTTTCCATTACAATAGGAGATGTATGAGTATTTCAAGAAATTATCAGTAAACCATATCCAGTCGATTGGGATTGGCTATAATAATATATAGATTTGTACCGGAAGCTACAATATTCTTATAGAACATTTAAATGAGGACTATACAATTAAAGATATCATAGTTGTGTGCAACCATTCATGGATCACATTCATGGGGTCTAACAAATTGTGGATTATTTTAGCACTAGGACCTGAAATTGTGGTTCTATATCTATGACTTAGAATAGGATCCTAATAAATAAAATAGCATCCTAATGAATTTTTTTTTCAAAATCTATTACTAATTAAACCTAACTAACTTTTTGCTTTATATGTGGATCCAATGATTTCTCACTTACGTTCTTTCATCATTCTTTCTTGAGAAGGTTAGAAGTAACAAAACAAAAAGCTTGGGCCACTATCACCCCGCTATGGGGCTCAAGAAGTTGGTCTGACTCATAAAGGAAATATAGTGAAGTGACCTTCTTATCTCATCAATTAAATCTATGGAGTTGTCATACTCAAAAAGGTTGGAAAGAGTTCACAAGAGTTGTTAAGACTTGGGACCTTTCGCAAGTGGTGGCTAAGTGAAAAATGTTACCAATTTTTGGTGTTTACATGAATCGATTCAATGATGGACCATTTGTACACTTCATTGACGGCTTTTCTATCAAGAAAGTTTATGTATCAAGACACGAACGGGTGCAGTGGCGGGTCAAATTAAAGTATACCAGTTTGAAAATTTTGTCCCGGAAGCCTGTTGAAACTTGGCTTAATTTCAAACCAGGATCGTGAAACTTCTTGGCCAGATTCAAATTTGGCGAGACACTCCTGATCAAACTTGAAGTAGGGTAATTATGTCGGGAAAAGTTTGTGTTAAATATATTCAACTACGAAACATTAAGTTGCTAGTCTCAAGGAGGCTACAAACAATTCTAATTTATGTGGCTGCAAAGAAGTATTCAAGTAAAGGACAAAAATAGTGGATATTTTGTCATCATAACTTGTATGTTGATATTTAAATATGGGAAGAATAAATTAAATTTGACATGAAAAGGAGTAGAAAAATATAGAGCAAGCTTTAATGTTGTCTACATTGATGTCCAAATTTAATCTATTAAATCATGTAAGGTACTGATTATTTTGATCAACTAAAGTTTGCATTTTTGCCCTTTAAAGAAAGCATCTTACAAGATAAGCAAATTTCAATCTTGAAACTACACACTTCTTTACCATTCAACAAGAATGGATCTTGGCCTTTCTCTCTCAAATCATTAATTCTCGAGTTAAAGGTAATGTATTATCTAATGCATATCAAATAAAGAAAGGAACATTCTTGAGACTTGGGAACAGGATCCAAACAAAACAAAACTCTTTGACATGGTATATTGAAACATGCTAGGCTTGAGAGAGCAGTAGCCAAGTGGCTATAGAGATAGAGCTTCATGAAGGCTGGTAGAAAAAAAGGAGGTAAGCACATGGTTACTCCATTGATGGAGGGAAACACATGTGAAGTTGCATCCATCCAAGAGACTTAGGCAAAAAACTGGTAAGAACCATCTCATATTGGCCGTGTTGGGACCACTTGTGCTTCATAAGTGGTACAAGTCCCACAAACACAAACTTAGTCCTTTCCCAAAGTTTAATTTGAAATAGCAAGACAGGATTTCTAGGTAGGAATTTGCTCATGTGCCAAAACCAGATCGAAGAAATGGTAAATTTTCATAAAGAAAATGATAAATTTATAAAAAAATTTATCACCCTTTTGAAAAATTTATTAATTTTTTAAAAATTACGGTGTTTCTGTAACACTGTCTTTGCAACACTGTAGCATTCTCACGTAGTACATAATATAACACTAATTTCCATCTCATGCTCCTTTTAATTACATTTTCTGGATGAATTTTTTGAAAAAATATAGCGTAACACTTTTTATTCAAACTAGTGCATTAATAAACCTGTGATAAAGATGTGATTGGAATTTTTTTTTAATCAATCTCTTGAGAGAGAAAAGAAAATAAGCAAAAGTATCTAATAATGCTAGCATTGTCCAATCAACTTAACCTCACAAATTCTGTTGATTCCTTTACAACTGTCCCTTAACAATGGGTTTCCTTGTTAATCGTTTTCCACCATTGTAATATTAAACACTTTTAGAGACCTTAATCATGCATTCTTTGTTGTTGATTGAAGTGATGCCGATATTATCATATAAGATCACCCGAATCTGCGGTATGGCCCACCAAGTTGTGGTTATCAAAGGAAAATTAGCCAATGAAAGAATATAAATATGCGTTTAAACATGAGATTATTCTAGACATGATCCTATCATAATACAAATTCCATTAACTTTCTAATCATCTTTGTACCCTTTTGCAACCATTACTTTGGAAGGATCCAAAAAGATGAAAGATAATCCTAAAATGTGACTTAGTTTTCAAGTTGCAATCCCTTTTTTGGATATGTTCAAAGCATATTAAAGTAATCCCAAACAATGTGGGCATGACTCGATATAAGTCCCTTCATGTACTCCAAATAACACTACCTACTTCCCTTTTTAATATACATATAGATAGATGTAGGTTGGGTGGAGTTAGCTTTAAGTCATGTGAATTGTGAAGTGACCACTCTTTTCTCTATTAAAAAATACACATGTTCCTCTTAATTACTAGTACTAATAACATCAAGCCTAAAGTCTAGATTACAGTCTTGAATGTCAAGATTTTCAAATGCTTTGTGTAGTAAATTGCAAAGACCTTGAAAATGATATCTTCATCTCATGAAAAAGAACTCTAAAAGAGAAAGATTGTTAATTTACTTTTACCATCATGTGAAATAATTAAACGTACACATGTCAAAGATGACTACATTTGTACGTGAGTTGAGAATCTAACATTATATTATCTTAATTCACTGTGTATGGATTTGAATTCTTCGCTTCTCTCATTCTAAATTAGAGAAAAATAATCTTTAATTTCCTTCTTTAAAAAAATTGAAAAATAAAATAAGAGAAACAGAAGAAGTTTCCCGTGAATTGAGAGTGGGAATTGGTCAACCAGTAAGACAACATAAATGTGCTTTGGGGTCGCAAAAAAGTAGACACTTAGACGGCTACATAAACACCACATAACATGTAACGCAAACACATTAGTTGGGGGACATCTGCACATGTCACACATTTATATTAACACTAATCCTGCTTAGTTTAATTGGTTACTCTTCTCATGATATTAATTATATTTTTTTTTCTTTCCTTTCTCACATATTGTATGGCCACCTGGATTTTTTTTTAATTTTCCATGCTGTACATTTCACTATTTCTTCTTCAATGTGACAAGAATTTGTGGCTTTCCATGTCATCCCACGATTTCATTAATTGAAGATTATATATGTTGTTTTCTGATCAAGACCTTCTTATCTTGTTCTTCTGCCCTTTTTTGTGATTTATAAGAAAATTATACTCTTATGAAATTTCTATTACAAAATACTTTTACCAAATTACCAATATTATTGTATGTTTGTAGTTGTACAAAAACTATAAAGTTCTCTTCGAAAACAAGAGAGAAATAATACTTCTTTTTTTTTTTGGGGGAGGGGGGGGGGGGGGGGGACAATGCCATTTCCTTTTTAAATCGTTTTCAACGTTGCAAGGTGCATGCGAGTGACGGTTTGGAAGTTGGTTTAGGCAATTTTCAGAGCCCAGCTATAATTTAGAGGATGATGTGCCAGGACATATGGTTTAAATCGCCCTCCATTTGAATAAAATTTGCCATGTGCAGAGAAGTACAAATTTACAAACTTATTGTAGCCAAAGTGAGAATCTAAATCAACATGGAATGAATATTCATACGCCTGCATGTGGGACTTCGGCTCAAGGGAAAGACTTCCTTTCTTGTTACCTTCAGAACATGATGGGGTTATTTTAAGATATAGACCTATTGGATAAACAATCTTTGAACTTTTGGAAGTACTTGTCCCATGAAGAGAATCAAAGTATACATATATTACATATGTAGTACAAGTCAAATAAACAACAATAGAACTTAGGTTAGGGATCAGGACAAGAAGTATCCAACAATTGTAGATACGAGCGAGTTGTGTATGTAATACAATTTTTTTTTCTTTGGTCAACATTGTACTGTATCCTTTTCTTAACTTACTCGGTGAGAAAGGCCCAATTTCAGGAGAATCGATTGGAACTGAACTATCATTGGATCAAACAAGTGCACTATGTATCTAGTTAGATTTTTTTATGGGAGGTAGTTTTGAACCACCCCACTTATCTTTAAAGGCTTACTGGTAGCCACATGGATGCAAGTCTAGTGATTGTTTATGTAATACATTATTTGATTTGTATATATTTATGCACTTTAAGTTGGATTAATTTTCTATAAATGAATGCGTTTGAATTCATGATACATTATTTCTATTACACATGACATGCTTAATTCGTTAGTATGAAAAAAATCTTTATATTGTCAGTGAATAGAAAAAAAAAATTAGTTTTCAACTCCAAAAACTACTACCTGTCTTTTAGAACAGCTAATGTAAGGGGCGTTTAGTAAGAGAGTATCGAAATAAAAAATTAGAACAAACTCCATAGTTGCTGTTTGATAATCGGGAATCGGATTCAAAACCCAAAAATTTGAGTTTTACCAAATCCAACCAAATTAGTGGTTTTTGGTAAAAACTCACAAATGATTCTTGGAATGGACATTTGGAACCTCATTTGAATATCATCCGCAGCAATTTCAGGAATGCGGACATCGCATTCCTTGTCTCGTCCGCCCCAACGTCCATATGATCAACCAAATGTCCTCTTCGTAATTATTGTGTTCTTATGCTCGTCCAGTTGAATGGATATGATTCCGATTTCTAGTAAACTAAACAACAATTATAGTAATGATTTCCATTCTAGATATTGAACTAAATATATGTATTAAAATCGGCGGTTTCATTCCAAACGCAGGAGAAATTATTCCGATTCAGATTCTGATTCTCATGTGCAAACCAAATGCCCCTTAAGATGGCATTTTCGGTTTTATCAGTCCAACCCAATTTAGCTAGTTATTTATGGTTGTTTTTATACTGACAATGTGTATAATTATTGTATTAGCAATGGGCTTTCTCCGCTGGTGATTAAATTATATTCTTGTGCGAATTGGATATATTAATGCATAGCTAGGAAGACCTAAACAATTGATTCTACCTGACAATACTAAATAAACCTGAGCTATTAGTCATTAGAATATTAGCTTATTAGGCATAAAAGATAACTTAGGGATTAATGAATTCATAATCAATCTTATCCACCATTCTATGAGTTGATTCCCTTTCACCTCCATAGACAAAACACACACATTAACCTCTGGGGGAAAAAAAAATAAAGAAATAGTACTAGTAATAGGACAAAGAAAAAGAAGAAGAGAAAAAGAACGACAAATTCTGCTGACAAAATATATATATATATATATATATATATATATATTGAGTATAAGAAGAACCTTATTCAAGATATATGTATTTAGAATGCTCTTTTGTTAGCTTCTTGTCAATTAATTAATTTGGACGGCCAAGAAATTTTTAAAAAATTACTCGACATTCGACCGTGGGAATAAGATTATGTCATTATAAATCCCTTTACCTTATCCTCTCTGGTGATACTTTGTTCTTCCATACCAGTCTCCGGTTGATAAAAAACCATATACCATTCGGAAAAACTAATGGTAAAACTAGACATCTTTTAGCAAGAGCGCCATAGATTAAGTATTAATGAAGGTTTAGATTTTAGAATGATTCACTTGCACATCCAATAACAGAGAGTAGTTATGAAAGAACTGATTATTAATACACGGATATTTGTAAATTTTAGAAGTACATGAGCATACTTATATTTGTACACACGTACATGTGCGTGCCTCACTTGTGTGATATAGATGATTAATTTTTTTTTTTAAATTATCTCAATTTTTGGTCATGTAGATGCATGAAAAACTTGCACATAAACCTACACATAGACCGCCCCATAAGAGAAATTTTGCAACTTTAATGGCCAAAATTTCATGCTGTCACTCTGATTTTCTGCTTATCTTCCATCAGTCAAACATTGACGCATAAACACACCAACGAAATAAGATCAAAATCAGCCAAAAAGGAAAAAGATCTTCCTGCTTGCATCAGGGTCCGGAAACTGAAGGTCCACAACCATCAGCAGCCAAGTAAAGTTTGTGTTCCAAAAAGAACAATGAAAACATAATTTTATACATTTTTTTTCATATGAGAATTCCCTAATGGAGTGCAAAAGGGGAGGGCCAAGGGGGAATAATAGCAATACTGCACTTCTGCAACTCAAAACAAATTGCAGGTAAAGGAAGCATAGATTGTGTGGCTGGGAAAGAGGTGACAAACGTTTTGGGGATGCACCTTGGCGACCGCAAATACAAATAAACCAGAATACGAATGGTTTGAGCATTCTCATCACCATTCCATTCGCAGATGACCTTGTCCACATAATTAATACTTGACTGCCAATAGATTGAAATAATTAATTTTGAACATAACAAATCCTAATTACAACAAACCAAGCAACATTTTGATCTAAGTTATGCATTCTTTCCTATAAGCTACAGGAATAGGGACAGTAAAGTTTTGAGCTTATTTTCAGAATAATACAAGAAATAATGTAATAATACACAAAGCTTCATACCTTTTGACAACTGAATGCAATGAATTATCTCACGCCATAAACAACTTGGCAGAACCCAAGCAACAAAAATATATCCAACAAGCACACAAGGTGACTTCTGCAGGCAGTTAACCATGGAGTTCATTCAGTTGCATGCAAGGGTGGACTTCCAAACCTCAGAAGCAAAAGAAGATTTTCCAGCCAGTCCTTTTCAACCCTTTTTATCAGAGCCCTTGAGGTTGAGATTGAACCATTTCTTCTTTGATGTTTTATCCTTCGAATCTGAACTGCTATCTTCTCCAGTGCTATCATCCTTAAAATCTTCGGAAGGCACTTTACTACTACTTCCATTACTAAAATGACCACTTCCACCAGAAATAATAACAGATCTTGCAACAGTAAATGAGGAATGGATAGTGTCTCGCTGTTTGAGCAGCTCGTCAACCTGTTTGATGTACAAGATAACAATCATTACGGCCTCAGACAACAGCTACCACAAGGAATCAACAGAAACTCAAAAGAAAAAGAAATGGAGGCATAATTACATAGTCATGAATATCAATTTGGTGCAACTGGAAGTTGGTTGAATGCAATGATTGACATCAATAAGAATATTCAATAATACTTCAGTAATGAAGATTAAATGTAAGCAGTGGCAACAGGAAAGAAGTATGAGATAACCAGCAGATGTAATTGTTTAAAAATTTTACTGGTTAATTTTCCAACATAACGAGTAAAAGGAAACAAAACTGTTTAGCAACTTCCACAAGCAATGGACCTAGAATGGCATTAACATTAGCCACCAAAAAAAAAAAAACTTACTGTTTGCTTTTCCTGACTGTATCTATTGGTGACTTCTTGGAAGCGAGCCAATGCCTAAAAACGTCACCAAACACACATGAAATACTGAATATTTTCATCATGCCACGCAGGCAGAATAGCTCTAGCAAATATAGCAGGTGGAGTACCTTTCTATATTCGGTCTCAAATTGGCGTAACTCATTTCTCTTTCCTAAAATTTGAGCCTCAATGTCCTTCAGCTTGTGAGTTGTATCCTCATATGACTTGGCACAAAGAGCCTCGATTGTATAGGTAGCAGGTTTGAAGAAGTTATCTCCTGAAAAAATTCAATCAAGCTTAACCATCAAGAACATTTCCGTAAATTGCAATCTTTAGATAAACCCAAACCAAAAACATTAACCAAACGGGGGGCTGTCCGCCTTTGGCCGGGGGGGGGGGGGGGGGGTGTTGTAGAATCAGTTCAGACCATAAACAGCGAATATGTGAGTGCCAGCTTTTAGTTCTGAGACCTCACAAGGTTGAAGACCTTCCAACCTTTTGAAAAATGCAGCTTCAGGATCTTTAGCCATAGCTAACTGTACCACCACACGATGTCTTGATCAGTGAACATGAGGATCTGTATTCCTTGAATATTTAAAAAGCAGAAATGAAACTAACATACCGCATTTACTGTTGTATCCATTCTATACACTTGAAAATGCAAGAAATACATTCCAGCTGATGTAACCTTTCCTGTCTTCTCACTATCCTCCTGCATGTGACAATATTCAGTAGTTGAAATAAAACCCATTTAACTGAAGATATTTATAATGATATAAGCTATCACTCAACTACATACAAGAGCCTCCACAAGAAAGACATCGTACTCTCTTACAGGCAATGCAATAACCATGCTCAGATCAACAGATTATTCCTTGATGTCACATTGGATTGACATTGTGCTTTTCAATATTTCAGAATGCTAAAATTTTCCCTAAATGCCAAAGATATTGTGGATAATGATACAGCCACTAGTGTGTGTGTGTGTGTACATAGATACATATATATTGAAATCGTTTCAAAACAGCTGAAGCACAAAATTAACGTTGAGTAAGAACCAAGATCTTTACACTTACGAAAATAATGTGGGAAATGGATAAATGCAGATGCAAATATCATGAAAAGAGATGATACATATTGCTAATTGCCAGGAAAAATTAAATATCAAAAGCAATTTTTCTTTTTTCCTTTTTTTTCAGGGTGACATATATCCTGACAGCCATTTGTATTAGAATAGCATTGCCCATTTTGACAAGAGATACTCCAGTAGTTGTTCAAGGTCAACTAACACTGAATTGGATGAATTCCATGAATCTACAACTTGGATATTTTCCAGTTTCAAAAGAATTGGCATATAACATGTGGAATAGTAAATGAGCCACTTATTTAAGGATTCATATATTTCCACTCCTCAGATTTATTTACAAGATGTGATTGCTTTAAAATCGCAGCACAATAATTTGCATAAAATAAAGCTTGGCCATGTTATCACATCCTATTTGAAAGATACAGATAAGCAGACTGAATAAATTGCGAATGCCAAATTGCTATAGTTTACGCATTTTCTCACCTTTCTTTCCTTTGTCTAAATTAAACAATGAAATCACATACACAACAAGGTAAAAGCTTGAGAAACTTCATAGTATACCACAACCACTTGATAATATCATACAATCAGCGTCAATTATATTATGAAAGCTGGTAACAAGTCTCAACGACAGCCTTCAGGAAAGAAGAATCTGCAGGCACATAATAAAAAACTAACACAAGTACAATACCTGCAAAGCCAGTCCATAGCCCCCATTGGCATCTTGTTCAAAATATAATAGCTGAAAGTTACATGCGACGAACCGTATCAGTTCTCTAATATTTCAGAAAATCCATACGTATATACGCAAATGAAAACATAGACATGCATAGAGACAAGACAGAGACAACTGCACTACTATAAATTCAGGAGAAGACGCTAAGGCTTCAATCAAATAGGTACCTTAAATTTGCTTTGTGCAGCTGAAGTTACTCTAACTACTATTCCAGATTCTGCTTGTTCATCACTAATAGTTACACCAAAGAAGTGAGCACATTGTTTTTCTACCTGCAGTAGGGTATAATTAAGAAAAATCCACACGCTCAAAGTGAATTTCATTATGCTAAAATGAGAAGATACCCATACCTTGCCACTAACTGAGGTTCCGATTGGAAGAGGCCTCACTGTGACGGTCCCATTTAAAGCTTCTTCAAGAACATTAGCAGAAATAGTTGTCTTGATAGGAACACCCAACTTGCTACCCGAAAACAATAATTAAATACAAGCACATGACTACTACGCAAATTATAGAAGATCACAGGTCTGGAAACAAATTCACCTAAATAATGCAGCAAACATTGTGTTCACAGTTCCAAGGTTGGATAGATCTATTTCCATATCCATTCCATCGGCATCAAGAGCCTGCCATAATCAGCATCACATGTTAGACCATTATAAGATATTGCTACCACAATGAGCTAAAAGTAGTACCATGAGAATTCTATTTCCACAAGGATATTCATCAAAAACTTTTTTACACGTATGATTTATTTAGTCACTTTTTTATATCAAGCATGTGCACAGAGCATAAAATAAATTAGTAAGTATTGCACAAAGATGAAAAAATATGCAATATCTTATGAATAATGTGCAAACAAGTGGGTAAGAATATACAGGATCAACGTAGAATCATATTGAAACCAAGTAACCATGACTAAAATTCAATCCTTTTAATTAGATAAAGATCATTACACAGTCCTACAGAGGAAAAAATCAACATGGATATAATTAAAGACAGGTGTTGACTAGGAAGCTGTAAATAATATCCGCCCAAGTGGCAATTATTGAACAAGAAAGGGGAAAGGTCAAGGCATAGTGCAAACTTATTGGCAGGAAAAAATTGAACATGCAGTAAGTCAGAAATATAGATAAACTTCAGGCAGCCAATTAAATGAATTAACAACATTATCCAACAATTCAGTAACCTAAATCTTCCCTTAACTCAAGTTAGAGAGAGTGACACAAAATGGGTGTAGCAAACTCAGTCCTGCCTGCAGCTAATGATATGCACTTTGTGTCCAGTTCCCCCCTCCCCACCACCAACCCCCCAAAACAAATGCCTAATACTTTGAAAAACATCCACAATAGATATAACTTTAAATAAGTTGCAAGTTAAACTTCCAAAACTTAGAGTCACTGGCTTTGACGGCCCACATTAAACCAGATTTGATAGTATTTAGAAGGTTACTAGAATCAGTATAAACAAATTTACCATTTTAAAGGGACTCAATTTCTAAGTATTTCACTATTAACCATCAAGAGGAAAAGCAGAGCAATTTATGTTAACCAACCATGTGTCAGAAAGAAAACAAAGAAAAAGGGCCAGACTTGTCAATAAGTCAATCCAAAATGGCATAAAAATTAAGATCAAATTGACCCAAACAAAACTTGCAATCAACGGTAGATCAGTAGAACTCCAACATCTAAGTTGCTTCAAGTTTCACATGCTTCAAGCCCTAATCAAAGTATTCCTCCCAAATAGTAGTCTTGCAAAAGGTTGCGGCCAAACAAATTCATACACTACAGTACCACTCTTTCTTCAATCACTTGTCTTTCAAAACTTAATAGATGACATATGAAGCTGGAACACAGAGAAAGTACCTCAAATCCAGAATTATCATATTGCCTTCTTTTTTCTGGATCAGATAAGACGCTATATGAATATGCAACCTCCTTAAAAAGCTCTGATGCTTCAGGGTTGCTAGCATTTTTATCAGGGTGGTATCTGCCAAGCACTGATGTTAGTACTTAATTACTCCAATAAAATGTCATGATAGACGCTACTGACATAGGTAGTTTCAATTTCAAATTCACTGATGTCCATTGCGTAAAACCAATTTACATTCTTAAAGTCCCGCACCCACCATAACCCGGGAAATCATAACTAATAACAAAAATCCAAATCAAGTTCAAGATGGCATATTCATCAAGCCAATAGTATAAGAACTCCTACTAATGAAATAAAATTGAAATCAACAACAAAGGTGAGACTTTTACCTATGATTAACAGATTAATCTAACTTTCATTCAGCTGCTAAAACCTAGCATTTGCTTTAAATCAGTGAATTTGTTGAGCAAAAAATCAGCTCATAGCCAGATTCATTTCTCCGTATTCAAGAAGTGTAAGCTGTTCATAACAACTAACTGGTACATAATAACTCCAGTTTGCCAACCTTATACAAAAATAAGCTCAGCAGTAAACAACGTAACATAATTTAGCACCAGAAATCCCAGAAAAAAAATAAGGTAAAAAAGGAAAAATGAGAATAAAAGCTACTTACTTCAGAGCAAGCTTTCTGTAAGCAGTTTTAATCTCCTGATCAGAAGAATCCCTTGACACACATAACACCTCATATGGGTCTCTCCTCAACGCCGGAGCCGATGGCCCCTCCATTTTCGAACCCGCCATTCCCCTTATCCTCGGCAACCCTTTTTTTCTCCCTTTTATCTCCCCCTAAAGCTTCCCTCTTTTTCTTATTTTCCCTCTCAGGAATTTCAACAAGCACTTGGAATACAACCCGGCATACAAAAAGCCCTCTTGCCTACAAAACAACAGACAAAAGGCAAATCATTTCCACAAAAACCCCATTAATGGGCATTAAATAATTTGCGAGGGAACAATCAAACAATCAAGATATTTTTGCTAAATCCAAAGCATTTTGGATCTCTCCTTCTTGGGACTAATGCAAAACTGCTCAATAATTAATAGCATTAACAGTAAAATGAAGATCTACTTACATTCATTTGTAAACGGATAAGGATTTTGGAAACAGAAATTACCTGGAAAAGAGGGAACGTCGCACTTTTCTTTGATGAAGAAAAACAAATTGGAAGAATGGCGTCAATTGCTCTTTCTTTTTTCTAAACTAAATTTTCATCTTTTTTTTTTTCCTCTTTATTTTCTTTAAATTATTTTTTCGGTTTGACAAATTTGTGTAGGAAAAGAGCAATGGCGACGACAGCTTGTGCTTGTGTGTGAGAGCGTGCACGTGAGTGGTGTGCAAGGAGAACTGGGAAGACAGGAGTCATTCAAAATTGGGGTTTTTTTTTTTTTTTTTCATTTTGGCCCTGCAAATTAGTCGAATATCTCAATTGATCCCTTAAATATGAACAGCTTTGAATTATTTTTTTCACATTTTGGTTTAGTAGGGTTGTAGTTCTATTGCATATATGTTTCTCTTCCATACTGTTCTAGTATTATAATATATCTTCAGTGATGTTAATGCTTTTGTGGACTCTGGTTATTAACTTATATAAGCTTATATATTATATAGACAAATTGTTAAATAAATCCGATTCACGACCTCATCTATAGATTTTGTAGTCTAAAAAAGTGCCACATAAACATTTATGCTAACATTCATCAATCCTACATTAATTCATCAAACTATGGTTTCTTTTGACTAGTGCTTAATGTGATACGGTGAACTTCCAAATCTTTCTACCTTCATATAATATTTGGTCAATCTTTAAATCCTATTTTTTGAAAATTTTATTTTACTAACTATTATTTGAATTTGTCTATTCACAAATAAGCTCAAGAACTATTCAACTAAGTACAAATGTTCAATGCAAAGAACAACACTTTTTTTTTTTTTTGACCAAGTAACCAGAATATGAGCCATTATAATTAAAGTTGTTCTTCTAGGACCTACTATGCAAAATTTCTAGGTCAGACAACTGTTGCATTTTAGCCAAGATATTTGTTCATGGGGTGTGCAACATTTGTTTAGAAAATTACTGCCTTTAGATGCAAAATTAGAGCTCTTGCTTTTAGATAAAAGTTGCATGTAGATATATTCTTTCTTGTTAATATGTCTTGCTTTACTATAAGTAGAAATTCTCAGTTTAGCATTTTTGAAGTTCCTATCAGTTAGTTTGTAATCCCCTCAGGTATGGGCATAATAAATTACTGGAACCTTTCAAATAAAGCACAAACTAAAGACAACAGAAATTGTTGGTGCCATAGCAGTGGTCAGTTTTGCTGCAATGTATTTTGCCATAAAAAAAACTTGATTATTAATTATATAACGGTGTCTGCCTAAGTGGTAGCTAAATTGATAGCAATAACTCAAACACTATCTACTTTGATAATGGCAACTAGCAACAAACGTACTCGATTCTTACTTTTGTTGTAATGAAAAATAATTGGTTTCAAATGTTTTAGATGGTTTATCATGGTGTACATCGCATTATACTAGTATGGTTGTCCTTGTTTTGTTGCATGATGAATCGTATTTGAACTGCTAAAATTTTTTTAATCGCCATTTCAACAGCAAAAGCATTTTTACTACTGAAACATCTCTCTCACACAAAAACACAGAATTTCCATGCCACTACTTTATTCTCCATTTTTGTTTATTGACAACACTTATCATGTGTGTATCCTTGCACTTTTTTGGCTTCACCTTCCTTGTGCCTAAATATGTATTTTTTTGGCATTCCACATTTTCAGTTTACCACTTTAGACGTTACAAATGCCATTCTTGAGGGTGGTTTTGCTTTACTTTAATGCAGAGGGTGCTACATGTCCAATTTCACATTTTTTGTTACGTACGACACTTTTCCTTCTTGTGCTCCTGGATTCGCTCGGGGCCTCATTCACTGGTATGGTGATGGAAAGCATTGTTTGTCTCTTGTATGTACATTTTGGACACTCAAACACTGTTATAAAATACAATATGTAAGTAAAGAAAGGAAGAAATGCAGGAGATGTAAACGACGATGTTTGTCAAGAAACTTTATGTTCGTGTTGAAAGAGAAGTTAGAGAAGGGACCTTTCAAATTGCCACCACTATAGTCTTTTGTATTTCTATGGCGTTCTTTCTTCTAATTCTAGGAATGTTCATCAATGATCGTTTCAAGAAATACTCAATTTATGAAGATTTTTACTTCCCTCAACCTATATATTCTCTGCCTCCCTCACAAAATCAATGCAACTCTTCCTTAAACTCTTCGTATTCAACTTCACAATCTAATAATAGTTCAGTGAATGCTACAATTTTGAGGGATAATGCACCTTCACAAGATCTCTGGCATTCAATGAGTGATGAAGAATTGCTGTGGAGAGCCTCAATGGTACCTCATATCACAGAGTACCCATTCAACAATACCCCAAAAATCGCATTCATGTTCTTGATCAGAAGAAGCTTACCATTGGCGCCACTTTGGGAAATGTTTTTCGAAGGACACCAAGATTTTTTCTCAATCTATCTCCACACATCACCAGAGTTTACTCATGAACCACCTAAATCATCAGCGTTTTACAAGCGTAGAATACCTAGCAAGGTTTTTAATACCATTGCTTTCACATTCCTTCTTGTCTTCATTTACTGCCATTGCTTTCACATTCCTAGTTGTCTTACTATTTTCTTTTTCAAAGAAAACTGCAAAATATTGCTTCTTTTGAGCAAGGTGATCTATATTTGGTTATTTCCTTACAAAAACACCATCCAAATTACTCCTCTATTCTGAAAAGCCTACTAACAAACATAACTCTTAAACAGAAAATTATCAACAAAACACTTTTAGAATGCAGTGGTTTATATATTCGGATTTCCAAATTATGTTTACAATTCTAGCATGGGTAAACTGATCAGCAATTATCAACTTTTGCAGGCATTATCATGTACCAACCCCTGTTTTTTCTATGAAATATTACCAAATGCATGCATTTTAGTTTTTCAAATCTTCTCTAATATAAAATAACAGTATAAAGAGTGAAAAATTGGTCTTCATAACTTTTGTTAGGCCAAATAGTACTGAATTGCGTGCATCTTAAATTTCAATATAATTTCAGTTTAGTTTGACTTGGTTTAAGTGATTCATATTGCAGCATGTTCAATGGGGAAAAGTGACAATGATAGATGCAGAGAGGCGTCTACTAGCAAATGCACTCCTAGATTTCTCTAACTGAAAGATTCATATTACTCTCAGAGACCTGCATTCCCTTGTTCAACTTCACTACCGTCTACAAATACCTCATCAACGCTAACCAAAGTTTTCTCAGTGCATTTGATGATCCTCGGCCGATTGGCAGGGGCAGATACAACAAGAGAATGTGGCCAACTATTACGCTGTCAGATTGGAGAAAAGGGTCACAATGGTTTGAAGTTAATAGAAAGCTGGCAATTGAAATAGTCTCTGATGTAAAATTGTATCCTATCTTCAGAGACCTTTGCATGCCTCCTTGCTATATGGATGAACATTATTTGCCAACATTTGTCACAAAAGTCTGCCCCGAGTTAACATCAAATAGGACCATAACTTGGACAGATTGGTCTGCAGGAGGTTCACATCCTAAAACATTTGTGAGAAATGATATCTCTGAAGCATTTTTAGATCATGTTCGGTTCGGGTTGAATTGTAGTTACAATGGAGGAATTAGCTCAGTTTGTCACCTTTTTGCAAGAAAGTTTCATCCTAACACCCTTCAGCCTTTGCTTAGGATAGCTCCAAAATTGCTAGGATTTAGCTCTTTGGTTATGTTATGACTCTGATGTATTAATCCTCATGTCATAATGCAGAATTGTCCAATAAAAACTTGTTCTTGAATAACTCGGTTATTTGGTTACATACAAATTGCATTTGCTACACATTGCAAATTTGTCATTTATATTTATTACGAGTCTCAAATTAGTCCATCAGGTTTTACTTTTAATACTTTTGGTCCTTTATGGTTTTGGGTCTTCTTACTCTTGTCTCCCTATGTTTCAATGTTGGCACATTTGGTCCCTTAAATTTCTAAACTTGTGGTAGTTGAAGAAAATAAATTATTAAGTTAAAAGTATAACTAATCCATAATTAGGGGACTAAAAATTCATGGTTTTCTCATACGCTAAAAAGTTAAAATACTATATAAATTTGAGCAATATTTCTTTTAATAAGCACAAATACAAAATAAAAAAATGATAACAAGTATAAACAAATTGTTTAAGGGCAAATTCTTATTCATTACTAATTACAATGTCTGAAAAGTCACAATCAAGCTTGTGCTATGAAATTTGCAAAACATATGTTATCCGAGCTAATTATGTTCATTTATAATTTCAGCGTTACTTTCAATCTTCATTTCGAAAATTTACAACACATTTATTCACTCATCTTCAACTTCGCTCAATTACTATTGATGGGTGTAAACTACCAAGTTTTTATAGAGCATGCATGTGACAAGCTACATTACAAGTGCAATGCACAGAAAGGACTTCCGTCTATTTATGTGGGAATGGGTTTACATTTAGTGTGCTGGAATGGTACAAAATGAAAAGGTACAAAGTTCAGATCAAAGAGTTGATACAAGAAATCTTAGGCTAATTGAAATTTATGGACAATGAATGGGACATTCCTCACCGAAGGAGGAAGAAATCCCTTGTCCGCGATCAACTGGGATGGGACCTCCCTTCACCAGGGCTAGGAAAAGTTGCTAAATGGAAACAAACTGATGAAAGTCAATATTTTACCCGTTTTTGGAAGGCCTTCCATTGTTGAATAATTATGTAGTAGCTTGCAAATTGTTGTTGAATCAGAAAAACTTAATTCTTTCTTATACTGTGTGCAAACCAAATTTGGTAATCCCACTCGATAAATAATTAAAATTACGAAAAGAGAATGAAGAATATGAAAAACTTGAGCCTTTTTTTTGAGGTTATTTAATATGTCCCAATTCTTAGAGTACCTACCTATTTCAAAAAACGATTAGCAACTGGGAACAATCTCCCTTGGTTATGTGCTGGAGATTTTAATGAAATATTGGAAGTTAATGAAAAGTGGGGAGGATCCGAAAGGAGAAGGCATCAAATTGATTTATTTAGAGATGCAGTTGAGGAATCTGGTCTATGTGATTTGGGCTATATTGGAAATCAATATACGTGGTCAAAAGGCAATAGTCAGATGAACAGGATATGTGAACGTCTGGATCGAGGACTAGCAACAATCCCTTGGTGCATGCAGTTTTCAGCTGCAACAGTTACTCACTTAGCATGCCCACACTCAGAACATAGTCCAATTCTCATATCCACTGATGGAGAAACAATTAATGATAGACGGAGGATATTCACTATCAAGCAAAGGAAATTCGAGGAGTTCTGGACAACATCCGAGGACTGTCAGAGCATTATAAAACAGGTGTGGGATTCGGAAAATGGTTCATTAATGAATGGACTTATTCCTAAAAGCAAAAAGGAGCTGGAAGAACTTTCAAAATGGAGCAGAATAAAATTGGCAATCTTCGTAGTAAGATCAATAAAGTAAATGAAAAACTCAGTTATGTCCAATGCAATCCAGGCCATGACCCAAGTGAGGAAACTGCGTTGAGAAATAATCTCGACTCCCTGCTAGAAATGGAGGAATTCTATTGGCGTCAAAGAACCCAAACATCTTGGTTGAAGAGTGGAGATAGGAATACTAGATATTTCCATCATAAAGCTAGCCAGAGAAAAAGATGGAATGCAATTATAAAGCTTCAAAATAAAAATGATGAATGGCTGGTAACACAAGAAGATATATGCTCTCATATCACAGGTTTCTTTAAAGAACTGTACACAACAGGAAGTACTCAAAATTTACAACATTGGGAGGCAGTGGATAACAGATTTTCTGATGATATGAAGACAGCATTAGCACAACCATTCACAGCTGAGGAAATCAAGATGGCCTTATCGTACATGATCCCATGGAAAGCTCCAGGACCAGATGGCCTACATGCTGGTTTTTATCAAAAGTATTGGGATATAGTGGGTAAAGAGGTAATCTGTTTTAGCCTTTCCTTCCTGAATGGTAATAGCTCACTGGAGAGAGTCAATGATACAAATATTGTGCTCATCCCTAAAGTTAAAAATCCCAAGAAAATTACAGAATTTAGGCCAAGAAGTCTTTGTAATGTGAGTTACAAAATTATAGCTGAAGTATTGGCTATTAGATTGCAGAAAGTGATGCCTATGATCATTGATGTATCTCAAAGTGCTTTTGTTAAAAATAGACTCATAACAGACAACGTCATTGTAGCCACAGAAGCTTTTCACTGGCTTAAACAGCTAAGAGGGGATCGAAACAAATATTTTGCTTTAAAGCTGGACATGAACAAAGCTTTTGATAGGGTTGAGTGGAATTTTTTGGAGCATGTCATGCGGGATTTGGGATTCCCAAATCATTTCTGCTCTTTAATCAATAAATGCATTGAGTCTGTTTTTTTTTCAGTCATGATTAATGGTAGACCATCAAAGCCTTTTAAACCAACTCGAGGGTTAAGACAAGGAGATCCTCTCTCCCCTTATCTTTTTATTATTTGCTCAGAAGGTTTGAATGCTCTAATTAAAAACGTGGAGAGACAGGGATTGTGGAATGGGATAAAGATGGGAATACAAGGTCCAACTGTGACTCACCTGAAGTCAAGAATCTATTGTAGCTCAAACATAAAGAAGGAGCAGCAGGAGGAGCTTGCAGAAGCATTAGGAGTTAAGTGTGATGATGGAAGAGGCCTGTACCTTGGTATGCCCTATATGACTGGGAGATCAAAGAAGGAAGTTTTCACCTTTATCAAAGATAGAATCTGGAAAAAGATTAAGGGGTGGAAGGAAAAGACATTGACACAAGCGGGGAGGGAAGTGCTCATTAAGTCAGTCGCTCAAGCCATCCCAACATATATCATGTCATGCTTCAAACTCACTAAAGCCATTTGTAATGAAATTCAAGCTTTGATCAGGAAATACTGGTGGGGTCATAATATAGAAAGTAAAGGAATCTGTTGGCTTAATTGGGATGATCTATGTCGGAGTAAAGCTGATGGAGGAATGGGTTTTAGGAACATTGAAGCCTTCAATTTGGCGTTATTGGCAAAACAAGGTTGGAGGATCATCAAAGAACCTGACTCACTAGCTTCAAGAGTGCTGAAACATAAATATTTTCCAAACACAACCTTCATGAAAGCAAAGACTACCTCCAGATCATCCTATCTTTGGAGAAGTATATTGGAAGGTAGGAAACTGATATCACAAGGGGTAAGGTGGAGAGTAGGGAATGGAAAAAGTATAAATCTTTGGGAGGATCCATGGATACCAAGACCTTACACCTTCAAAGTATCTCAAAGAAACAAGGAATCATGCTCACAGGCAACAGTCAGTGACTTCATTGATCAAGAATCTGGGAAATGAAAGTTGCAGCTATTGGATCAAATTTTTCTAAGACATGAAATTGAACAGATTCAGAAAATTCCCATCTCATTGAGGTTTCCTAAGGATGACTTGGTCTGGCACTATACCAAAGATGGGAACTTCACTGTTAAGTCAGCATTCCACCTGGAGATGGAACTCAAAAGCAGACCAAACAAAAAGGGTCAATCGTCAAGTAATGGGAAAGCAAAGAACTTCTGGAAGAAGATATGGAAATTAAATATCCCACCGAGAGTCAAACATTTCTTTGGGGAGCTTGTACGGGGCTACTAGCAACGAATCAGAATATCAATACCAGAATTAGTTTTTTTTACCAAGAATGTAGAAGATGCGGGGCTGGGGTGGAAAATGATAAACATATTTTCTTTGAATGCCAGGAAGCAAAACAGGTTTGGAGGATACTAAATCATATCACTATGCCTACTGATTGGAGATTCACAAATTTCAATGATTGGTTCGAAGCAGTCACAGATATGAAGACAGTACAGGAAGTGGAACAAATAGCCATCATACTTTGGCTAGTCTGGAAATCAAGAAACGAAGAAATTTTTTAAAAGAAAGCAAGGGGAGCTGATCAAATTTGCAATTATGGATTATCCCTCTTGCAGCAGTACCAAAATATCCAAGGAAAAAAAGAGTATTCCATAAACTATCAGGATTACAATAATCCTGATAGCCTATGGAACCACCTCCAGCAGGCATACCTCAAAATGAACACGGATGCAGCATTTACAGAAAATGAAGGTGCAGGTATTGGAGTCATCATCAGGGACCACAATGGAGAGCTTGATGCTATGATCACTGAACAGATTCCATTTTGTTACAATGCTGAACATGCTGAATCCCTTGCAATCTTGAAGGCCTTAGAGTTTGCAAAAGAAGTAGACATTACTCATTTTATTCTAGAAAGTGATGCACTTGTTGTGGTCAACAAAATAAAAAATCTGCAAATAGATTCATCAATTATTGGTCATATTGTTCATGATATCAAAGAGCTGGCAGAATCTTTCCCTGCATTGAAGATTCAACATGTTCGTAGGAGCTTCAATAGTGAAGCTTCCAAGCTTGCACTTCATGTAATAGGAAAATGTGTTTGGTATTCAAATTTCCCAACTTCTGTATCACAAGTTGTAACTTCTGACAGTGTACTACTGAGCACAAATTCTAATCAATGCATTGATCTTTTCCTCAAAAAAAAAAAAAAAAACTAAAAGAAATCTAAACCTGACAAGTCTGAACAAAAACTTTTCAAGAACATATTAGCAAGATAGGTAATCAAATTCCAAACCCTTGAATAGCAAAAAAATTTCGAAATTGATTGTTATCTGCTGAAATGGACTAGTTTTTAGTGAGATGTTCGAATTCTTAAAGTACGAATTTAATTCAAAAGATAAGCACAACCTACAAGAAATCTAAACCTCACAAATATTTAAAAAAAAAAAACTTATTTAAATATGTACCTGCAAGATATCAAATTAACCAAGAAACTGGATTTTGGCTTAGCAACAAAAAAAATGAAATAACCAAAATTTCCCCCACCATATGGTATCTACATTGCGCATTTATTTTCCTCTTGACATACGAAGCATGGACACTTGCCAAGCTAGCAAAGGAGAAAACAGAACTTGGAGTACTGTGATAATGGACCATTTCAAAGCATTCCACAATATCTGTCCCACTACTTTCGAAAAAAAGAAATATGTCCCACTTCGAATGTCCATTCATTATTCATAGATGATGGAAGCCAATATCAACGTAATTTATTTGGTTCTCACAGACCGTTTCAATTTGGTAATGGAACTTTCCCTTACTATTTGTGGTTTAAAATTCAATAGGAGATAGTTAAGCAGCAAACGTTAAACCTTTTCTTAGACTAAACAACCTTAACAATGAAATTACTGAACAATAATTGCCCTTATAGACTACTTGCTTTTTGGGAAGTTTACAGTCAATATGGAATGTATCCCATAAACACGTATAGTTCCACCATTTCTTTCTTATTCTCAAAATCCATTGTACAATTTTGCAAAACCAATAAACTGGGAAAAAAAATATTGGGAGAATATTGTGATATTGACTGTGATACCCAAGACTTTAAGGGGGGGTATTTTGGTAGTTTGGCATTTGAGTAGAAAATGTAATTTCCAAATTGTTGAGGGACTAAATTGCAATTGGAGAAATTTTATTTTCTTTAGCTTAAAAGAAGATTAGGTCTTCTTCTTCCTTTTATTTCATGTTTCCTTCTCTTCTTTATTTTCTTCTTCTACTTCTTCTACTTCTTCTCCTTCTCTTCTATTTTCTCTTCCTCTATTCCTATTTCACTCTCAAGAAGAAGAGGAAGTTGGAGCTTCAACTCAACCCTCTACTCAAGGTATTCTTCTTCCATTTTACTCTACTCTTTATGGGTTTTTCTTTAGGTTAGTAGCTAAGAGTATTTAGTGCATAATTAGAGGATTATGGAGTTGTTTATGCTTCTCTGAATTTATGCTTTTTAGTAGTAGTGCTTGTGTGTGCGCGAGTGGGTAGCATGGTGATGAATTATGGGTGAAGAACTTTGAAGATAATGTGAAATTGGTGGGTGTGATTCATGACTAGTGAAGTATATTATGTCTAGGTGCCTTATTATTGCTTTATCTTGCCATTTTAGAGTTGGTTTAGTGTTTGGATTGGGTTAGATGCAGTTGGAACACCTTAGATCTGGTTTGGGATGTTGCAGTCTAGAGAGATCGAGTTGTCTGGGCTGATCCGAGCCGCCATCTGCGCGCGGATGTCGCCGCGGCTCGACCGGGGTTTGATTCTGGTGCCATCCGCGGCATCAGCCGTGGCGTGGCTGACACCGCGGATGGTACCGCAGATCGCGTCAGTTTTTGCTCTCTTTGCTTAGTTTTGCGTTTTAAGTTAGACTTAAGCTTCGATTGTGATTATTGATAGAATTAGTAAATGATTGAGAGTTTATTATGTGATTTAGATAAAGATGGGGATCGTTTCTATTCGGATTAATTGGTATAGCTTGGAGCGAGGTAAGTAGTACTTGTATCCTTTATGCTTTTGAAAATGTATTTATTACAATGATGTTTTCTAAATTATTTTGCATGTATTAAAGTGGCATGAGTATGCATATGTTGTTGATTCCCATGAATATGTAAATGTGGTCAAATATGAATGAATGAATGTTTTGTGATTAAGCTCTTGTATAAGGTAATTATTGACGGGACTAGTTCCTTAAATTTGGTATGAAGGAAATGATATTGGACCGCACTAACCGGTGAGAGTTAGCATAATGTTTTGGGGCCGTGTTAACCGGTAATAGTTAACAACTGGATATCCAGGGTCAATGTGCTTTATCACTTGGGCTCTCTCTTTAGTATCTATATGAAATGTTTGTGGACCACATTTATTTATATGTGTTATGATTGAAATGATGATTATTTGAATGATATTCACGTATATGTATATGTAACATGCTCAGGCCAATAGAGTGATACTTGTACTACTTACTGGGTGAGTTTCACTCATCCCTTTTGTTTTATATGCAGAGAATGATGGTTTTGGGGTCAAGGATGTGGATTAGCTCTTGGAGCTAGGATTGAAAATGATGGCTTGGTTAGTAACCTATTGGTAGTAAGGTTTAGAATTTGTTAGAGTATGCTTGAAACTCTAGTTTTTGTATTTGAAGTTCCTATTGATATATTGGGTTTTTATCCCAAATTTAGATTGATGTTTGTTTCTATATGTGATATTTGGGATGTATTAAATAAATGCTTTGATTTTTTAGCTTTGTGACTCAGCTTAGTCTGGTCACGGCGGTGCCACGTCCCGGGCACGAGACGTGACATTGACGAGGTCTTCCTATGGCTACAACTCCACTAAAGTACACATAGGTTGATCTCTAACGTATGTACTAAACCAATAATTAGGAATATTCTTTTCAAATCTTCAAAATATAAAGTGATTTTATGTCTTCACTTGTTCATAAGCTCTGTAAAAGCCGAAGCATATGGCATAAAATAATCTCGCCATTCACAAGAAAATCAAACCTCTTTTCTTAATGAAAGTGTTATTCCCTCCGTCCCATTTTGATAGGCTTGTTTTCCTTTTTCATCCGTCCCAAATTATAGTCCACTTTCTAATTGAAGAATGTAATTAATTTTCAACTTTTCTAAAATGCCCCTATTTAATTATTTTGTTATAAGTGAGAGTGCATAGCAAACTGTGCATTCACATATCAAATGGAATTTATATGACTTATAGGTGCAATTTTCTATTTGTATTTAATGTAAATGTTTAATGATAAATATAATGGTATTTTAGGGAACATCATGGATTAATTCATTCTTTCAATAAAGTTAACTAACTTTTCTTAAACTGTGTGAAAAAACCTGTAAGCCTATCAAAATGAAATAGATGGAGTATTATTTTTTAACCACCCTTAAGTTTTTGTTGATGCACATTGGAATCATCTACATTTTGGCTTGACTTTAGTCATTAAAAAATAATTATTTATACAATTATTAAATTATATTAGTTCAAAAGTTTAAAATTGAGAGAAGTTTAAATTTAATTTCTCAAACGCTCCCCCCCAAAAAAATAAGCTAATTAATATTGGACTCTCTAGTCTTATAAAAATCCAGGGGTGTGTTGATGGAGGCATTAAATTAAGGACCTGTTGTCGTGATTAATTTCACTTGTCATATTTATCAGGTCATTAATGAAACAGTCTTAATCAATTGGGACTGGCACCTTTTAATTGGGATCTTTCACACTAAACATGAAGCTTTACAAGTTGAACGTTGTTATCCGCGTTGAATGTTACATCAAAGTGGTATTTCGGGCGGCATTTGGATTTGATAATTTTTTATTTAATTGTAGAATATGCACAAATTCAAAAAAAAAAACTATTTGTTTCACTTAAATAAATCACATGCAATTCCGAAGAGACTATATATCCTAGTAGTCTAAATTATATTATATTTAACCTCTTAATTCTTTAAAGGTTTTATCTTGTGTCCCTATTTTCTTTCTTTCTTTTTTTTGGGGGGGGGGGGGGGGTGGAGGGAATTAATTTCAAGCAATCGAGTTGTCAACATATAAGACTGGTAATAAAATGGAAAGTTTTAAAATTTGATCAAATCAGAAACACTAAGAAAAACATAACAACGATTTATTTTGGGTAATAATTTATATATTTCACTTTAATATGTTCACTTCACTCGGCCTATTATACCATGAGTTATAACGCATAAAATTTTCATATAAAAATGGAAAATCCAAATGATAAAGACTTTTTAGTTTAAGCACTAAAAGGTTGAGTTTATAAGGTAATTCTCATCACTTTTTATTGTATATATCTAAAGCGATTTCCCACAAATTTACTTGTCACTAGTTAATGTGTTACAAAGTTCTGGTAAGTGTCGGTTATGTTGGCAACCCGGGGGGGGGGGGGGGTTGCTGGATTTTGAAATTATAATATATTGCCTTCTGAAATATTCACATTCTCAAATTGACACATAAAATATTTATTATCTTTCCACTTCCTCCCAAAAAATAAAAAAATTCGAATAAAAAAGCAACCATACAAACATCTGTATTTGTTTAGTCTTGTCCCTAATACTTAAAATCTTGCGAATCAGACACAATAATATTAGCTTTTTATGAACTTTGATGAACTTGTTCTTTGGTGGGATATGGAGTTTGTGTTGTATAGCCTGCCAATGATTTTGCATTTGATAAAAATTTCTCTATGGTATACTTTCAAGGCGGCAGATCATCTTTTTTTTTTTTTTGGGTTAATAAGAGTGCAGTCTAGCTACTTGGATTTTCTTTGATTGTTTTTCTTTTTCTAATTGTCTTGTGTCGGCTGAAAAGTTGTTTTTCTATTTTAAAATCCCATGTGGGGTGACATTGAGAAAAATACATACACACATAACATTCAAATATTACATCTTTTTTTTTTTTTTTTTTGAAGAAGAAGAATAAGTAATTTGGAGCTTTTTCAAAATTTTGTATAAACTATTATAAGATGGTTAAATATCTTCATAACAGTTATGCCCGATGGAATTTAGATCAATTTTACACAAAAAAATGAAAATTACTATAAAACGACAATCATAAAAGGTATGTTGAGCACTTTTTCCATGATTTGAATAACTTTTTTCTTTGATTAAGGGAATACGTGATGGTCTTGAAGACTATAAAGAACATAAACTAAGATCAGATTTTCACATAAATTACGAAGCAAAAGTAGTTTAGATCTGAATTCATCTTATCAAACATTCGGCCAATTTAATATATTATCCCTAATTAAAATTTGAGAATTTATTTTACATAAATAAGAAAAATTGCATGAGACGCCTTAAGATATGTAAATATTGGAATCTCTTCGACGATGCACAAGGTGCAACTTAATTTTTGTTCTTTTTAATCTTTTTTGGGTAAGGAAATTGACTTTTTATTACAAGAAAAAAAAACACATTAATTTAATTTTAGTTACTTTAGTTTAGTAAATCTCAAGATTTTTGGGATCTTTCCTCGTTGTAACGGTATTGAAAATAATAGGCTCCACAGCGTTTGAAGAGTGTGGCTGCTAAAATATACCTTGACTTTTAAGCTTCACGTTTCTGATTGAAATCTGTTCCAAAGTGGAAACTTTGGTGTCCACTTCAATATTCTTTTGTATTTTGGAGTAAGGTGGAAATTGGAGAAGGTGCATTTGTAGGGCATTTGAGTCGAATGGTCAAACTTAAAAATAAAGGTAACTAATTAAGACTTATGAATAATAAATATGCCAAGTCCATGATTTGACTTTTAACATCATGAGTTGTAATATTTATCTGTAATTTAACTTGGTGGGGGAAAAAAACTTTATTCTCACAAAGGCTAGGATGTCATTGCAATTAAAAAATAATGGTAAATTTCTAAAGGGTAATTATATTGGCAATTAACTTTTTGCTTTATATTCTGTTGTATATGTTATAAGGAAGACATAATGTCCGTAATAAAAAGTGGAATGTCAATATGGAAACTCGTCAGTAAAATATCTCTTCATATTCCATAAAACAAATTCATAATAAAAATGGGGTACCATGGTTACCATTTTTGTCCAACCGTACTTTACACAAAAAGGAAATAAAATAATTGTGAGAAATGAGAATTCATGAAATATCCACAGAATTAAACAAAGTTGAATTTAGGTAAGTAAGATTTACCCTTTTTCTTGATCACTTAACAGTTTTGTATGGGATCCTTTATTCTGTTTCTTGTGCCACTGTCTTTGAATCCTTCTGTTTCTTTTGCCACTCTCTTTGAATCCAAGAATTCTTACAATACACTCCGTTCAACGCTTCCATGCATAAAACGACATAATCCCTTTGGCCAATAGCCCCTTGTTAATATGGTTGTCTTTTCAAATCTGCCGTTCAACAAATAACAGTTGTCACTTGTAAGAGAGAATTGACTAGAGCAATATTCCTCATATTCCATGCCCTTGGATTGGAACTGTAGGTAGAACAGAAGCCGTGTTCAAAATCAAGTAGGGAGAGGGCTGAAGGCTGCCTTTCCTGAGTCTCATCTTCTCTCACATCTATTATATCCTTTCATTAAAAGGTAAAACAATAACTTTGATCTTTTAGTTTGGTATCAACTCTTTCCTTTTCCCTGCTCAAAATCTCTGTCTTTGATGTCCATTTTAGTTGGCAATTTGGTATTCCAAATTTTGAATTTTTATTAACAATCTCTTAACCTTTTTTCTTGTATAGAGAGTAAGATAATTCTCATCCTACCCCATTCAATTATTCTTTCAAGCTCAAAGATGAAGAATCAAAAGCCAAGTCCAGTGATTTCATCAGTGAATTTCTTCAATGTTCCACTACAATATGTAAATCTCTCTGCTTTTTTCTTATTCTTTGCCATTGGTTTGACTGCCGGAATCCTTCTAAGTTTGCAATACAAAAACATCACCTTCAAATTGCAAGTCAACGATGGCCTAATCTCTCTTTCCACTTCCCAACAACAACCACCACCACCACCACCAACATCAACATTGCCAATGAAGCATCATAAAGGTTTGCAGGATTTTATAGAGCCGTCTGAAGTTATGCATGACATGAATGATGAAGAGCTCTTGTGGAGAGCTTCAATGGCTCCTAAAATTCAAGAATTTCCATTTAAACGCGTCCCAAAAGTTGCATTCATGTTTTTGACAAGAGGGAGAGTCACATTAGCACCCCTTTGGGAGAAATTCTTTAAAGGAAATGAAGGGCTTTACTCCATTTATGTGCATCAAAATCCGTCCTACAATGGATCAGAGCCCGAAGATTCCGTTTTCCATGGCCGGAGAATTCCTAGCAAGGTGAGTTTTTGAAAAATTATATTGTTATTATTACTTGTTTTTTGGCTTCTTTTACAGTTCTCATCTAGATTCTATTACTTTTAAAAGAAGTAATAATTAATAATGAGAATGTTGATACTTTTCTTTTGACTGCAAAGATTCTTAGATAACTTTTTCAGTAGATGCTCAACATTTTAGATTAACCAGATCAGATAAAGATGTTTTTCAGTATGAAGGAACTCAAAAAGTATATTATATTTCACCTAATTTTTCTTTTCAAATAGTTTGAGGAATGAACAAGTTAAATACTATAATTTTGCATGCCGGAAAATGGATCTTGAAGAATGAACAATAAAGTTGCTGCTGACGTATCCTAAATGCAGAATCCAAAAGAAATGCTAATTTAGATTGTTATTGCTAGTAATATCAAGTGATTTATGACCTTTAATTTCATTGCCACCCGACCGACATATGCCTGGTTACTGACACAAAAAGGCAACTTGCTAGCAATAATTGGGCTATGGTTGCCTTCAACTAAGGTATCCCACAACTAGGAACAGTCAATTTTATGCCTTTGTGAATGCATTTCTAACAATATATCACTGTAAATATTTTTTCATATTTTCTTCAATTTCTTATCTGAACACATTGGCCTCATTTTTCAGTTTGCGACCAATAAAACTGAGAACCAAAAACTTTTTTTTAAATAATTATTTTTCTCAGCATAAATTGTACTTTTTTTCACACAACATCCTTTGTTTTCTGCAATGCTAATTGTCTGCTAGGAAGAATTGTACCTACACCTGTCTGTGAATGAATCACATCAAAATAGGAAAGAGAAAAAAAAAGATCATTTTTGAAATGAAGATGAAGTGGGGTATTCATGTTCCATACGTCCTTCTAAGGCACGCTGCCCAATGGGATCTGTTGTTAACTAATCAATGATCCACACAAAAATTTGTGGCCAGAGCAATTTAAGAATTGGTCCCATTTCATAGACCTTTCCAGCTGCCTAATTGGGCCTCTATAAATGGTAGCATATTAATTTTCCTCCTTAACTTTTTAATTCAATCCGAATCTTTGCATGTCATTTGCTACATTGTATTTTACAAAATTCATATAATTTTCTTTGACAATGTAGGAAGTTGGATGGGGAAAGGTTAACATGATTGAAGCTGAACGAAGATTACTAGCAAATGCTCTACTTGACATATCAAACGAACGTTTTGTTCTCCTCTCTGAAGCATGTATATCTCTATTCAACTTCTCCACGGTCTATAATTACCTAATGAACTCCACACAAAATTTTGTGGAGGCATATGATCTAGCAAATTCGGTAGGCCGTGGCCGATACAGTAAGCAAATGGAGCCCTTAATCAAACTTGAAAATTGGAGAAAGGGTTCCCAGTGGTTTGAAATGGATAGGGATCTTGCCCTTGAGGTTGTTTCAGACAGGAAATACTTTCCAGTCTTCCAACGATATTGCAATGGTTCATGTTATGCTGATGAACATTATTTACCAACATTTGTGAACATGAAATTTGGAGAAAAGAATTCTAAGAGAGGTTTGACTTATGTTGATTGGTCGAAAGGCGGGCCCCATCCCATGAGCTTTTATAGGGATAAAGTCACTGTGGAGTTTTTGGAGAAGATGAGGAATGGAACCAGTTGTGAGTATAATGGGAGGAAAACCAACATTTGCTTCTTGTTTGCAAGGAAGTTCCCACCCCAGGCTTTGGATAGACTGCTGAGATTTGCACCAAAGGTTATGCAATTCAACCAAAGTCCTAGTGAAAAGAAAAGCATACATACGTGATCAATCATTTTGTCCTAAACCTAAAGGGGGATCAAAGTCAATTCTTCAATCATATTTTTTCGTTGTTTCATTAGTTGTGATTCTTCTATTTAAGATTAGATAGGAAAAATGTCTGCATGGAAGAAAAGAAACCATTGAACAAGTGTAAAGTGCACAAGTCAATGTATATCCTCATATACAATAACATATGAATAACCTGGTCATCATTGTATTCAGAAGGTGAGGAGTTAGATAACCAGTTCAGATCCTCAATGACAATTTTCTCAGTGTCACTCTAGTACCATTCACCAGAGACTGCCACTTTGCATTCACAATTCTAATTTATCTCAAATGGATAAGTATAAATGCAAGGTGACATTCCCTGGTAAATAGCACTGGAAAATTGGCACCAAAAATCTGAACTGGTTAGATAACTTGTAAAATGCATTTTTTCATGATTGTACGTTATGAACTTAGTGTTAATTTCATGAAAATGTTGCAAGTTGTCTTCCCATTTGGAGGTCTATCTGTACACACAATAAGATGCACACATGCCACAACCAAAAAAAAAAAATCACTACTGTTATATAGTCCCCTGTTTCAGTGACTGATAATTTTGCTCCCTCGAAGGTTTCGAAAATAGATGAGTTCGAACATGGTAATTTTGCTATTGGTCTGCTTTACTCATTTGAGATAGTCTCATCCCTCACCTCTCTACCATGATCCCAAGTTCCCAACTTTGATCCAAGTTGCCCTGTTGCTCCTTGTTTTGGAGCATTTCTGAACTACACGGAACTTGCATTTGATCTTCCTAGAAATTCCATGGGAAAAAATCGGTCAAATTGACAATGGGTCATCCATGGAGGTCCTTTTTGCCTTGTCCCCGTCTATACAACTCCAAGGACCGACACATCAATCTAGGCCAGCCCAACCCAACAAATCAACCTAACCAAGACGCACAAAACAGGAAAAAGGAAAGGAAACATAGATTAGCCACTCATAATACTTTAGAACCCGACAGTACTAATTTCAAAAAACAACCTTTTAGAAAGAGGAAGGATAAAAAAAAAAAAAAAAAAAAAGAATATCCCATTACATCATAAAACAAAGGAATAATACTCACAAACAACAAGACTATATTCTACAGTCAAAATAGATTAGTACGCATTAATAGCACATAAGATATTTCTCTACGCCTTCATCAACCTATCTTCTGGTAATAGTAATGTCAAATGATAGTCAATTAGCCAGTTAGAAGTTAGCACCATGCACAACTACTCCATAAAACCGTAGAAAATTTCCTAATTAACAGACTTGTTCCCATTAAAAAAACCTTAAAAAAAACATAAAAAGAAACCCTCCTTTACAAAGCTCACATCACCAAACAAACAAGACCTTTCAATTTCCCCACCAATCAATCTGTCATTGACTTAATCCGCATGCATCTTCAGACACAGAAGGCGAGTCCGAAACAGAATCAGCTGTCTCATGGGATGGTGACACCTCTACCCCTCTCAACTCTTCTATCATTTTCACTATATAGCTCATTTTTGGCCGTTGATCAGGAGAGGCTGCTGAACAAGCCATTGCTATCTGCAATAACCCCACCATCTCTTCCTCGATGTCCTTGTATCTCATCAGCTCCAAATCAAACACCTCAGCAGTCCACTCCTCTCTCACCACAGATTGCACCCATCTCGGTAGATCAACAATCCCAGTGTATCCTGTCCCGTGACCACCGCTGTCCACGATGGAAGGACATTTTCCTGTAAGCAGCTCCAGCAGTAGGACCCCGAATGAATACACATCAGACTTCTGGGTGAGTTTTCGGCCATCCACGGAAGCTTCAGGTGCTCGATAGCCATTGGATCTTGGAGCAGAAGAGGGTAATGCAAAGGCTGAGAGGCCGAAATCAGATAGTCGGGCATTGCCAGTTTTGTCAATAAGGACGTTTGTCGACTTGATATTACCATGCGTAAGCTTCAGAGACTTGCATGAGCTGTGAATAAAAGCTAGTCCTCGAGCTGCTCCAGCTGCAATTTTGAGTCTTGTAGTCCAGTCCAGTGGGGTTCTTCCAGGACCTCTGTTTCCTGGAATATAAAATCATATCGAATTGCCCATGAAATTTCACACGAATCATAAAAATTAACTTCTGCTAGCTACTGTACATGTTGTTCTACACTAATGAAGGATGGATAATGAACATCATGGGGTTGTAGTTCAGTACGTTACATAAGAAAAGAACAAACATCAAAGGAATGGCGAAGACAGAAATAGGGATTGGATGGTGTAGATTCTGATGGGACAGCACAAAGCAAGAATGTCTTTCACTAATCATACAATTGTTGCCCCGTGAAACTGATGCTAACCAAAAAGAAGGGGACCCAATAACATTAAAGATAATAGCACCAAAAATGGGCTAAGCTGACCATCCAAATTGCAGGAGGAAAAACATTATTATGTCCCGTCATTTTAACAAAGAGTGCAAGGAAGCAAAAACTGATTTCAAATTTTCCATCGTAATGGACCTCCTTATCCAATGAAAAGTTCGATATGCAGCTTTGAATATTCAGAAGTGGGTGAAAACAATTACGAAGTCATATCAAATGACCCTGTATTTAAGAAATTGACATATTGCACTTAAACCAAAATTATTGAACGGATCATATCTAATTTCTTGAATCTAATAAAAAGTTTTCTAACAGGTTATACTAATCTTGATTCTTGCAAACTGCACAGCAACAATTTTGGTAAACTCGTAATTAGTGTCCGATACTAGGGAGATAACCTAGATGCTGCAAATCAGATCAAAGCATATTTCTGCCGTTTTTATTTGCTCCTTTGTCATTTAGAAGATTCCGTCTGTTTGATTCTATTTTTTAGAAATATATTTTAAAAAAATTTTAAATACGTTTTTTAACAAATATAAAAATTTTGAAAATTGCTACATTAATTTTTTTTTAAAAAACAAACTAGTCATTTTAATTTGAGCCATCTTCGACAACCATATTTACTTTATTTATGCCTCTGTTTCTGCTGTCCCCGACTTCCTCTCCCCTTCAATTCTCAACGTATATTTGAATTTAACGTAGACTCAAATTCATTAAGTCAAATGGTTAATTATACCAATTAATGCAACTCACGTTTCAATACCCTAACAAAGAAGAAACCATAAATTCCATAACCAAACACTACTACACAAACCATACCAGATCATTGCCATGTGCACGACCAATAAAAAAACCTCAACTATCCATAATAGACTTTAATACAAGCACAACATTTAAAAGTGCATTTGTGCACTAACCATTTTTTATTAGCAGCATAATTAAACCCCTCCACCCCCCCCCCCCGCCCCGGGGGCCCAAAAAAGAAAGAAAAAACAACCCCCAAATAAAAAATAAAAAAAAAGTGGAATAGTGGAAATTCTTACCATGAAGCAGCCAAAACAAGTTTCCATTAGGCATGTAATCATAGACCAACAACTTTTCATCTCTAGCAAAATAGTAAGCCTTCAAGCTAACCAAATTTGGATGCCTTAACTTTCCTAAAACTTCCATTTGCTGCTCAAAATCTTTTCTCCCATTGATACTCATTTCCTTCAGTCTTTTCACTGCTACTACATTCCCATCATCCAAAAGAGCCTTATACGCTGTCCCAAAGCCCCCCTTTCCCAACATTTCAGCTGAGGCCCTAAGCAAGTCCTCCAGCTCAAACTTCTTTGCCCCCTCCAAAAAGACCATTTTGCCCCTCTCACACCCGGGCTGGGCCGGGTTCGGATACGGGCTTGATGAGTACACGATTTTTTCCACTTGTGAGGCGCTCTTTTGGCTCATTTTGTTCGAGTTGTTCCTCCAGAAGTAGCAGTAGAGCAGAAGAGATATCAAGGCGAGGACCAAAACATCGCCGAGTATTATGCCGATTATTGCCACAGTGCTCATTTTGCTTCCTCTACTTTGGCCATTTTTTCCCGATTTAACCGGCGACCCATTTTCCGGAACTGAGGTAGGAGATGAAGACACTGTGGACGGGTTTCCTCCAGGACCCAAAGGAGATGCGACAGCTCCAGAAGAACCGGGTCGGGTCGGGTCACTTTTTACAGCCGAACAACTAGGTAATGGCGCCCCACAAAGATAAAGATTCTTCCAAAATGCGGATTCAGGGAAACCCGAGAGCGAAAAAGGTATCTGACCCGACAACCTGTTGCTGGAAATATTGAAGTCTTGCAGGTTGGGTACATTGAGACCCGAAATTTGACCCGAGAACCCGTTTCCTTCAAGCCGAAGAGTTAACAAGTGAGTCAAATGGTTAACTTGACTCGCCGGAATAATGCCGGAGAGGTTGTTGAAAGACAGATCGAGACGATAGAGCCGGGTGACAGACGTCAGGGACACCGGAAACTCGCCGGAAAATTCATTATGAGATAAGAATAGTAGCTTAAGTGAGGTGAGGTTGGAGAGGTCGGGAATAGGCCCAGAGAAATGGTTGTATTTGAGGCTGAGAACTCGGAGTTGAGTTAAAACAGTGAGGGGTTGGAAGGAGCCTTTGAGGTTTAAGCCTTCGAGGACGAGACGGGTTACCCGGTTGTGCAGGCAGGAAATGCCGGGCCAAGTGCACGGCTCGGTGGTGGAGGTCCAGTTAAAGAGGCTATTGGAGGTGTCAGAGGAGGACTTGAAGGCCAAAAGGGGCTCTAAATCTGGGTTTTCGGAGGCATTGAGGTTGAAGAAAAAGAGGAAGAGGAAAAGGAGGGAGACAGTGAAGTTGAGTTTCAGTTTAACCATGGTTTGAGGAGGTGGAGGAGGTAGCTGTTCTAGTTGGAGATGGGGTTTGTTGGACTGTAAAGATGGAGCAATGAAGTGTTAATGGTACATGGGGGTGGGGAGAGAAGGAGGAGATGGGGGAAAGACTGAGACAGTAAAGAGCATTAAGAATGGAGGGTGCAGTGCAGTGTGTGACTGTGTGTTATTACTGCTTGCTTGCTAGTTACCATGTGAAAGCGTGCATCATTAGTTCAGAATTACTGAAAAAGGTTTTTACACTGGTGGAAAGGAAAATGGTTAAATAGGGTGGAATTGGCAAAGTAATCGTTTGGCAGGATGATTGATCCCATCACCAACTTAGGCAAACTTTTGAGATATAATCAAAATGAATTTTTTTGAGCAAAAACTAAAATGAATTATAGGATTGGGACGTAGATTCATGGTTTAATTTGGATGGTGAACCGTAAAAAATGATCATCTTGCCATAAGTTCTTTTATTTAAGAGCAGATACTACAATTTTATTTTTTTCTCCTAATGAGAAAGAGTGCTTGTAGTTAATATATCCAAATGTTTGGTTTTCGAATTCAAATGGACTTTTCTTTAAGTCCAATTTTTTGTTTTCGAATTTTATATTCCCAAAAGGGTAACTAATGCTTTACATTTTTGTAAACTGGTTAGACAGAAAAATAGTTGGACATTATAAATAGGAGTAGCTACTTTGCTGTTTTAACCCTCCCATGCACTGTCCCCATACTATCACTGTTTTCTTCTCAATCCGAAGCAAAAGAAAAGATACATCCTTCTCATCCTTCTGTAAGACAGCAAGATTTTATTTAGTGCTATTTTTTTTAGCAAAAGCAAGTCTTTGGGTTTCCATTCAGTAATAAAAGTGTGGAGTGCTTTATGGTGGTATCGGTTAGGACATAATGAATGGGAGTAACGGTACAAACTACATATTACATAACTGCAGAGACGGTAGGATGGCCCAGAGGATTTATTTTTTGTACTATGATAATTTTCCGTACTCCTATGCAAGTTACTGACAACGCCTGCCCTGCGTTTATTTCTCAGTAGTAAACTAAAGCTTGATTAGTCTTTAGCTAATTCTTCACTAGAGAAAAATACTCAATTCTTTTCTCTGAATTAAATAAAGGGTTAATTACACTTTGCCCCCCTGAAAGTGAGGGTAACAGACACTTTTCCCCCTTGAATACAAAAAATATGCACTTTGCACCAAAGACTTTTGGTTAATTTTTTTTTATTAATTTCAATTTGTTAAAAGACTAAACCGCCCTTATAATTGCATGTCTATTGACAAATATATGCATACGCATTAAAACTTACTTTTTTTCTATTTTATCCTATGCATGTCTATCATGTGTGTACAATAAAATTTTCTATATATAGTTTTAAAAAATAAATATTTTGAAAGAATTTATACATACTATCTAACTAACCATATTAAATGAATAAAAAGTTTTGTCATATAATGCTTTAAGTATAATATTTCAATTTGTGAAAAAATTCTAAAATTTGCACAATGGCAATGATGTATCTTTTACGTTACATTCAAAACATTAAAGCTTTATATTCAAATTTTTATACATGCATCTATATAAGACCAATAAAATGATAGAATTTTAATTGATGTGATATCTAATACATAAACAAGAGAGTCAAAATTGATATTAATGTACATAATATACTAAACGTAATGTAAACAAAGAAAGAGTTAAAATTGATATTAATATAGTATAATATATTAAACATAAAATAATATCCATATATAAAGAAAAGAGTTAAAATTGATAATAAGGTCATATAATATATTAAAGGGATAATTTCACTTTCTTTCCTTGAGGTTTGTCATAACTGTGTCTACCTCATCTTAGGTTTTCAAAATTATACTTCGACACCTATATTTATATTTTTTATAACAATATTTTTGATAATGTAATCCAAAAACGCCAACCAAATACCCTTAAATTCTATCAGTTGCTTTAAAAAAATAATAAACCTTAAAAAATAAATTATTCAGTCCATAAAAATGTCAAAGTACTAATATTGTTATACCAAATTTTCAATCTCCATCAGATTTTATTTTTCAAAATCCAATTATCTTAGTAATCTAAATAAACAATTTTATCCATCAAAATCTTATAAATAAATATATTATTAAGAAAGATATGACCAATTTAATAACAAAAAAAACATGCGTAAATAACTTGAGAGACCTTATTAGAAGGTCAAAAAACTTAAAGTTTAGGTTCTTTTTTTTTTTAACTTATTTGTTGTTTTTAAAAGCAATTAAGGGAATTTTAGAATACTTGAGTGGCATTTTTAGTTTACACTATCAAAACTAATTATAAGGGCAATTTAGACCTTTAACAATTTATACAAATGAAAGTTAATAAAAAAAAATTTAACCAAAAGTTTTTGGAGTAAAGTGCATATTTTTTGTATTCAGGGGGGCAAAGTGTCTATTACCCCCACTTTCAGGAGGGCAAAGTGTAATTAACCCTTAAATAAAATCAACCTTTTATATCATAAATGCCGTTTGACTAGGAGCAATTGACTTACTGCATCCTAATAGATCCTAAAAGGTGAAAAGTTTTTACAAGCAGTCGTTTCACCGTTCACTTATATATCTTGTGATTTAAAAGAGTTACATTACTTCTAAATATTAGCATATATTATAATTTTTTTTTTAAATTACAAATCTTATATGTAGATCCGGTCCATGTAAGAATCACCGCATTAACTCTTATTCATATTCCAAAGTTATTTATTGCATATTAGGTCTTATTTGTTGGAAATATGAAGTCCATGGAATATGGTGCAAGGATGTTCTTGTCATCTATTGACACAAAAAGATGTAAACTTTGAAAAATAGAAGATCCACTTGCAAGAAAAAAAAAATGTAAATCTATATTGATTTTTCTCTTTTTTGGTTGAGAGATAACGAAAGAAATTAATATACAAGTTAAAATGGATATATAAATGGTAATTACAAATCAAATATTTAAATACCAGTATAGGCTGCAAAAGTATATAGGTGACTAATTAAAAACCTTAAGCACCTTTGCAAAGCCTTGCCTATGGCCCAAAAAAAAAAAAAAAAAAAGGTTGTCTCTCTCTTTTGTTTCTTTCGAAGTTCTCAGTCACAACTTTTGCTTTTTCTGTCAATCTTCTGGAGCTCCTCTAGATGATATTCTTTAATTATTGCAAGTATTCTAATCAAATGATTCGACACAATCAGAATTAGATCAGTACGATCCCTTCCTAAAGTGCAATCTGAGGACCTGCTTTGCATATAATATAGCATAAACAATTGATTAATTCATGTAAAGTCTGGAAGAACTTATAATTAAAGAAAGGGAAAAATAGATGAGACCCCAAAAAGCAGTAAAAAGTGTGGCACTAGCTTCTGTTAAATTGATAATTGGAAGTGTGTATTGCATTATTAGGGTGTCTAAATTTTTTAAAGTTCTAGGGTTAATCATTTGGTCTGAGGACAAAAGAGAGAGTAGGGACTGTTTGATTAGGTTTATAATTGTTGAATTTGTGACAGAATTTCTCATTATTACTTTTATATCTCCTTTTGTCTCCATTGTGGGACAATTTTGAGAATTTTGCTTCACTGTGTGAATATTTTTCCCAGTTGCAGAATTCGAGATGAGATACTTCTATATCAATTGAGAAATGTTTTGTGGCCAAAATTTTTCTTGTCATCTATCTGTTTCTATATATCAATTCATCATTTGAGCTTATGATTATTTTTAAATTGAAAATCAACATATACAATTAAACCCAATTTTTCACCTTTTCCATATTCGTGTCAAGGTGGATATGAATTTTAAATCATCAAACTCCTAGGCCATCATCTATTTTCTTTTTCGTATGACTCGATCATATATTAAATTTTAAATTTGCAAATTTGTTTTTTTCTTTTGCTTTTTTTTTTTTTGTTGGGGGTGGTGGTTTATCATTGATTTATTTTAGGAGGAGAGTCTTATTTAACTAAATTTCCTTTGGAGTGAATTTATATGAACATGTATCATAAATAACAAAATTGTATATGAAATGGGGTATAAAGTGATCTTACAATATATATCAAATTGCGGTTAGCGTGATCATGTTTGATTAATTCTTTTTCTTTATTTGTTAGTGTTTTTGCCAGATTCGTGCTTACATTCTTTTGTTTGGTTGAAGGCACGCTTTTATTGTCAATTGAATATGTCTTGAAATCTATACATGCATGTTACCGGTAAAATCTTATATGAAGGGAAATTGGTAAAGGAAATAGAATATCACTTTAACGTAGAATACTTTCTGTAGAGGAGTTTAAAAGCATATTTTGAAACTTGTGCGGAGGAAAAAGATACATGTCCATGCACATGTACAGAAATAATTGTGTAGGCTGATGGAGATAATAGAGAAGAAAGTATTGCAATATTGCCCATTTTTTGTTGGGGGGCCCGGGGGGGGGGGGGTGGAATTCAATATAACTCTTTGTAAGTTTGTTTGTTTGATGTGTAGGCTGAAATCTTTACTGTAAGTAGAGGATAAAAGGGAGAATGATCTGTATTTTAACTTGTATTTCAGACTCACAATGTGTTAATATACATGCCTGCAAATTACCATTGCCTCGTTTCTTGCTAATCAAATTCAATGATCAAGAGTTATTTAGTACTCTTTTTGCGAATGTAAAATCGAACAAGTCGACCAATCAAAACTAATATCAGTACTCTTTTGGAAACGGATGCATCTTATGAATGCCAATCATTAGAATACGCAAACAAGATTTTAACAGAAGTGTAATCCACAGTTCTTTTGATGAAACGATTAATTAATACTACAAAATCACCAGACTAAGTTATATTAACAGTCGAAAAACCTTCTGAGGCTCTCGATGGAAAAGACAAGGCTGGTCTGGGAGGAATCTGTAAGGCCTGAAGGCTTCCTTCCAACATATCCACCACATTAGTCATTGACGGTCGGGTTGAGGGATCAGTTAGTATGCACCAAAGGCTAACTATGATCATCTTTCTGGCAAGTTCATCCTCCTCTTCATTCACAATCCCATCCAGGCCAAGGTTATCACCTTGATCTATTCTTTTATAAATCCAATCAGGAAAGTATATTTCACTACTATGATTTACTCCGACCTCGATATTTTTCCTTCCGCCAACTATCTCAAAGATCATCATCCCATAGCTATAGACATCTGACTTATGGGATACCCCTCCCAAGCTTTTGCAAACAACTTCCGGGGCTATATACCCAACAGTTCCTCGTACGCCTACTATTGACACAATGCTTTCTTTGCCAGGGCAAAGTTTAGCAAGTCCAAAGTCAGATATTTTAGGACAGAAGTCTTTATCAAGAAGAATGTTGTGAGGCTTTATATCAAGGTGCACTATTCTAGTATTGCAACCACGATGCAAGTATTCCAATCCTCGAGCAATGCCAATTGCAATTTTGTATAATGTTTGTAATCGCAATTGTCGACCAGTTGAGGATATCCCACCATATATAAACTTATCCAGGGATCCATTAGGCATGAATTCGTATATGAGAGCCCTTTTGCGACCTTGGAAACAAAACCCCAAAAGAGTTACAATATTGACATGAGAAGTCCTACTGATGCTTGCCACCTCATTGATGAATTCTTCTCCACTTCCTTTTGATTCCTTTAAAACCTTAACTGCTATAGGACTGCCATCATGTAACTTACCTTTGTATACACAACCATAGCCTCCTTGACCTAGCTTGATCTTAAAGGAGTTTGTCATCTTCTTTACCTCGGAATAATAGTACCTTTTTGGTGCCAGTGATCCATAATTCTTAAGAAAGGCTTCAACATTTTTGAACTTCTCTGTTCTGCCACAAATTTCCAAAAATGAGAACTTCTTTATGAAGCAGTAGACCAGAATTACTAAAATCACGGAGCCAGCAACAGGTGCAGCTGTATGTAGCAGAAGAACACAGTTAGTACAAACCTTTTACTACTCAGAGGCTAAAAATTCCATTCTGCAATTGAGTTGATGTCCAGTATATTTAACCTCTGCAATCCTCTTAATCTCTGTCTATGTTTGGGTTACTTTTTGTAGGAGGATGGGGGTGGTATTGGAAAATAGAGATTTTAACAAGCCACCAACAGCATAAAAGAATAAGCAAACCGAAAACAGATTTGGTTGTTCGAGAACAGGGCACAGTTTGAAACTGGAAGGAGAAAAAATTTACCTGTTTCAACTATTATCACCATACCTTTCTTTGTTCCTGCAAGATGTAACGATCTGTTAGTCGTCCGGCACAACTCAAACGAAAATTTTTCAACATTTGTTGGATGTACACCAGTGAGACTCTTACAATTTGGCATGTATGAAGTGGAAAATGATTGACCAGTGAGACTCTTACAATTTGGCATGTATGAAGTGGAAAATGATTGACTTGTCCTAAGTGCTGCGTGATATAAATTGCAGCTTTAACATTCTATTATTCTGCCCAGAAGGAATATGGTAACATTATGCTGGTAGAAAAGTACTCTAAATATAGCAGATCAAAGATATTCTAATATACACTGCTTAAGAGTTAATATCTTTGCTTCAGATATTTGGCCTGCATTGGTAGGTAGTTGTATCAACATTGGCACAAAGTAAAATTTTCGTCCAGCATTGACCTTCTTTCGTAGACAGAAGCCACTTAACTTTATCTTTTTTTTTTTTTTTTAATTTATGAATTTGTTCATCATCTTACCAGACAAATCAGCCCCTTAAACTTTATAAACGCAAGAGTGTTGAATAGCATTCACCTGTACAATTAATTGGACTTAACCTTTCTATCCAAATGTTACTTTACTGATTGAATTACAATATCAATTTTCTTTTCTTTTTTTTTTTGGTTCCCTTGATTCGCATCTTTATTTATTTTACAAAATTTTTGAAGTAATTTTATTATCCCAAATCCCAAATTAAAAATGCCAAAGAAGTTGAAAATTGCTATGTGCAATTCCAATAAAATAAAGCAAACAAAGGATGTAACTCAATTTGCTAATTAACAATGCGCATAAATTTTACATTTGGATATAACTTCGACAAAAGGTTTAGTTTGTTGAAGGAACAAGAATAGAAAAGAGACTCGGGCAGCAGACAGAATGTGTTACACAAAGAAAGAACATCTAACGTTGCCCAGCTAAGAAAGAATTGCATACAGAACCAAGCAGTGAAGACACATACCTTAATACAGCTCCCTGGAGAAAGCCAGGCAAGGCCTCATAGAGCCCCCCAACTCCTGGGTGTTTAGTGCACTTTTGTGTTTGTGTGTGTGTGTGTTTAGTGTAGTTATGTGTATGTGCGTCTCTTCCAGAAAAGGGGAAGACATCCTCATACATGAGTACAGACATGAAGATGTATTACTTAATGCAACAGCTTTGATGTCTAGCTTTGACCTACCTTTTTCTGCAGTGGCGGCACAGCGTGATTTCTCAGACGGGTCACACATGTGATCTTCCCTGTGACACTGGTAATAATCATCGAACACTTGCCACTCAATATCAAACTCGGCAGTCAATAATTGAAACAATTCAATGTTCTCTGGGTACTCGTCCCTGAAAACCGCCGGAAAATTTAAAGGTATGCAATGTGATGATAGAATGATTGGATCAAGGAACTCTGAAGAAGGATGATATGGTGGATTATGATAGTAAATGGTGAATCCAATATGATTACACGTGTCATAATTTTTGTACTTGTACCCGCGGAAAGTTTCATTTAACTCCGGGCTTGGTTCGGAATTTGTGATATTGCATTTGAACAATGTGACGGTTTGCAAATTTGTGTCTGGAATAGAATGAGAGTCTGGAAAACCTATATCATAGTTAAAAGCCTCGCATCTTCGATCATCAAAAACCAAAAGTGATTTAAACCAGGGATCCCGAAGCTTGACTATAGAGTCGTTAATGGATATAACATCAAACCAGTGTGTTGCAGGAGAATTTGGAATTGATGGAGGACGTTTAGCCTCACACTCGACCGTGCACAACCCAAACCCACAATCAGAATGCGACTCGTTGATATAAGGGAATTTCGAGTTCATCAATTCAAGGTTTTCACAACTAAAAGACTCTGGGCAAGTAGAAGGGGGCGGGATATACTCTTGAGCAGAAAAAGGCAGTAAATGAAAGAGTAGTAACAAAAAGAAAGCCAGAAACAATCCAACATCCATGTTGAATTCCCAATCTGGCAACAACAGCAACAAACTATCTACGGGAACCGAAATATGAAGTTTAATACGCTGATTATTTACGTAACGAGGTGAAACATAGACCAGCTTTTGGGACGGGTAAGTTGACTTGCCTGGAAATTGCAATGCACTTGCACATTGACTCACAAACAAGTCGCAATCGAAATGTCAAACTTTGTTTACTTGGTCCCTTCAAAACTCCAGAGACGAGTGCGTTACATAAGTTGATTGTAATAACAAAGAAGCTCAGCCACTTCTACATTTTCCAAAGCGGAGATGGCAAGCGCCATGTACGATATAGATACATGTATACCTCTAGAACCCTTGTATCTCAAATCTGTTCAATTTTAGTGATAAAAGGGAGGATCTCCAATTTATTAATTAACATGAAAATTTCATGGTTGATGTAAAAGATTTTGATTATTTTATGTTTGATTTAAGTGGGATGCAAATAAAGTTAATTGAACCATTAACATTACAAAATTTATTAAATAAACAACGAGAGAAAATTTTGTTGCTAGAATTGCTGCAAAATTGGCCACCTCAAGTTGCATTACAAATTCAGGAGAGAGCTCCCCAGCGATTTAGTCAGGCTATTGGTCTTGGCAGCCTGAGCTAATTCACGTGTTATTATTAGCATCTCGTTAAATCCATTGAGCAAATGAATGATGCTTTTCTGATTAAGCATTTTGATGATGCTTTTCTGATTAAGCATTTTAATGATGCTAACTTTTTTCATAATTTTTAATGTTTTTTGACCTTCCAATATTACATAATAGATCGAATACATTGGTTTACGCGTCATGCAAATTATTCAATAAGATAACATTAATGGTATAAATGAAATGAAGATTATTATACAAGCCTATGATCCCAGTAAAATTGTCTAAAGATTTCAATAATATCCATGAGATTTGGAGACACGACTTGGAAGTTGGAATGTGGAAAATTTTCCGGGGCAATAAAAGCAGGTCCGAGCATTTTGTAGTCTCTTTGTTGCTTTTTGGAAACTAATCATGATACTGATTTCTTAGTAAGACTCTAGTGTGAGGAAACAAAAAAGGGCAAAAGAAGAAAGGTGAGAACATAATAGGGTGTAGACCAAGGTCAATTAAAATTGGGATAATTTCAAAAACCTCCCCTGAGGTTTATGACAATTATAGCTAGCTCCCCCTAAATTTGTAAAATTGCACTTACCTCCCCTCATTTAATGAAGTGCCAATTATACCCTTAGCCCTGCTACTTTTTTACTTTCCTTCTCCTTCTTCTATTCAAGTCCACACCGCTCTCCTTTCATTACACTCTTTCTCCCTTGTTCCTTTTTCTCGTTAACCACAACCACCGCATCTTTCCCCTCCCTCTTCTCCCTCAAATCACTGTCGCCGCCCTTTCTCTCTCTCTCTCTCTCTCTGAAATCACTCATTGCCCCCTACTCCCATTTTCCTTCACAAATCATCCCTTCTTTACTTTTTCATACCATCTATACCTCTATTCTCTCTATTTTTCTTCTCATCTCCCTTTACAAATTTATCTTCATTATTATTTCACCTTACTCCTTCCTTGGCCAGATTTTTTCTCTCATCACTCTCTTTCCTCCACTTTCCTTCTCTTCCCCTTTTTAATTGTTGAATGGTGCAATGAAGAGAAAATCCCCAAATCCATTTCCTAATCTCATAAAGTTGGTTCTACCATTCTTGAATACCTTACTGATAAGGTATTTAGCTATTTGATTATTTTTTATTTTTGATCCCCATTGGTAGAAAATTCAAAAATAAATTATAAAATTTTGTTGATGTTTGTGATCACTAGGAATTTTCTTGATTAAGAAAATTAGAATTTTGTTGGTTTACTTTGTTGATGATTCGATTTTTTTTTTTTTTTACCTTAGGTTGTTCAACTTGCTGAAAATGCTGCAAAAAGAAAAGAGACACGGGTATTGATGTCTCAAGAATTTTTGTGTGTTTGATGAGGGTAGCATTTGGTGTTTATGGTATATAATTGCATTGTAAGACATTAAATTTGCAAATTATAACTCAAGACAAAAGTAATGAAGATAGTATATTGTAAAAATTCATTTTCCCTATCGTAAATTTATGAAAGGGAAAGATTGGAGCTAATGAATGGTTTGGGTTAAGTTGATCTGCAGAGGATCATTTAGTTTGGTAAATTGTTTGGTATTTTGATAGTTGTGGTCTTGTAGAAAAAAAAAATTGTAGGAGATGTAAATGTTGCACTATAGAGCAAGAGTTTAAGGTATAAAAATTATTGAAAATTTTTTTTTCATTCTATGTTTGGTAGACGTGATACTGATGGAGGTGATAATGGAAAAATTGGAATTGATAGTAAAAAGCCTTAAAAAATCATAAGGCTAATTTAGGACATTCACTTCATATTTTTGTTGACTTTGAGGTTTTGTTACCCAAATAGTAAAAGCAGGGGAGGTAAGTGTAATTTTTTAAACTTGAAGGGAGCTAGCTGTAATTGTTAGAAACTCCAGGGGAGGTTTATGAAATTATCCCATTAAAATTAAGGGCCATAACAATAATCAATGTGGAAATTAATGTCGATAATAATTCATTGTCAGAATTTGGGTTCATCACTATGGAAGATTTACTTCAAATTGTTTATTCGTGCCAATACTCACATATTCTTTATTCAGCCATGCAACTATTTGTTATAAGCATTTGCAATTGAGCCACAATTACGTGTTGAATTACTACAAATTATGAAGTCAAACGAACAATTTGTTATATTATTTTATGAATAGCAGAATAATTATTTATTAAATAACTGGACAAATAATCTCTCAAGTATAAGAGAGCACAAGATTAGTTACTAATTTGAGAATTGTTCTAGTTGATACTTTCTCAAATGCATGAATGCACCATATGAGTTACTAATTTGAGAATTGTTCTATGCAGCATATTAGTTACTAATTTGAGAACCATTATCCAAATTACATACTAAAAATGGAAAGATGAGATTGAATCAGTATGACAAAAAATAAATTTAAAAAACGACGTTGTTTCACATGAAACATAGTTATTCTACAACTTACATAGTTACAGGAAAATGCTTGATAATTACATTGTATTTAACTTGCGGAAAGAAGAAAACGGTAAAATTGTGAATACCTGTGTCCTGAGTCGACGGTTCTCTCTCCTTTGCTAAGTTATCTTCCAGTACTTGTTGAGAGATCAGGGACCATCTGTTTGGCAGAGATATTTACAAATCTAAGAAGGCCACCCAATGACTAGCTTAATCTCATTGGGTTGTAGTCAATTTATAACACTTTATTGACTCCAACCAGTCGCCCACCACTAATTTAATGATTACTGGAAATAATCGTACACTTTATGACACCATGGTATCGGATAATTAACTTAATCGCTAATGAAATCAAGTTTTTATGTTCGAAACTAGGAAAACCAAATTTTGCCTTGTGAGGGACAATATCTAATTAATCAAGGCAAAATTTGTTTTTAAGATTTAGAAATATGTAGTTTACAATCAACTGCCAATAAAGCAAATGAAACGTCTAACAAAAAAGTTGGAAGTTCTGACATCACTAACCAAAAGTTTGATGATGACCCAATTATAGCGTGTGGAATAGGTAATTGAGAGAGAGAAGGTTGAATCTGTCGTGAGATATATTAGTATTGAGAGAGAAGACGAGTGAACGAAGGAAGGAGAAACTTCATGGACTTGTGAGGGCTATTTTTCTCATTTAAAGTAAAACTTGTGAGGGTCATTTTCGTCATGTAAAGTAAAATTACTCTAGCAATAGCGCGTTCCATCAAGCTTTTAGAGAAAGAAATTACCTCATCCTCTCTTCGAAACTCAGACCAGAGTTTTTCTGAGAATCCCAATTCGTTTTGCTTCATTTTCTTATCCAATTGTTTCTTTATAATTCAACAAAGGAAATTAGCCCTCAAAAGGCGAAAACTTGTTCAATTTTTAGAGGATCCTCAAAAAGGTTTTTGTATGGATATCATTAGTGTATACACCAAATTTTAACTCCCAATTAAATATTTTCACCATTGAAAAGCCTTATTTTTGCATTTTAATTGTCATTCCTAAAATACATGAAAAAAAAAGCCCAAATTTTAAGTACCACGAGAAAAATGGAAATTTTGGTTCTAGCAATCATTTTCAAATTTCTAAAATACTTTTATATTTTTAAGTTTTTTTCTAATTTTTTGTGATTTTTGAAAGTCGTTTATTGTTTATTTGAAAATTTTAATAATTTTTTTTTATCAATGACACAGATCCCAAAAAAATTTGTGCTGTGATTCTTAGGTAAAATTATTTCATCAACATGTTTTTATGACTATAAATTAACTACAAAAAAATTTATAATTTTTATTTTTCTAAGTATTTTTTATTAGTTTTTATCATCTAACTAGTACGAATTAAACGCTGCCAAATGAATCCTCAGATCTTTTTAGTTATTTCCGCCTCTCTCATCGCATCAATATCATCACCTCACCACCACACCTCACCTTCTCCATACCTTAACATCAGTCGTACCTTCCTTACCCCTTTCTCCATGATTCACTCATCATCTATTTTTGGATTTTTCTCACAATTTTATTTCAATCACAATTCCACACGGCATTATCACTCCTAATTTTTTGGGCATGGCACTTACAATTTTCATTTGTAATAAGTTCACCGTACAGATAAAATGGACCAACGATGGATGGCTGAAATTGGGTTATGCTAGTCAAATTTGAAGACAAAAAACGATATCATTTTAAAGTAAAAAGTGGTTATAAATTTTTCCAAATCAACTATATGTCTTCACTAACTAGTTATATATCTTCATTAATTATTCACACAGCCTCCAACTTGTCTTAACTAGCATGGGGTCAACTTGCAAAGCTCCGTATCCTTTTTTCTTAGATTGCCATCATCTTCATCCCCAAACTTCACGAAATTATACAAACTCTCTCCATCTCTACTCTCTCTCTTCCTAACACATCACACACAAACACATCCACAGACACTTTCACGCTTTGTTTTTCACTCAAATACAAAAGCACGCACATCATTTCACTCTCGCTCATCAGTTGAGACACAGCAGCATACACACAAAACACTCACAGAAAATACAATCACTTACGTATGCACATAGAATTATTCTCGATTGCACTTACTTGTCAAATTTGCATCCATATACATTCTAATATAGTTGGATAAAAAGTATTAATCTAAATAATTTCTCATAGTTTTTTTTTAAATATCCCAAAATTCTAGTAATTTTTTTCATTGGTTAATATTAAGATTAGTAATATATCTTGTTTACATAGAACATATGATATATTAGGCCTTGTATAATGGATAAGATGCATAACACTCCTAACAGTACAAATTGAATCATATGGAATATATTGTTCTCTCATTCTAAGATATTTTAAATTTATATTTGAGAATCCCAATGTGTTAACATGTGCTTGCAAATTACCATTTCCTCATCCCTTGCGAATCAAATTCAATGATAAAGACCTAATTAGTTTTCTATACAATTCACCCAGTTCGTTAACTAAAGAATCAAAGATGGGGCAAATGTATAAATGGACATGACTTTAGAATAGTTAATGAGCTGAGGAGTGGCTTTTCATAACTTTTCCTAGATAAGATTCTTAATCTCCTCCTATTTCTAAAAAAAAAAAATTTGACAATGAAAACAATTTGGGACATTGTTTCCTTTAACACTCCCTCCATGTGCGACTCGAATTAAATCCATGAACTGAAAAAGGTAGATTGAAGAAAACTCGAGAACTAAAACAAGGTTAAGAAAAAATTGAGTCGTGTGTGAAAATGAGAATAAAGCCTAAAACCTAACTCTAATACCATATTAAAGGACTTGAACTACCATCTCAAAATCAATTGGCAATCAGTAGTGTGGCACATGCACCTTATTAATTAGTTTAGTATTTTTTTAAGATTTCAATATAGGACAATATTCTTTGGAACATAATATCTGTTTTGTAGTTTGATAATTGGAAGCATGTGGAACGAAAAAAGGAAGGAGACTCTCGCTTTTGGCACAGCTGAAAGAGCTTACCTTTCTTCTGTAATTTTTTCTCTCTTTCTATTTTTGATATATTTCTTCCTTAATTTTTTTTCTCTCTTTCTATTTTTAATTTACTTGTTTATCGTCATTTTGAACTGTCCACTAAGGCAAACGATCAATATGATTGGCAAAGTGATAACCTTATTTCCCAGGAGAGAGTGGTAGTAAATGAAAGAATTGTAAGAAATTATTGTAGTAAATTGATAATTCATAAGAACTAATTTAGGGAATGCAACTAATCGTGAACGTCAAAAGAAGTTGACCAATCAAAACTAATATTAGTACTATTTTTGAGAGCGGATGCATCTTATGAATATCAATCATTAAAGGAAGCAAACGAGATTTTAACAGGAATGTAATCAAACGTTTCTTTTTCTTTTTTGGAGAAAAACTAATTAATACTACGAAATCACCAGGCTAGGTGATATTAATAGTTGAAAAATCTTCTGAGGCTCTCGAGGGATAATACAAGACTGGCTTGGGAGGAATTTGTAAGGCCTGAAAGGTATCATTAGCCCTACACATTCTTCATTCACTGTCATTACGGATATCATTAGCCCTATTATAAGTACGGGTTTTGATGATTTCTCTCAATATGTTTAGTTTGGTAATAGAATGGGTATTATTTTCCAAATGGGTTAATGAATTCGATAGAATATTGTTTTGAGGGGAATTATTGAGTTAACAATTAATTACTTTCATTCTGATTTAAGAATAACGATAATTACTTTTTAAACATTAACAATAAGTGTCATTGCTACTGATACGCATTCTCTTCCCTAATTCGCTTAAACCAAACACCCTAAGTCTACTCTTAATTTTAATTCTCCCATTTTGTTTGAGTTACTTGCGTGATGGGGGGAATGAGGTGGTATTGTGCTATCTAGTAGCCAAGAGCAGCATCCATACAAAGATTGGAAGGATTGGAAAAGGCAAACAAAGAACAGCTGAAAGAGGTTAGATGGGGAAGGATTGGAAAAGGCAACGGGAAGGATTACTTTTTCCCTCTATTTTTCTCATATGGAACTAATTGTAAAGGTTGAAGAGGTCAGTTCGAGCTAAGACAACACCGAGCAGCTCTCAACTTTTCACTCGACCTGCACAACAAGAAAAAATTGGAATGATATAAGGAAAATCGTCATAAACACTTTGATGCTTAAGTCAGATACAAGCATAGGTAATCCTTTGAAGTAATTTATGGTCATTAAAGAGTGTCATACCTTTGCCTTCAATGAACAGTTTTTATAGGCATAATGGGTCATGGGATTAACTTGGTTAATTAGGTCAACTCCTCCTCATTACCCTTTGGACAGTAGACTAAGCCATAAGTGAAGTGATGTTTACAGAGGAAATATATGCACATAGGATACAAGTGTCGCTATTTGAGTGGTCAAGCATGTTCTTATCTTCAGACGTCAGATGCAATTAATAGTCAATTCCCAATATTTACTGTACAGTTTGCGGGCTAAACGTTAATGCAATTCTTAGTACAGAAAGAATTGGGTAGCTGATGGAGAGAACAGAGAAGAAAGTCTGGCAATATTGCCCATAAGAGGGGGGAAAATCAATATAGCTCTTTGTAACTTAATTTGTTTAAAGTGTAGGTTTAAACCTTTATTGAGGATAAAAAGAAGCATGATGTTTATTTTTGTTTGTATTTCGGACTCGCAATGTGTTAAGACATGCCTGCAAATTACCATTGCCTCGTCCCTTGCTAATCCGATTCAATGATCAATAGTTAATTAGTTTTTCTAGATAAGTCATAAAACCCTGTTGTTTTCGGATAAACCACCTGATCCTAATTGTTTAAAAAGCTATATATCACTCTTTGACGAAAATTACCTTCCATAATGGTCTGTGAATAAAATATTCAAATTGCTTCGTATAAGTACTATAAATTACCATTGGTGATGTATAGCTTTTAAAATCATAAGGGGATTATGTGGTTCATCTAAAAATCATAGGGGGGATAAAGTACATTTTGCTTGAAAAAATACATTTAAGCATAGAGATGAAATTGTTAAGCATTACGATAATTTGAACATTTTATCCACATTTCATCACAGAAGCTAATTTCGGTCACTTTGACATTTTAACTCAAACCATAAGAGGGTGGTGTATAACTTTTTGAATCATAAGGTAGTCATGTGATTTATTTGAAAATCACAGGGTATCCGGTATTTTACCCAAGAATTGAAGATGAGGCAAATGTATGAATGGACATGAATTTTTTTTTATTCCTTAACAAATGAATGGCAATAACTTTATAATAATTAATGTGGTCATAGGTAACTTTTCATAATTTATCCTAAATGAGATTCTTTGCCTTCTTTTTCTATATAAACCTTTGAACTTGAGTAATTTAGTGTCGATACTTTTGCAAGTGAACAAATAATCTGACTTAATAAAGCCAATTCTTCAGCCAATTTACATGATAATTGGAGGCATAAAGAACGAAAAACGGAAAGAGAGGGATGGGATTTTTCTCGCTGTTGACACAGCAGAAAAATAAGTAATTATTTTTCTTCTCTAATTCTTTTTTCTCTTTCTCTTTTTTTTTTTTTTCAATTCTCTATTGTTTTTCTGAACTTTCCCATTAAGGCATACGATCAATAAGGCTGTGAAAGTGATAACCTTATTTCCATAGGAGAGAATGGTAACTAATGTAAATTGTAAGAAATTGGAGTGATGAAGTGATAATTCACAAGAAATAACTTAGGGAATGCAACTAATTGATGAACAGCAAAGAAGTCGACCAATCAACAGTAATATACTCTTTTGGGTACGAATATCAATCATCAGAATAAACAAACAAGATTTTAATGGAAATGTAATCCAAATTTGTCATAGTGAAAGAACTGATTAATACTACGAAATCCCCAGGCTAGGTTATATTAACAATTGAAAAACCATCTGCGGCTCTTGAGGGAGAAGAAAACACTGGTTTGGGAGGAATCTGTAAGGCCTGGAGGCTTCCTTCTAACATCTCTACCACGTTAGTTATTGACGGTCGGCTCGAAGGATCAGTTTGTATGCACCATAGGCTGACTATGATCATCTTTCTGGCAAGTTCATTCTCGTCTTCATTCATAATCCCATCCAGGCCAAGGTTCTCACCTTGATCTATTCTTCTATAAACCCAATCAGGAAAGTATATTTCACTGCTATGTTCTACTCCAACCTCGATATTTTTCCTTCCTCCAACCATCTCAAAGATCATCATCCCATAGCTATAGACATCTGACTTATGGGATACCCCTCCAAAGCTTTTGCAAACAACTTCCGGGGCTATATATCCATGGTTCGCCGTCGCGGATCGCGGTCGCGTCGCGGTCACGGTTGTTCCACATCCGTCGCGGTGTATCGGTTGAATATCGGGTGATACACACATTATAATATATAAAAATTTTTAAAAAATCTAAAAAATTACTAAAAATAAAAAATACCATAACTAACACAATTATCAATTAAATTTGTTAAATACTTGCATTGTCATATATAGTCACTAATTATTTAAATAAAGTAATGTTGCTTAACCTGTAGACCTGTAACATTAGTAATAAATGATTTTAGCATCAATTTTAAATGACATCACTTAAATAGAAGAATAAAACCATTATATCTTATATAATACAATAAAAATTATACAAAGGAAATAGTAATAGTTTACTTGAATACAAGAAAAGAAAGAGATACATATCAAATAATATTACAAAATACAAAGACACAAAGAAGCAAGTGTTCTTACCATATTCTCAATAACAATTTCCATCATAAATTGATCAATTGCAATGCCCAAGTGATTGATCCCAACTGACATGGTAAAAGATTAAACCTATAACTGGGGAAGCTGTTCTCGCAAGTTATAAAGTTTGTATACTGTAATTTGCAAATGTTGATCTATGTAGTACTATTCTTTATTGCATAGCACCCAAGAATATGTGTGACTACAGAGAGTTAGGTTATGTTTTCAGCACTTAATAAAATCTAGTGTTAGTTTATGTTTTCAGCACTTAATAAAATTTAGTGCTAAATGATAGTAACAGTCAAATGAGCACATCCAAAATTATGAACACCCACAAGTCCACAAGAAAGAATGAAATTACGCCAGTTGCGACCTCCCCGGCTAACTGCAAGATCCGATGGAGATGAACGTACAATTGGCCCATCATTGTACCCAAAAGGCATATGCTCATTGCCTTTATGTGTACGACATGTGTTTAATAATTGTTACAATTTACAATATTTTTGGTGGATCATTCTAGTATATGATTATTAGTCTTCAACTTTTTGTTTTCCTTTTAGGAAGGAGGGTTGTGTTTACATCTCTAAGTTTTTGGGTCCATAACGGTGCATATCGATATATATCGCCGAGATCTCGGCCGATATTCACCGATACGGTGTCATACCGGTCATATCAGTGGATATCGCCGATTTTTCGGTGATATGTATCCGATATAGTTCAAAAGATGATGCTGGTAACGGTATCGTAACGGTAGGCTCCCGTTCCAGTTACGACTCGGGTGATACGTCGCGGACTCGGGTGATATGGCGAACCATGTATATATCCAATCGTTCCTCGTGCGCCTAGTATTGACACAATTCTTTCTTTGCCAAGGCAAAGTTTAGCTAGTCCAAAGTCAGATATTTTAGGACAAAAGTCTTTATCAAGAAGAATATTGTGAGGCTTTATATCAAGGTGCACTATTCTAGTATTGCAACCACGATGCAAGTACTCCAGTCCTCGAGCAATGCCAACTGCAATTTTGTATAATGTTTGTAATCCCAATTGACGACCAGTTGAGGATATCCCACCATATATAAACTTATCCAGGGATCCATTAGGCATGAATTCATATACGAGAGCCCTTTTGCGACCTTGGAAACAAACCCCAAAAGAGTTACAATATTGACATGGGAAGTCCTGCTGATGCTTGCCACCTCATTGATGAATTCTTCTCCACTTCCTTTTGATTCCTTTAAAACCTTGACTGCTATAGGACTGCCATCCATGGTTTAAAGTCGCGGTCGTGGTCGCGGTCGCGGCTCGTACCGTTCCACCTCGGACTCGGCATATCGGTCGCGGTCTCGGCGAGACACATATTTTAAAATAATTTTTATTTTAAAAATTATAGATAATAATTCAAAATACAAAAAAATTTTGCTAAACAAAAATAACTAAAAAAATTAATAAAGAAAATCTTTAAAATATACTATTTTTACCGATATAAAAATAAGTATATATCTTTTAAACATTCAACACAATGCTATCACAAACAAAATCAAAATAATGTAAACTTAATTTTAAAAATAATAATTGTAGAAGTAAATGAAAAAATAGTAAGAAGACTTAATTTTTTCATGACATGTTCACGCGTTATAATTGTCTCCAGGGAATTGAAAATAAAATGTCAGAAGATATTTTGTGATCCATGCCTATATTATATGACTAAAAGTATTTTGTAAATTCGTTGTTAGAAAAAAATATTAATTTTTTTATTTTTTATTTATTATTTTGCAATCTAAACTAATTTCTTTTTTCTTTTATTAATTAATTTTTTTCTTTTTTCTTTTCTTTTCTCTAATTCCCTTACCCCTCCCACGGTATTTTGCCCAACCCGGCTGTTTTGTCTCCTCCCCTCCTCTCTACTCCCCAGTCCGCCCCCCACCATTCTCAATCTCTCTATCCTCCTTGCCCACCACCCACAACCGCCCTCTCTTCTCTGTCTCTCCCTTTCTCAGCCACCGCCCTCGCCACCACCGCCGCCACAACCGCCCATCCATCTCTTTTCTCTCTCTGATCCACCATCTTCTTCCTCTTTCTCAGATCCGCCGCCTACCACCCACTATCTCTCTCCGCCCGTCGCCTCCATCTGCAAAAAATGGTACCCCCCGTCGTCTTGTGATTGTGATTTGTTGGTTTGTATAGCGGTGGCTGTGATTTGGTGTGGTTAATGGCTATGGAGGGGCTGATATGTTGGTGATTTTTGGTGGTTGGGTGGATGTTTTGGTTACTTGGGTGAAGGAAGAAGTGGATGATGGTGGCGGTGGTGGGTTTTTGGTAGTGGGTTGCTGGATGTTGAGAGGGGAGGTGTTGTTTTTCCGGTTTGGCTGAGTTGACTCGGAAGACTCGGTTGCGACTCGGCCGATTTTCTTCGATTCGGAGACAATTCGGTCCGAGTCTACCGAGTTTCGGCGAGTTCTCGGCGAGTTTACCGTCTCCGAGTAGTATCGGAACGGTATCGGACCGGAGAACTCCGTTCCGGTGACGACTCGGCCGAGTCATCTCCGACTCGGCCGAGTCTTTGAACCATGCTGCCATCATGTAACTTACCTTTGTATACACAACCATAGCCTCCTTGACCTAGCTTGATCTTAAAGGAGTTTGTCATCTTTTTTACCTCAGAATAATAGTACCTTTTTGGTCCCACTGATTCATAATTCTTAAGAAAAGCTTCAACATTTTTGAACTTCTCTGTTCTACCACAAATTTCAAAAATGAGAACTTCTTTCTGAAGCAGTAGGCCATAATTACTAAAATCACAAAGCCAGCAACAGGTGCAGCTGTATGTAGCAGAAGAACTCAGTTAGTACAAAACTTTTACTACTAAGGCTAAAAATTCCATTTTGCAATTGAGTTGATGGCAATATATTTAAACCTCTGCAATCCTCTTAATCTCTGTTTATATTTGGGTTACTTTTTGTAGGACGATGGGGGTGGTAATGGAAAATAGAGATTCTAACAAGCCACCAACAGCACAAAGGAATTAGCAAACCGAAAAGAGATTTGGTTGTAAGAGAACAGGGCACAGTTTGAAACTGGAAAGAGAAAAAATTTACCTGTTTCAACTATTATCACCATACCTTTCTCTGTTCCTGCAAGATGTAACGATCCGTTAGTCTTCCAGCACAACTCAAACGAAAATCTTTCAACATTTGTTGGATGTACACCAGTGAGGCTCTTACAATTTGGCATGTATGAAGTGGAAAATGATTGACTTGTCCTAAGTGCAGCACGATATAAATTGCAGCTTTAACATTCTATTATATTGCTCACAAGGAATAGTAACATTATGCAGGTTGAAAAGTAATATAAATGCAGCAGATCAAAGATATTCTAATATGCACTGCTTAAGAGTTAATATCTTTGCTTCAGATATTTGGCCTGCATTGGCACCTATATCAACTTTAGCGCAAAGTAAACTTTTCGTCCAGCGTTGACTTTCTTTCGTAGACAGATGCCACTTAACTTTATCTTTTTTGTTTTCTTTGAATTTATAAATTTGGGCATCATCTTACCAGACAATTCTGCCCCTTAAACTTTATTATTGCACGAGTGTTGAATGGAATTCACCCGTACAATTAATTGGACTTAACCTTTCTATCCACATGTTACTTTTCCAATTGACTTCCAATATTAATTTTCTTTAGTAGTCCCTTAATTCGCGTCTTCACTTCTTTTACAAGAAGTTTTGAAGTAATTTTCATTATCCCAAATCCCAAATTATAAATGTCAAAGAAGTTGAAAATTGCTATATGCAATACAAATAAAATAAAGCTAAAAAAAAAAAGAAGAAGAAGAAGATGTAACTCAATTTGGCAATTTACAATGAGCATAAAGTTTGAAATTTTGATATAACTTTGACAAAAGGATTAGTTTGGTGAAGGAACAAGAATAGAAAAGAGACTCAGGCAACAGACAGAATGTGTTAACCCAAAGAAAAAACATCTTAACGTTGCCCCAGCTAAGAAAGAAATGCATACAAAACCAAGCAGTGAAAACACATGCCTGACACAGCTCCCTGGAGAACGCCCCACTGGTCACTAAGGGCCTCATTGAGCCTCCTCCCCCTAGGTGTTTAGTGTAGTTGTGTGTGTGTGTGTGTGTGTGTGTGTGTGTGTGTGTGTGTGTTTAGTGTAGGATCCCTTTGCTCAGTGTGTTTAGCGTCGCTATGTGTATGTGCGTCCCTTCCAAAAAAGGGGAAGACACACACATATGAGTACAGACATGAAGATATATTACTTAATGCAACAGCTTTGATGTCTAGCTATGGCCTACCTTTTTCTGCAGTGGCGGCACAGCGTGATTTCTCCGACGGGTCACACATGTAATCTTCTCCGTGACACTGATAATAACAATCATCGAACACTTGCCACTCAATTTCAAACTCGGCAGTCAATAATTGAAACATATCAATGGTCTCTGGGTAATTGTCCATGAAAACCACCGGAAAATTTAAAGGTGCGCAATTTGATACAATGATTGGATCATGGAACTCTGAAGAAGGATGATATGGTGGATTATGATTCAAGATTACACGTGTCATAATTTTTGTACTTGTACCCGTGGAAAGCATCATTTAACTCCCGGCTTGGTTCGGAATTTGTGATATTGCATTTGAACAAAGTGACAGTTTGCGAAATTGGGTATGGATTAGAATGAGAGTCTGGAAGACCCATATCATAGACAAAAAACTCGCATGTTTGGTTATCCAGAATTGATTGAAACCAGAGATCACGAAGCTTGACCATAGAGTCGTTAATGGACACAGCATCAAACCAGGCCGTTGCAGGTGAAAGTGGAATTTGTGAATGACGTTTAGCATCACACTCGACCGTGCACAACCCACAATCAGGATGCGACCCGTCGGTATAAGGGAATCTCCAGTTCATCAAACTAGAGTTTCCACAATTAGAATACTTTGGGCAAGCAAAAGGGAACTGGCCATCTTCTTGAGCAGAAAGAGGCAGTAAATGAAATAATAGTAACAAAAAGAAAGCCAGAAACAATCCAACATCCATATTGAATTCCCAATCTGGCAAAAACAGAAATAAACTTTCTACGGGAACCAAAGTATGAAGTTTACGTAACGTAGACCAGCTTTTAAGACGCGTAAGTTGACATGCCAGGACTTGTGGAAACAGAATAAGTTCGCTAATTGTTGTGAAGGAAATTGCAATGCACTTGCACATTGACTTACAAGTCGCAATCGAAATATCAAACTCTGTTTACTTGGTCCCTTCAGAACTCCAGAGACGAGTACATTAAATCAAATAACAAAGAAGCTCAGCCACTTCTACGTTTTCCAAAAGCTGAGATGGCAAGCGCCATGTACGATATAGATACATGTATACCTCTAGAAAGTATATTGCTCCTTGTATTGCTCATATTTTGTTCCTCTCTTCAATTTTTTAGTGATAAAGGGAGGATCCACAATTTATTAATTAACATGAAAAATTTCATGGTTGATGTAATAGATTTTAATTATTTTATGTTCGATTGAAGTAGGATGCAAATAAATTTAATTAAACTATTTACATTGCAAAATTTATTAAATAAACAACGTTAGAAAATTTTGTCGCTAGAGTTGCTGTAAAATTGTCCACCTCAAGTTGCTTACAAATTCAGGAGAGAGCTCCACAGTGATTTAGTTAGGCTATTGGTCTTGGCAGACTGAGCTAATTCACGTGTTACTATTAGCATCTCGTTAAATCCGTTGAGCAAATGGATGATGCTTTTCTGATTAAACATTCTAACTTCTGTCATAATTATTAATGTTTTTTCACCCTTCAGTATTACATATAGATCGAATACATTGGTTTACGCATCATGTAAATTATTCAATAAGATAATATTAATGGTATGCGCAACGTTTCAAGATAATTAAATGAAACGAAGATAAGTATACAAGCCTATCCGAGTGAAATTGTTTAAGGATTTCGATAACTCCATGAAATTGGCGGTAATAATACAGAGGAGACGACTTGGAAGTTGAAATGTGGAAAATTTTTCAGGGCAATAAAAGCAGTTCGTTGTGTAGTCATTCTGGACTTCTGATCCAACCCTAGGTTGCACACTTGACACGTCCTCTCCCTTGATCCTGTCCTCACGATTTGTTTCTCTTTTCATTTCCTACAAGTTGAACACGGTGTAAATGTTCAACATTATGGTATAACTTTATAGAATTGTCATGTAACCTTTTTTAATGCGAAACGATGACTTTTTGGAGACAATTTATTTTGTTTTACTGGTTCAATCACGTCTGTCAATTTTTTATCTTTAAATCTGGATCATAAAAAAAATGGCACTTGTAAAGCGTCATTTCCGTCCTCTCCAATTTCTTTTCCAGAGCTCTTTAGAAACTAAGGGATTCTTCTTAATAACTTCTGATTTTTATAAAAACTAATTTTAGAAAAGATGAAAATCAATTACTCATGATTTTAGCTTAAAAAATCAAAAAATATAGTAAAGAAAAAGCAGTTGAAAACATCACAAAATAAATTTTTCAAAAATCAAAAGCTAAAATCAGGTACAAAAAAAAACTATTGAGAACAAACCCTAGTTATGAGACTGATTTCTTAGTAAGCCCACAGTGGCCCATCCACCCCCAAATAAAAAAAAAAGGCAAAAGAAGAAAAGTGAGAACACAATAGGTCAAGGCCAATCAAAATTAAGAAAAGTGAGAACACAATAGGTCATGGTCAACCAAAATTAAAGACCATAATAAATATCAAAGTGGGAATTAATGTGGGTAATGAGTCATTGTCAAAGTCTGGGTTCATCACCATGGAAGATTGACTTCAAATTGTTTAGTCATGCCAATACTCGCATGTTCTTTTGTCAGTCATGCAAAGTGTTGAGTTACTACAAATTATGAAGTCAAACGAACTATTTGTTATATTATTCTATTAATATCAGAAAAATTATTTATTAAATAACTAGACAAATAATCTCTCAAATATAAGAACGCACAATATTAGTTACTAATTTGAGAATTGTTCTAGTTGATACTTTCTCAAATACAGGAATGCACCATATTAGTTACCAATTTGAGAATTGTTCTAGTTGACACTCTCTTAAATATAGAAATGCAGCATATTAGTTACTAATTTGAGAACCATTATCCAAATTCCACACTAAAACCTCACTAACACTCGATCTACCCTATTCTTTGTTTTTCTTCTTGAGTTCCGCACCTGATAGAATTCAATAAAACAACGTATAAAATACATCTCATACAAAACAGCAAAGAGAATAGCCATAGTTTTCAAAATGTCAGTATACAGATCACAATGTTTGGCTTTGGTAGTAAAATTCAGAGTGCACTTAAAAAAGCTAAGCGAGTAGGTGATCAGTTTCATATAGAAAATTACCATTTCAAATCTTTGGTTTAACCTTAAATGAGATGACAGCATGAACCTATTTCAAATCTATTCATAAACAAGCTTTGTACAGCATCAATTGCTTCCCCCAGTTAATAAACTCATTTCAAATCTATTCGAAGGATTTGCAGTTGTGAAATAGTCCTTTTGGACTACATGATTCAGACTGTAAACTATGACATCAAGAAGTTGAGGAATCTGCTACTAATAATCTTGGGGGTGAAGACAAGAAAGGCTTAGGTGGCATTTCTAAGCATTCCATGCTTCCTTCTAACATTTCTAGCACCCTACTCATTGATGGCCTTTTTACAGGAAAAGTTTGTATGCACCACAAGCCAGCTATTACCATCTTCTTAGCCTTCTCGTATTCATCTTTGTTTGTAATACCGCAGAGACCAATTTCCTCCGAGACAAGATGATCATGTATCCAATGTGGAAAATAGAATTCACTTGTGAGATCTACTATAGCATCTGTGTCTTTCTTTCCTCCAACCATTTCCAAAATCATCATTCCGTAGCTGTAGACATCGGATTTGTGAGATACTTCTCCAAAAGGTCGACAAAACACTTCTGGAGCAATATATCCTATAGTCCCTCTTGCTCCCAACAATGATATTTTACTTGCTGTATCAGGGCATAGTTTTGCAAGACCAAAGTCGGAGATTTTTGGACGAAAATCTTTGTTTAGAAGAATGTTGTGAGGCTTTATATCAAAATGCAAAATTTTCGTGTTACATCCTCTATGTAAGTATTCCAAGCCTCGACCAATTCCAACTGCAATTTGAAACATGTTCGCCCATCCTAGTTGACCATCTGATGGGGAATTCCCGCTGTAGATGTATTTCTCAAGGGATCCATTTGGCATGAATTCATAAACTAGAGCCCTTTTGGAACCCTCAAAGCAGAATCCTAAAAGAGAGACAATGTTAACATGTGAAGTTTTACTGATACTTGAAACTTCATTGACAAATTCTTCTCCATTGTCTTTTGAGTCATGCAGAACTTTAACTGCCACAAAACTGCCATCACGTAACACTCCCTTATAAACACAACCATATCCCCCTTGGCCTAGTTTGTCCTTGAAGGAGTTGGTAATTTTCTTAATATCTGAATAATTGTATCTTTTAGGAGCAAGGGAGCCATTGTTCCTAAGAAAGGCTTCAATATTATCATGCTCCTTTGCTTTCTTCCTGAATCTAATAGGATAACCAGAAAAATGTTTTCTTTTTATACATAAGCAGAGAATAACTGCACCTAGAATTCCAGAAGCAGAAATGCCTGCATTACAAAAGGAAAAAGTGAAACCTGGATGTGAAATTCAAGAACTCCTGAAATAGTGGAATCTCACATTTACAAGAATTTCTATCAGCAACGTAAAGATTACCTACTACTACTTTGAGCACCAGATTTCTTTTGCTTCCTGCAACAAAAAGCAGCAGCCATGTTTCACGGATAAGACCAAAAAAGTGTAACCCTGTTTATAAAATTAAAAAGAATAAAATACCCAGCATCCCAATATCCCCTGTGGTTTTCAAAAAAATCACATGATCCCTTATGGTTCAAAAAATTGCAGATTAGCCCCTCTGGTTTGGGTTAAAGTTTTAAACCAACGGAAATTGCTTTCCGTCATGGTCTACGGGTAAAATATCCAAATTACCCTAGTATAAGTGCTAATATAGCCAGGAGGTGTAACTTTTGGAACCATAAAAGAATTATGTGATTCATTCGAAAACCATAGGAATGTAAAGTGTATTTTGTCCAAAAAATTATATGCAAACAAAGAAACAAAACAGTTAAGCACCGGAGTAATTTGAACATTTTATCCGAGCCATGACAGAAGGCAATTTCTATTTCTTTTTCACTTTAACCAAACCATAGCGGGTCATGTATTGCATTTTGAACCAAGCCATAGGGGCTTAGGAAGGGGATCATGTATTACTTTTTGAATCATAAGGAGTCATGTGGTTTTTCTTAAAACCACATGGGTAAAGTGTAGTTTACCCAATTAAAAATAATGCTAAAGTATCATGTTGCACATATTTTTACTAGAACTCACTAAAATTGAAGAACTATACTATCAATTAGGCTGCCTTATGTATTTTAGAAGCATTTGAGGTCCTTCCCTTGCTTGGCTACCCAAGGAGGGGCTTATGCCTGGTCCTCTGGACTCAGTTTACAAGTCAATTTCTAGAATAGTAAACCGAGGAGCTATTTTTTCATTATTCTAGAAGATAGACTTATGCTACACGATTATGTTATGTCTAATACTGATGATATAAATCATAATGGAAGATAACTCTAAATCTTGTGGCTCAGCCAAAAGAAGGGGTTTCAAAGAAATGGACTAAACTCATTTCACCAATATTAGGCAGTGGATAGACTTGGTTACCTGAGTTACAACTCCAAGGACGAGGGCCATCAGGACAGAAACATCTTAAACTATAGGTGTTTACATCAAAACCGCAACGACCGCCACTTCTTGTACACTCACGGCAGTCACTGGACGCCCAGCCTAGGACAATTCCCCTTCTCAACAGCTCGGTATAGTTCCCAATAATTCCAGCAGTTCCGTCACTTGCATGCAGTTCCACTGGTGTCAGCACAGCTGATTTGCATTCTTCCAGTGCATACTTCAAGTTTTTATCCTTGTCTAACATTGCCAGACCCCAGTAATCCCCATTCACATCGCCACAGCTGACCTTGTATCGCATAAGTTCCTCAGACATTGATTTGTTGCAATTGGAAAGCAGATATAATTTCGACACCGAATTGATATAGAAAGTTGCCATCTCGTTTGCAAATGTTAAGTTTCTTATTTGTAGAAGACAGCTTTTATTTGAGCTTGAAACAGCTGCATTATAGACTCGAACAGAACGATTTTGGTAGAATATCTGATCAACTACATATTCTTCTGGAACCAATTGTAGAACTGGATATCCATGCTCGTTACAATTGAGCTCATATCCGGGATATCCACAATAAGATGGTTGCTGGCCGGAAATACGGAAGGGATAACTGATATTGAGGCCATTGCCACAGTGTTTAGGCGCACATGCTTGGTAGTATGGATCAAGGCTAGAAGTATTTTGCCATAAAAGAAAAGAGAACGAAATGATAAGGTATAAAGAGAATACTTGATTTCGAAAGGGAATTTGATACATATCTTGATGATTAATTTTCAAGTTGAAAAATTCGATACATTGAGAGAAGTCGAAAATTTTCCTACTTTTTTCCTAAGTTGGGATTGTCGAGAGATCAGTGGCCATTCGTTAGGATGAGAGATAATCAAGTCCAAAGGCTCAGAGGAAAATGTTTTTAAAGGTAAATAGTCAAGAAAGTACTTAGAGAAAAATTGTACAGAAAGATACAAGTCGACGGTTCTCTCTCTAAGTTATTTTTCACAAGTCAATTTATAAACCACTAACTCCACGTTTAGTAAACTGGAATGGTCCTAAAATGGAAAGACCATTCCACCCAAAATGTGTGTCCTCCGAGAATGGACTGGAAAAAAATTTTCAGTCCATTGTTTGGTAACTCAAGTTAGAATAGAATACCTATACCTTTTTCAACATTTGGTATAATCATATTTAGATATTATAATGGAATAAAATATATATTATTTTGACTTAATTGCAGTTAATTATTTGCACTAAAATATATCATATTTTTATTTTGTTTGTTTATAATTCTATGCCTACAAAAGACTTTAATATTTTTAATTTTAAAATTCTTATGTTCTTGCTAAAATTAAATCAATTATACTCTTTAATTAATTTAAAATTTTTTTATAATTGTTAGCATTATAATTAAAAATGTGAAAAAAAAATTAATAATGAAACTACATTCACAATTTAATTTATTAATAAAAGTTTAGTTTTTACACATTTGCATAAAATTTAAAAATAGTATTTTAAACATTTTTGTAGCAAAAAAAATTCTATAAAAAATTATTAATTGAAGTTATAAAAACTTAATATTTTTTTAAATTTTAAAAATAAAAATTAGGGAATGTATCCTAGGTAAAAAAAAATTAGCAGAAAAAAAGTGTGAGGATAAAATGAACTCCTATTTTTAAGGCCTTTCCGTGATAAAGTTGGAAAGGCCTTTCTCTAGATTTTGTTGAAGAATGGGATTCTAGGAAAAAACTGGAATCGCATTCCAAGTGAGATAGACCTTTCCAACTTAAAATGTTCATACCAAACATGCGAATGGAATAGACAAGTTGGAAAAGTCTTTCCATTCCACTCCATTCCCGCGTACCAAACGTAAGGTAACAGAGTCATTTTCACAAATTAATTTTTGCCCCACCAAAAAATCAACTATGTCTTCTCACGCCATTATCTTCATAAATTACATAGATTTGAATTAACATTTCTTAATTACTTGTTACTCTGAACTCATCTCAAGACAAATTCATGGCTCTGCTGCCACTGGTCATTAACCAGCCACCCACCACTAATTTAACGATTACTAGAAATAATCACACACTTATATGACACCATGGTATCGGATAATTAATTTAACTGCTAATACAATCAAGTTTTTATGTTCCAAACCAACAAAAGCCAATTTTGTCTCGTGAGTGACAAGTACTAATTATTGAAGGCAAAAATTTATTTTTAAGATTTAGAAATGGGTAGTTTACAATCAACTGCCAACAAAGCAAATGAAACGTCTAAAAATATAGTTGGAAGTTCTTACCTCACTAATCAAACGTCTGATAATGACCCTTTATAGCGTGTGGAATAGGCAATTCGGTTTTGAAAACTATTGGGAGAAGGATGAAAGAGAGATGGACTGAGTCAACTCAAAAAAATAGAGTGAAGAATCAGAGAACGTGCTCAGAAAATGAGGCCCGTCAATCCTTTAAAGTCTAACGACTTGACATTTATTAAAGTTTAGTGACTTGACACTAGTCGCACTAGAATATATTAAAGAGAGAGATATCGGATTTTTAGAGAGAGAAACATATCTTTCTAACGACTTGACACTAGTCACACTAGAATATATTAAGAAGAGAGATATCCAATTTTTAGAGAGAGAAAAATATCTCTCTCTTTCCAAAAATGGGGCCTAGTATTTTGTTGAAAACTCCAATCGCTTTCTACACCTACTCCTTTAATTGGTTTTTATATAATTCAAGGTCAATCTTATTTGGTTAAATTGAATTGATAGATAAGTATTAGGCGCGTATGAGGATTAATTTATGTGATAAATTAATTTTAATAGTTAAAATGCAATTAGTTATGTCTTGCAAAACAAAGAATATAATAGAATGTTTTAGACATGGGATACACTATAAATACCCATTAAAGCCTAAACACTTGATACAACCCACATTCAAATTTTATATCTTGTCTGAGCAAGTTTTTTTAAATGCCAATACTACCCTTCAAGATACGTCTTTTTGTTTTACACTATTCTTGTGTACCCATCCTCTTTCACATCACTGCAAATTTGACGTAGCCTTTCTTCTCCACTTGCTTCTTCCGTTAACCCTTAACCAAGATTTGCCAAATCCATTACTTCTTTCTCATCGCAATTCCCCTTCATTTGCCAAATCTCGTGTAAAACCAAGATTTACATTGTGCGATATAATTTAGTTTCTACCACTAATTATATAAAGATAGATTATAAGGATAGATTAGGAATTACAAAAAAAGGGAGAAACATGATTATATCATAATGATTAATAATACTAAGTAGCGGATTTTAAAGCATATGTTGAAAATTTTGCTTAGAAAAAAGATGCATATCCGTGCACATTTATAGAAAGAATTGGGTAGCTGTTGGAGAAAATTGAGAATAAAGTCTTGCAATAGTTGCCCATAGGAGAGGAAAAAAATCAATATAGCTCTTTGTAACTTCAGTTGTTTGATCATTTGTTTGAACTGTAGGTTGAGATCTTTATCGTAACTAGAGGATAGGAGTATGGTGTGTATTTTAATTTGTATTTCAGATTCACAATATGCTGAGACATGCCTGCAAATTACCATTGCCTCGTCCCTTTCTAATCAAATTCAATGATCAAGAGTTAATTAGTTTTTCTAGATAAGTCACCAAATTCTTTAACTAAAGAATTAAAGATGAGGCAAATGTATGAATGGACATCACTTAAGAATAATTAGTGATGGGTAGCTGTTCACAGTTTTTCCTATATAATATTCTTAATATCTTCTTCCTTTTCTAAATAAACCTTTCTGCTTGAGTAATTTGGCTGTCGATATTTTGCTTAATAAAACCAATTCTTCAGCCTGTTTACACGATATTTGTTTTGGAGTTTGATAATTGGAGGCATCTGGGTCGAGAAAAGAAAAGAGAGGGATTGGGGTTCTCTTGCTTTTGGCATAGCCAAAAGGTAAGCAATTATCTTTCTTGTCTAATTTTTTCTCTCTTCCTCTTTTTAATTCACTTCTTTATTGTTATTTTGAACTTCCATTAATGCATACAATCAATAACCTTATTTCCATAGGAGAGACTACCAACTAATGAGAGAAATGTAAGAAATTGTTTTGGGTGAAGTGATAATTCACAAGAAATAATTTAGGGAATGCAACTAATTTGTGAACATCCAAGAAGTCGACCAATCAAAACTAATATGAGTACTCTTTTGGGAACGGATCAATGCACTGGGTGGTACTAGAAAAATTGACACTGAAGATCTGAATTGAGTTAAAGTTTAGATCCTCAGTGGGATTTTTTTAGTGTCATCCCAGTGCTATTCACCGGGAACTGCTATCTTACATCCACACTATGATAGTTATCTGATTTATTTCAAGTGTAATAAATGTGAATGTAAAAGGTGAATGGCACTAGAAAAATTGACACCAAAGATCTGAACTGTCTTATGAATGCCAATCATAAGAAAAAGCAAGATTTTAACAGAAATGTGATCCAAAGTTCTTTTGATGAGACAACTAATTAATACTTCAAAATCACCAAGCTAGGTTATATTAACAGTTGAAAAACCTTCTGAGGCTATCGAGGGAGAAGACAAGACTCGTTTGGGAGGAATCTGTAAGGCCTGAAGTCTTCCTTCTAACATCTCCACCACCTTAGTCATTGAAGGTCGACTCGAGGGATCAGTCTGTATGCAGCATAGGCTAACTATGATCATCTTTCTCGCAAGTTCATTCTCGTCTTCATTCACAATCGCATCCAGGCCAAGGTTGTCACCTTTGTGTATTCTTCTATGAATCCAGTCAGGAAAGTATATTTCACTGCTATGGTCTACTCCAACGTTGAGATTTTTTCTTCCTTCAACCATCTCAATGATCATCATCCCATAGCTATAGACGTCTAACTTATGGGGTACCCCCCCAAAGCATTAGCAAACAACTTCCGGGGCTATATATCCAACAGTTCCTCATGCGCCTAGTATTGACACAATGCTTTCTTTGCCAGCGCAAAGTTTAGCCAGTCCAAAATCAAATATTTTAGGACAGAAGTCTTTATCAAGAAGAATGTTGTGAGGCTTTATATCAAAGTGCACTATTCTAGTATTGCAATCACGATGCAACTACTCCAATCCTCAAGTAATGCCAACTGCAATTTTGTATAATGTTAGTAATCCCAATGGACGACCAGTTGAGGATATCCCACCATACATAAACTTATCCAGAGATCCATTAGGCGTGAATTCATATACGAGAGCCCTTTTGCGACCTTGGAAACAAAACCCCAAAATAGTTACAATATTGACATAGGAAGTCTTACTGATGCTTGCAACCTCATTGATGAATTCTTCTCCACTTCCTTCTGATTCCTTTAAAACTTTAACTGCTCTAGGACTGCCATCATGTAACAAGTAAGTTAAAATGTGAAACTCTACAAAATCATGGTGTAAATTTGTTGAAGTATGGTACAACCACTTTTCACTTTAAAACGATGTCATTTTTATTCTAAATTTGACATTGCTGGCTCAATTTCGTCCTTTCATTTTTGGCTCTTTAAATCTGGACTATCAACTGGTCTCAAATGACACTTGTGAGGCACCATGGCCAAAGGCTAAATTTGTAGCATAAGATAATTTTCCGCATGCCCTGCATTTTTTTTCTTAGTAGTAAACTAAACCTGGATTAATGCCTAGCTGATTCTCCGCTAGAAAAGGTACTCAATTCTTTTCTCTGCATTAATTAAAAACAACTTTGCAAATCATAAATTCCGTTTGACTAGGAGTAATCGATTTAATGCATCACAACGAGTGAAAAATTCTAACATAGATCCGGTTATAAATTTTGTGTCTAAAAAATAGTCACACACACGTGCGCGCGCACACACATATATATTTTCATATTATTTTCTTATATCAGCATATATCACTATACTCACACAGTTCTTTTTTAGTCCACAATAACCATATACTCAGTTAATGTAAAAATCACCCGTCTAATATTCCAAAAGTAGCTATTTCATATTGGGTCTTATTTGCTGGAAATTTGAAGTCAATGGATTATGGGTGCAAGGTCGTTCTTGTCATCTATTCACACAAAAAGATGTAGGATTTGAAGAGGAGAAGATCCACTTGCCAAAAGGAAAAAAACAATTGAAATCTGTTTTGATTATTTCCATTTTTTTCGGTGAAAGATGACGAAAGAAATTAATATACAGGTTAAAATGGATATGAAAATGGTAATTACTAATCAAATATTTAATCAACCGGTATAGGCAGCAAAAGTATATGGTTGACTACATTGATACCTTAAGAACCTTTGCAAAGCCTTGCCTATGGCAAAAAAAAGAAGTGTTTCTCTTTTGTTTCTTTCGAAGTTCTCAGTCACAACTTTTGATTTTACTGTCAATCTTCTGGAGCTCCTCTAGATGATATTCTTTAATTATTGCAAGAATTCTAATCAAATGATTCGACACAATCAGAATTAGATCAGTACGCTTTCTTCCTAAAGTGCAAACTGAGGACCTACCTTGCATATAATATAGCATAAATATTTGATTAATTCAAGTAAAGTCCCGAACAACTTATAATTAAAGAAAGGTAAAAATAGATGAGACCCCAAAAAGAACTAAAAAGTGTGGAATTGATAATGTGGAAGTGTGTATTGCATTATTAGGGTGCGTAAATTTTGTAAAGTTCTAGGGTTAATCATTTGGTCTAAGGACAAAAGAGAAAGTTGGGACTGTTTGATTAGGTTTATAATTGCTTATTGTGGCCGAATTTCTCATTATGACTTTTATATCTCTTTTTGTCTCCATTGTAGGACAATTTTGAGAGTTTTGCTTCACTGTGTGAATACTTTTCCCAGTTGAAGAATTCGAGATGAGAAACTTCTGTATCAATTGAAAAATGTTTTGTTGCAAACTTTTCTTGTCATCTATACATCAATTCATCATTTAGACTAACGATTATTTTCAATTCGCAATCAACATATACGATTAAACCCAATTTTTTACCTTTTCCATGTTCATGTCAAGTTGGATATGAATTTTAAATCATCGAGCTCTTAGAGCATCATCTATTTTCTTTTTTGGTAAGACTCGAGCATATGTTAAATTTTAAATTTGTGAATTTATTTTTTCTTTTGCTTTTTTTTTTTTTGTGGCGGTTTATCATTGATTTTATTTTCGGAGGAGAGTCTTATTTAAGTAAATTTCCTTTGGAGTGAATTTATATGGACATGTATCCCAAATAACAAAATACGATATGAAATTGGGGTATAAAATGATCTTACAATAAATATCAAATTGCTGTTAGAACCGTCATGATAGATTAATTCTTTTTCTGTATTTGCCAGATTCTTGCTTACATCCTTTTGCTAGGTTGAAGGCACTCTTTTATTGTTCATTGAATATGTCCTGAAATCTACACATGCATGTTACCTGTAAAATCTTATCTGACGGGAAATCGGTAAAGGAAATAGAATATCACTCTAACGTAGAATACTTTCTGTAGAGGAGTTTAAAAGCATATTTTGAAACTTGTGCAGAGGAAAAAGATACATGTCCATGCACATGTACAGAAATAATTGTGTAGCTGGTGGAGATAACAGAGAAGAAAGTATTGCAATATTGCCCATAGGAGGGGGGGAAAAATTCAATATAACTCTTTGTAACTTTGTTTGTTTGAAGTGTAGGTTGAAATCTTTTCTGCAAGTTGAGGATAAAAGGGAGAATGATGTGTATTTTAATTTGTGTTTCAGACTTACAATGTGTTAATATACATGCCTGCAAATTACCATTGCCTCGTTTCTTGCTAATCAAATTCAATGATCAAGAGTTAATTAGTACTCTTTTTGCGAATGTAAAATCAAACAAGTCGACCAATCAAAACTAATATTAGTACTCTTTTGGAAACGGATGCATCTTATGAATGCCAATCGTTAGAATAAGCAAACAAGATTTTAAGAAGTGTAATCCAAAGTTCTTTTGATGAAACAACCAATTAATACTACAAAATCACCAGGCTAAGTTATATTAACAGTTGAAAAACCTTCTGAGGTTCTTGATGGAAAAGACAAGGCTGGTTTGGGAGGAATCTGTAAGGCCTGAAGGCTTCCTTCTAACATATCCACCACATTAGTCATTGACGGTCGGGTTGAGGGATCAGTTAGTATGCACCAAAGGCTAACTATGATCATCTTTCTGGCAAGTTCATCCTCCTCTTCATTCACAATCCCATCCAGGCCAAGGCTGTCACCTTGATCTATTCTTTTATAAATCCAATCCGGAAAGTATATTTCACTACTATGATTTACTCCGACCTCGATATTTTTCCTTCCGCCAACCATCTCAAAGATCATCATCCCATAGCTATAGACATCTGACTTATGTGATATCCCTCCAAAGCTTTTGCAAACAACTTCCGGAGCTATGTAGCCAACAGTTCCTCGTACGCCTAGTATTGACACAATGCTTTCTTTGCCAGGGCAAAGTTTAGCAAGTCCAAAGTCAGATATTTTAGGACAGAAGTCTTTATCAAGAAGAATGTTGTGAGGCTTTATATCAAGGTGCACTATTCTAGTATTGCAACCACGATGTAAGTACTCCAACCCTCGAGCAATGCCAACTGCAATTTTGTATAATGTTTGGAGTCCCAATTGACGATCAGTTGAGGATATCCCACCATATATAAACTTATCCAGGGATCCATTAGGCATGAATTCATATACGAGAGCCCTCTTGCGACCTTGGAAACAAAACCCCAAAAGAGTTACAATATTGACATGAGAAGTCCTACTGATGCTTGCCACCTCATTGATGAATTCTTCTCCACTTCCTTTTGATTCCTTTAAAACCTTAACTGCTATAGGACTGCCATCATGTAACTTACCTTTGTATACACAACCATAGCCTCCTTGACCTAGCTTGATCTTAAAGGAGTTTGTCATCTTCTTTACCTCGGAATAATAGTACCTTTTTGGTGCCAGTGATCCATAATTCTTAAGAAAGGCTTCAACATTTTTGAACTTCTCTGTTCTACCAAAAATTTCCAAAAGTGAGAACTTCTTTCTGAAGCGGTAGGCCAGGATTACTAAAATCACGAAGCCAGCAACAGGTGCAACTGTATGTAGCAGAAGAACTCAGTACAAAACTTTTACTACTCAGAGGCTAAAAATTCCACTTTGCGATTTAGTTGATGTCCAATATATTTAAACCTCTGCAATCCACTAAATCTCTGTTTATGTTTGGGTTACTTTTTTTGGAGGAGGATGGGGGTGGTATTGGAAAATAGAGATTCTAACAAGCCACCAACAGCATAAAAGAATAAGCAAACCGAAAACAGATTTGGTTTTAAGAGATCAGGGCACAGTTGGAAACAGGAAAGAGGAAAAATTTAATTGTTTCAACTGTTATCACCATACGTTTCTTTGTTCCTGCAAGATGTGACGATCCGTTAGTCTTCCAGCACAACTCATTCAAACGAAAATCTTTCAACATTTGTTGGATGTACACCAGTGAGACTCTTACAATTTGGCATGTATGAAGTGGAAAATGGTTGACTTGTCCTAAGTGAGTATGATGTAAATTGCAGCTTTAACATCCTATTATATTGCTTACAAGGAATATGGTAACGTTATGCAGGTAGAAAAGTAATTTAAATATGGCAGATCAAAGATATTCTAATATACACTGCTTAAGAGTTAATATCTTTGCTTCAGATATTTGGCCTGCATTGGTAGCTATATCAACATTGGCACAACGTAAATTTTTCGTTCAGCATTGACCTTCTTTCGTAGACAGAAGCCACTTAACTTTATCTTTTTTTTTTTTTGAATTTATAAATTTGTTCATCATCTTACCAGACAAATCAGCCCGTTAAACTTTATAAACGCACGAGTGTTGAATAGCATTCACCTGTGCAATTAATTGGACTTAACCTTTCTATCCAAATGTTACTTTACAGATTGAATTACAATATCAATTTTCTTTTTTTTTTTGGTTCCCTTAATTCGCATCTTGAGTTATTTTACAAGAAGTTTTGAAGTAATTTTTATTATCCCAAATCCCAAATTAAAAATGTCAAAGAAGTTGAAAATTGCTATATGCAATGCCAATAAAATATAGCAAAAAAAATGATGTAACTCAATTTGCTAATTAACAATGAGCATAAAGTTTGACATTTTGATATAACTTTGACAAAAGGTTTAGTTTGGTGAAGGAACAAGAATAGAAAAGAGACTCAGGCAGCAGACAGAATGTGTAACACAAAGAAAGAACATCTTAACGTTGCCCAGCTAAGAAAGAATTGCATACAGAACCAAGCAGTGAAGACACATACCTTATACAGCTCCGTGGAGAATGCCCCGCTGGTCAGGCAGGGCCTCATAGAACCCCCCAACCCCTGGGTGTTTAGGGTAGTTTTGTGTGTGTGTGCGTGTTTAGTGTAGGATCCCTTTGCTTAGTGTGTTTAGTGTGGTTATGTGTATATGCGTCTCTTCCAAAAAAGGGAAGACATACACACATGAATACAGACATGAAGATATATTACTTAATGCAACAGCTTGTCTTGATTAGGCCTACCTTTTTCTGCAGTGGCGGCACAGCGTGATTTCTCCGTTGAGTCACACAGGTATCCTTCCCTGTGACACTCGTAAGAATCATCAAACACTTGCCACTCAATATCAAACTCAGCAGTCAATAATTTAAACAATTCAATGTTCTCCGGATACTTGTCCCTGAAAACCACCGGAAAATCTAAACGTATACATTGTGATTGAATGAGTGGATCAAAGGACTCTAAAGGAGCATGATTGGGTGGATCTTTATAGTAAATGGGGAAGCTACATTTGTCATAAATTTATCCCTTGAAAGCATCCTTTACCTCTTCGGAATTTGTGATATTGCATGTGAACAACGTGATAGTTTGCAAAATTGTGTGTGAAATATTATGAGAGTCTGGAAGACCCATATCATAGACAAAAGACTGGCATGTTGGATTATCCAAAAGTGATTGAAACCAGCGATCATGAAGCTTGGCCGTAGAGTTGTTTATGGATATAACATCAAACGAGTGCGTTAGGGAAGAAAATGGAATATGTGAAGGACGTTTAGCCACACACTCGACCCTGCACAACCCACAATCAGGATGCGACCCGTCGGTATAAGGGAATTTCGAGTTCATCAAACTAGGGTTTCCACAATTAGAATACTTTGGGCAAGTAAAAGGGAACCGGCCATTTTCTTGAGCAGAAAAAGGCAGTAAATGAAATAGTAGTAACAAAAAGAAAGCCAGAAGAAATTCAACATCCATATTGAATTCCCAATCTGGCAAAAAAAGAAATAAAACCACCTATGGGAACCAAATTATGAAGTTTAATACGCTAAATAATTCACGTAACGAAGTGAAACGAAGAACAGCTTTTTGGGACGCCTAAGTTGACTTGCCAGGGCTTGTGGAAATAAGAAGATGTTCGTTAATTGGCGTGCACGTTAAGGCAGAAAATTTTTATGCACCAGGACATGGACTTACGTGTCACAACAGAAAGATCAAACTTTGTTTTTTTTTTTTTTTTTGTCAAAACTCAAGAGACGACTACATTGTATCAGTTGACTAGAAGTCAAGTTCAGCCTTTTCTTCTTTCTCCAAAGCGGAGATGGCGAGCACTATGTCCGATGTAGATACATTTATATCACTAGATGGAAAATACTTACGTGAACGTGATCTTGTGATCTGTATTCAATCACATCAGGCATTTATAGAGATTCTTGCAAACTCCCGTGAATCCCTTGATATTTGTAATTGATGTGATTGAATATGAATCACAAAATTCACGACTCCAATCGTGAACCTAGTTCACTTAAGCATTTCCCTCTAGATTGTCCTCTGACGCTCTAATTCCGTTCGAGTAAGGGTAGAATTCTTTTCAATTTTAGTGATAAATGGAAAATTCCTAATTTATCTAATAACATGAAAATTTCAAATTAATTTTTAACATAAGTTGTTAGTAGCGGATTTTAATCATTTTATGGCTGATCTAAGTGGGATGCTAAAAAGGTTACGGATACATTCACATTCCACCCTTGAAGTTTATCATAACTGCAGTAGTTCCCTTCTAGTTTTTATAATTATATTTATATCCTTTATTTTCGACTTTTACATGACAAAACACGCCCAAATTGCTAATTTAAGCATAATTTTATTCTCAATAATAGAAAAATACCTTTTGGTGATTAAAAGTGAAAAAGATTTTCATAATTATGCTTTCTTCACTCTCAACTTATCACAGTTCACTCCAAACAACCACTGTTGCACCCTAACAGCCCCATCCATGTTCTTCTTGCCATGTACCAGAATCCAAAACCCCGTATTTGTGTCATACTACCAAACTTGGACATCCTCGGTCTCCTACTCAAAAAATCATCAAATAAGGAAACAATAATGACCACCTATTAACGAATTCAAATCATCGAAACTCATAAACCCAACAATGCATTCATCAACACAAAGACGTAGACGAATCCTTAATGTGCAGAGCAAGCTAAGTCCATTAAATCTGCGATTTACAAAGATTTAGAAATGAGATCATAGGTTCTTGTACACATTAATTCGTAGTGGGAGAACAGATAAGAGAGGGGAGAGAGGAATTGGTTGGTGCTTGAGGTGGTGATTGTTATGGGCAGAGATTTGATTTGGGGTAAAGAAGGGAACGATTGGTTGGTTAGTGAGATATAAAGGGAAGTAGGATGGGGGCAAGGAGAATGGTGGTGGTGAACTTCAGGTGCCTGCTTGAGGTGGGAAAGAACAGTTGGGTGATGTAAAGCTGAAAAGGAAAAAGATTTCAGAAGGCAATTTGGAACAGAGGGCCAAGATGGCGTATTGGTTTTATTCTGATTGAGAAAGTCGAAAAATAATGATTGAAGTCGGATGAATCTTTGATATAACCGAGAATAGAAGAGTTAAGAGTAAGAAGAGGAAAAGTAAAAAGAGATTAAATAGTGGTTAATGACAGTAGAAAAATGAATGCCCAGTGGCCTCTACAAATGGAGTGGAAGGTTAAGGATTTTAATTGTTCCTCTCATAGAAAAAATCTAATTAAGTATATAGTATACCAATCTAGAAGGTTAAGAGTTCGAATAGTTATCTCTCATATTCAAATCTTGAATCCCATAAAGAAAACATCTAAGTGCATAATGCACCTAATTGGTCCAAAGTAGGTTCAAACAAATGGGGGAGGGGGGATTTGCAAAATAGCATTTGCTATGTTTTATTTTATTCTATTATTATTTTTTTGGCAAGTTTGGTTATTAGAGTCGTCTCTTACAGTAAAAGGAGGTAAATGTAATTATTGAAACTTGAGGAGTTAAGCGCAATTATGATAAACCTCGGGGAAAGAATGTGAAATTATTCCAAAAAGTTAATTAAGCTATTAACATAACAAAATTTATTAAATAATCAACGAGAGAAAATTTTGTTGTTAGAGTTGTTGGAAATTGTCTGCTTTACAAGTTTAGGAAAGTGTTCCACAAAGATTAAGGTTTACTTACATTTTACCCCTTATGATTTTCAAATAAATCACATAACCCTCTTATGGTTCAAAAAGTTATACATCATCTCCTATGATTTTAGTTAAAGTGTCAAACTAACGAAAACTTATCTTCCGTAACGGTCCGTAGATAAAATGTCTAAACTACTCCATATAAGTACTAAAAATTAACATGGGGTGATGTATAGTTTTTAAAACTATAAAGAGATTATGTGGTTCATTCAAAAGCTCCAAGGAGGTAATGTGTACTTTTTAAAAAAAAAAATACATGTAAGCACAGAGATGAAATAGTTAACCATAGGAGTAATTTGGACATTTTACCCACGTTTGGTCACGAAAGTTTATTTCCGTCACTTTGACACTTTAATCCAAGCTACAAGGGGTGATGTATAGCTTTTTGAACTATAAGGGGATGATGTGATTTATCCAAAAATCACAAGGGGTTTGGGGTATTTTACCCAAGATTTAATCATGCTATTGGTCTTTGTAGACTAAGTTAATTCATGTGTTACTATTAGCATCTCTTTGAATCCATTGAACAGATGGATTATGCATTTCTGATTAAGCATTTTAATGTTTGTCATAATTTAAATCTTTTTTCACCCTCCAAATATTACATATAGATGGAATGCATTAATTTACGGGTAATGTGAATTATTTATTTAGACATAAAAAATGTATGTGTAATGTTTCAAGATAATTAAATGAAAATAAAATTGGTAATACAAGCTTATCGGAGTTAAATTATCTAAAGTTTTAAATAATTTCCATGAAATTGTTGGAAACAGTACTAATTCACTTCTCTATTGATTTTTTAATTTTTCCTATTAATGCATACGATCAATAAGGTTGTGTAAAAATCTTAAAAACTTGTTTTATATGTTCCATTGAGCGAGAAAATAAATAGCAATATAATGCTTTAAACGTAGTTAAAAATTTCGCTTTTCATATTATTATGAAGAAAAGGAATATTTGAATAAATATCATGGAGACTAATACGCAGGACGTGGCATAAACGTATTCACAAACTAGTATTAGAAAAGCAACAAAAATTTTAAAAAAAAAATGGGAAGGAAGTGAACAATGAATGGAAATTTGTTCAATTGTGCACAATTTTCTCACCTTCATAAAATGAACAAGGAACTGCGGTCTACATGTGAGACGACTTCGAAGTTGCAATGCGGAAAATTTTCCAGGTCTCTAGAAGCAGTTCCCATCATTGTGTAGTCATTTTGGACTTCCGGTCCAACTCTAGGTTGCACATTTAAATAGTGTTTGGTTTAGGAGACGCAAGGAAGGAACTGTTAAAAAAAAAAAAAAAAAGAGAAGGGAAATGCATATGAGTAGTAACCATACTTATTGTTGATATTTGGAAAATAACTTACCATTGTCATTCAATCATAATGAAAAGTAATTAATTGAGATCTTTATGATTTCCTTTAAAATATTACTCTATCAAACTCAGTTAAACTTTTTGAAAGAATGATTTCCATTTCATTACTAAACCAAATATGTTGATAAGAATCATCCAAAACCCATAATCATGATAGGGTTAATGATATATATATTGATAGTGATTGAGGAATTTGAGCATAATAGGGTGTGGATTAAGGGCATTCAAAATTAAGGGCAAAAAAGAAAGGTGGGAACATAATAGGCAGTGGACTAAGTCCAATCAAAATTAAAATTAAGGGCCATAACAATTATCAAAGTGAGGACTAATGTCTGTAACAATTTATTGTCAAAATTTGGGGTCATCACCACGGAGGATTGACTTCAAAAGCGTCTTCATGCCAATACTCACATATTCTTTAGTCAATCCTGCAATTAATCATTGTCAGCATTTGCGGTTGAGAAAAAATTATGTTGAGTGTTGAGTTAAATCTACAAGTTACCGAGTTAAACAAACAATTTATTATTTTATTAAAAGCCAGATAATTATTTCTAACTATATTACAATAAGATAAAGGAGTTTTTGTAGGCCTCTCATTCTGTCACTGACTATTTTATGGTGTGTCTTTCTGCCGTGTAATTTCTTTTATTTAACTCATAGTTTTTGGATGGCAAGCTATTATTGCGATGGGCTTTTAACAAAGCTCTAAAGAATTTTATGGTGGACCGGTTTGTTATGATGGCAAAGAGTAGTGTAGGTTTGTTATACAAAATGTATAGCATCAAAATTATGGCCTGGTTTAAATGATAATTAATCGATTTGATCCCAATTTAAGTGACAATTAATGTGTGGCTCTTGTATTTTGTGTTTCTTTTCCTTCTTTTTTAACTATCTTTAACTATTTGGACAATGCTACAAAATAGATTTTGACATGTTCTTTTTGTTATGAAATATTTAGTGGATGTCCACCCATGTTCACCCCATGATCTTCTCCATTATTCCTTGTAACTCCCACTACCCCATGATCTTCCACATTATCCCTTATAACTCCCACTACCCCATGATCTCTCATTAGTTCATGTAACTCATGTAACTTACATTTGGGTCCTTATGACCTTTAATATGGAGGAGTGAACCTCAAGCCTATAAATAGTGGCTTATATGCAATGAAAAATTGAAGAAGAAAAGAAGAGAAAATATTGCTTCATTTTACTTTGATTTTGTCATTACATTGTCTTCACTTTTATAGCTAGTTGTAAGTTGCTTTATTTCTATCTTAGTAGTACTATAATACTACTAATTTTATAACACGTTATCAGCACGATTCTCTAGCCAACTTTCAACGCGTTCTTCGAAGTAAGTGTGGTAAGTTTTTATTTGTTTTCTTGATTTTAATTGTTGTTATGGCTAACCTTGCAAAACTTGAGTTTGTTGCTCTTGATATCACTGGAAAAAATTATTTGTCATGGGTGTTGGATGCTGAAATCCATTTGGATGCTAGTGGCCTTGGAGAAACTATCAAAGAAGGAAATAATGCCACTAGTCAAGAAAAGGCCAAAGCAATGATTTTTCTCCGTCACCACCTTGATGAAGGGCTAAAAATTGAGTATTTGACTATAAAAGATCCCTTTGTCTTGTGGACAAATTTGAAAGAAAGGTACGACCACCAAAAGACGGTTATTCTTCCAAAAGCTCGTTATGATTGGATGCACTTGCGTTTGCAAGATTTTAAAACTGTAAGTGAATATAATTCAGCAATATTTCGAATCAGTTCTCAATTAAAATTGTGTGGAGAAAAAGTATCTGATGAAGATTTATTGGAGAAAACATTCTCCACTTTTCACGCATCTAATGTGCTCCTGCAGCAGCAATATCGTGAAAAGGGTTTTAAGAAATATTCTGAACTGATTTCTTGTCTTCTTGTTGCTGAACAAAATAATGAGCTTTTGTTAAAAAATCACGAGATACGTCCAACTGGTACTGCCCCATTACTTGAAGCAAATGCGGCAGCCATAAATTTCAATAATGGACGAAATCGAGGTCGAGGCAATGGCCGAGGTCGTGGACGTGGTAGAAACCGTTACAATAATCGTGGTGGTTACATGAAAGGTACAACTCACCACCAGAAGTGGGAGAGCAGTGACGAGAAAAATGGAAACCAAAATAAACAAAAAGTGGACAACAAGTGCTACCGTTGCGGCATGAAAGGCCATTGGTCTCGTACCTGTCGTACTCCAAAACATCTTGTTGATCTCTATCAAGAATCATTGAAGAATAAAGAGAAAAAGATAGAGACAAATTTTATTTATAATGATGGCCTTGACCATAGTCTTGTTGACAATGGTTTTACTGATTTTACCTCTTTAGATGTTGCTGATTTCTTTGTCAATCACCCTGAAGGTGATACTAGTCATTTAATTAGTGATGAAAATGTTCAAGAATAGATCTTTTAAATTGTCTACTTTGATTAATAAATTTTTATTTGTTGTTTTCAAATAAAAATATTTATTATCAATATTTGTTTCCATGATCTTTATATTCCATAAATATTGAACTTAAAATAAACAACTAAATAAATATATAATGCATCTCATTTGGAATTTTTGTTTTCTTTGAAGAAAATGGACGTTTCAAAAATCAATGACAAAGAACTATGTCTGGCAGACAGTGCAACAACACACTCCATATTTAAAGACAAGAAATATTTTTCTTGTTTAATAATGGAAAAAATCTCATGTTAGTACTATATCTGGTACTACAAAGTTGATTGAAGGCTCCGGAAGAGCAACAATAATTTTACCAAAAGGAACAAAATTTTGCATTGATGATGCATTATTTTCTCCAAAGTCTCAAAGAAACTTATTAAGTTTTAAAGATATTCGTCGAAATGGGTATCATATTGAGACTAGGAATGAAGGTAATAATGAATACTTGTATCTTACAAGTACTGGTTATGGAAAGAAAATTGTATTAGAAAAATTACCTTCTTATTCCTCTGGGTTGTATTATACATGTATTAATACAACTGAAATATATACAACAGTAAACCAGAAGTTTACTGATCATGATAATTTTATTATTTGGCATGACCGGTTAGGCCATCCCGGTTCTATAATGATGCGAAGAATATTAGAGAATTCATGTGGTCATTCATTGAAGAGCCAGAAGATTCTTCAATCGAATAAATTCTCATGTGCTGCTTGTTCTCAAGGCAAATTAATTATAAAGCCATCACCAGTAAAAATTCGTACCGAATCTCCTACATTTTTAGAACGCATACATGGTGATATTTGTGGGCCAATTCACCCACCATGTGGACCATTTCGATATTTTATGGTATTAATTGATGCATCAACTAGATGGTCACATGTATGCTTATTATCAACTCGCAATTTGGCATTTGCGAAATTACTTGCAGAATTAATTCGGTTACGAGCGCATTTTCCAGATTATTCTATCAAAACGATACGTCTTGATAATGCTGGTGAATTTACATCCCAATCATTTAATGATTATTGTATGTCTATTGGGATAAGTGTTGAACATCCGGTAGCTTATGTTCATACACAAAATGGTTTGGCAGAATCGTTTATTAAGCGCCTTCAATTAATTGCAAGGCCATTGCTTTTGAGAACTAAACTCCCAATATGTGTTTGGGGACATGCTATTTTGCATGCTGCAGCGTTAATTCGCATAAGGCCAACGAATTATCATGAGTTTTCTCCCCAACAAATAATTTTTGGTCGAGAACCAAATATTGCCCATCTTAAGATTTTTGGATGTGCCGTTTATGTTCCAATTGCTCCACCACAACGCACAAAGATGGGTTCTCAAAGGAGGTTGGGAATATATATTGGATATGAATCTCCATCTATAATAAAATATCTTGAGCCAACAACTGGGGATTTATTTACGGCTCGTTTTGCTGATTGTCATTTTGATGAATCAGTTTTCCCAACATTAGGGGGAGAAAATAAACAGCCGGTCAAAGAAATTAGTTGGAATGAATTATCATTATCTCATTTTGATCCTCGTACAAGACAATGTGAACTAGAAGTTCAAAAGATAATTCATTTGCAAAATTTAGCAAATCAGTTGCCAGATGCTTTTACTAATTCAAAACGTGTGACTAAGTCACATGTACCGGCTGCTAATGCTCCAATTCGAATCGATGTCCCCAAAGGACCTTCTACCACTAGTAATGAATTAAAAGCACCTGCAAAACGTGGTAGACCCGCTGGTTCCAAAGATAAAATTCCTCGAAAAAGAAAAGGGGCAAATAATCAAGATGGCAAAATCGAGGAAATTAAGAATTTTGAAAAATCTCCAGAAAAGAAAACTTTTGAAGAGTTTTCTGATATGACAAATAATAAACTTCCAGAAGAAGTTCAGGTACCTGAAAAGTTTGATAATCATGAGATCTCAATCAATTATGTCATGACTGGAGAAAGATGGAACCGATGTACAACTAATGTCGATGATAAATTTGCCTATGCTGCAGCAATTACTGTCATGAATGATAATGAGGATCACGAACCAAAGTCTGTAGATGAATGCAGGCGTAGAAATGATTGGCCAAAATGGAAAGATGCAATTCAAGCAGAGTTAAATTCACTGGCAAAACGTAAAGTTTTTGGACCAGTAATACGCACACCTGAAGAAGTGCAACCTGTAGGTTATAAATGGGTATTTGTGCAAAAACGAAATGAGAAAAATGAAATTGTGCGGTACAAGGCACGACTTGTCGCACAAGGTTTTTCCCAAAGACCTGGCATAGATTATGAGGAGACATATTCTCCTGTGGTGGATGCAACAACTTTTCGTTATTTGCTTAATTTGGCAGCAAATGAACGACTTGAAATGCGTCTCATGGATGTTGTAACAGCCTATTTGTATGGCTCACTTGATAATGATATTTACATGAAAATTCCTGAAGGATTTACACTACCAAAAGGTCATGATTCTGGTTCTCGAGAACTTTATTCAATTAAATTGTGTAAATCTTTATATGGGTTGAAACAGGCTGGACGCATGTGGTACAATCGCCTTGGTGAATATTTGATGAAACAAGGCTATATGAATGACCTTATTTGTCCATGCGTTTTTATTAAGAAATCTGGATCCAAATTTGTAATCATTGCAGTTTATGTTGATGATTTAAATATTATTGGAACTCTTGAAGAGGTTAAAAATGCTACTAATTACTTGAAACAAGAATTTGAAATGAAAGATCTTGGAAAGACAAAATTTTGTCTTGGATTACAAATTGAGCACGTAGAAAATGGCATCTTTTTACATCAGTCGGCTTATACAGAAAAAGTGCTTAAACGATTTTATATGGAAAAAGCACACCCTTTGAGCACACCTATGATTGTAAGATCACTTGATGTGCATAAAGATCCTTTCCGACCTCGTGAAAATAATGAAGAGATACTTGGTCCAGAAGTACCATATCTTAGTGCTATTGGGGCATTAATGTATCTTGCAAATCATACACGTCCTGATATATCATTTGCCGTGAATCTACTTGCAAGATATAGTTCTTCACCTACTCGAAGACATTGGAATGGCATTAAACATATATTTCGCTATCTTCAGGGTACAAAGGATATGGGTCTTTATTATTCCAATGCACTTAAAGCTGATCTAATAGGTTATGCAGATGCTGGATATTTATCCGATCCTCATAACGCTCGATCACAAACTGGGTATATATTCACATATGGTGGTACAGCTATTTCATGGCGTTCCATGAAACAAACTATAGCTGCCACTTCTTCTAATCATGCTGAAATATTGGCAATTCATGAAGCAAGTCGAGAGTGTTTTTGGTTAAGATCTGTGATACATCATATTCGAGGAGCATGCGGTTTGCCCTTAAACAAGGAAGTTCCTACTACTTTGTTCGAAGATAATGCTGCATGTATTGCTCAATTGAAAGAGGGATACATCAAAGGTGATAGAACGAAGCACATTTCACCAAAGTTTTTTTTCACTCATGATCTTCAAAAGAATGGTGAAATTTGTGTTCAGCAAATTCGTTCGAGTGATAATTTGGCAGATATATTCACCAAATCACTACCGACTTCAACATTTGAAAAGCTGGTTCACAAGATTGGAATGAGACGACTGAAAGATGTCAAATGATGTGCTCAAGAGGGGGAGTAATTACACGCTGCATTTTTTTTTCCTTAACCAAGGTTTTTTTTTTTTTTTTTTGAGGCAGTGTTGTATTCAGAAGAATGTACTCTTTTTCCTTCACTAGGTTTTTGTCCCACTGGGTTTTTCCTAGTAAGGTTTTAATGAGGCATTTTTCTTAAAGATGGACATCCAAGGGGGAGTGTTATGAAATATTTAGTGGATGTCCACCCATGTTCACCCCATGATCTTCTCCATTATTCCTTGTAACTCCCACTACCCCATGATCTTCCACATTATCCCTTATAACTCCCACTACCCCATGATCTCTCATTAGTTCATGTAACTCATGTAACTTACATTTGGGTCCTTATGACCTTTAATATGGAGGAGTGAACCTCAAGCCTATAAATAGTGGCTTATATGCAATGAAAAATTGAAGAAGAAAAGAAGAGAAAATATTGCTTCATTTTACTTTAATTTTGTCATTACATTGTCTTCACTTTTATAGCTAGTTGTAAGTTGCTTTATTTCTATCTTAGTAGTACTATAATACTACTAATTTTATAACACTTTTGGATTTTTTTAGAAATTTTTGCTAACTTTTTTTTATGTTTTTGAACAATAAACTATTTATTTGAGAAAAAAATTATCTTTTTAAACAAGTAGTATGTATACAGTATCACCTGACTAAAATTTATGAATGAAAATACAAAAAAAAGTGAAAGGTCTTGCTATGAGTTGCACAAATCATGTGAAGAAATTTGTTATTTTTGTTGATGGATGATTTGTGATTTTATCTTTTCTTACGATTGAATTTGTATTTTGGTATTATGCTTATAGTGTAAAAGAAAAAACTTAAGTTTTTGGAGTTTTTACTAGAGAACGCATGTGATGTTATTTATTGTATGTTTTTAAACAGTGATTAGGAAAAATTATCACGGCCTTGCTATAGTAATTTTTTGTTTTGTTAGAACTTTTACAAAGTTACGTAGTATTATTGTTTAACTATCATCTATAATCGGAGATTCTATCGAAATGTTTAAACACAAATAAAAATATGCGTTCCCAATATTTTCATTCAATTATTATTTCTCCTCTACAAAATACTAAAATGGACATACGATATCATATAGGACTAGGCTATGCCTAGTATTAAACAACTTTAAAATAGCACTCTCAAATATAGAAACACACAATACAAGTTATTAATTTGAGAACTTTCTATTTGAATTTTAAAATTACACACAAAAATCTCATTAACACACCATCTCTCTTAGTCTTTGTTTTATCTTCTTGAGTTCTCTCTCGTACTGGACCGCTACGAAAATGAAATCAAACTCACTATACTAGTAAGTTACCAAACAACCAAACTCATTTTTTCTCTTCTCATTTAATATTCAATTCACGTTTGAAGATTTTGGCAATCCCAACTTGCTAGAATTCAATACAAAAACGCGCAAAATACACCCCATACAAAACAAAAAGCAGAATAGGCATAGTTTTCAAATATCATTACATAATCTACAATGTTCGACTTTATGTAGTAAAATACTTGTGCTGCCATTTTCATAGTTTCAGAGTGGTTGGATGATTAATTCCATATAGAAAATCACCATTTCAAATCTCTGGTTAAACCTTGGATTTTACAACAATATGAACCTATTGCAAATCTATCCCTAAACAAGTTTTGTACTGTGTTAATTACTTCCCACATTTAATAAACTCATTTCAAATATATTCAAAGGATTTGCACTTGTGAAATAATTTATTTTGAATACGTGATTCAAACTATAAACTATGACATCAAGAAATTGTGGAATCTGCTGCTAATAATCTTGGGGGTGAAGACAAGAAAGGCTTGGGTGGTATTTCTAAGCATTCTACACTTCCTTCTAACATTTCTAGGACTCTGCTCATTGATGGCCTTTTTACAGGGAAAGTTTGTATGCACCACAAGCCAACCATTGAAATCTTCCTAGCCTTCTCATATTCATCTTTGTTTGTAATACCGCAAAGACCAATTTCCTCCGAGGCAAGATGATCGTGTATCCAATGTGGAAAATAGAATTCACTCGTAGGATCTACCATGGCATCTGTGTCTTTCCTTCCTCCAACCATTTCCAAAACCATCATTCCGTAGCTGTAGACATCAGATTTGTGAGATACTTCTCCAAAAGGTCGACAAAACACCTCTGGCGCAATATATCCAATAGTCCCTCTTGCTCCCAACAATGATATTTTGCTTGCGGTGTCAGGGCAGAGTTTTGCGAGACCAAAGTCAGAGATTTTCGGACGAAAATCTTTGTTTAGAAGGATATTGTGAGGCTTTATATCAAAATGCAAAATTTTGGTTTTACATCCTCGATGTAAGTATTCCAAGCCTCGAGCAATTCCAACTGCAATTTGGAACATGTTCTCCCATCCTAGTTGACCATCTGATGAGGAATTTTCGCTGTAGATGTATTTCTCAAGGGATCCATTGGGCATGAATTCATAAACTAGAGCCCTTTTGGAACCCTCAAAGCAGAATCCTAAAAGAGAGACAATGTTAACATGTGAAGTTTTACTGATACTTGCAACTTCGTTGACAAATTCTTCTCCATTGTCCTTTGAGTCGTGCAGAACCTTGACTGCCACAAAACTGCCATCACGTAATACTCCTTTATAAACACGACCATATCCCCCTTGGCCTAGTTTGTCCTTAAAGGAGTTGGTAAATTTTTTAATTTCCAAGTAACTGTATCTTTTAGGACCAAGGGAGCCATTGCTCCTGAGAAAGGTTTCAATATTCTCATGCATTTTTGCCTTTTTCCAGAATCTAATGTGGTAACTTGAAAAATGTTTTCGCTTAATATAAAAGCAGAGAGCAACTGCACCTAGAATTCCAGAAGCAGAAATGCCTGCATTACGAAAGGAAAAAAGTGAAACCTAGATGTGAAATTCAAGTGCTCCTGAAATAGTGGAATCTCACATTTACAAGAATTTATATCGGCAATATACAGATTACCTGCTACTACTTTTAGCACCAGATTTCTTTTGCTTCCTGTAACAAAAAGCAGCGGCCAATTCTTTCAAGGATAAGACCAAAAATGTGTAACCCTCTTTATAAAACTAAAAATAGTGCTAAAATTTCAAGTTACACAGATTATTACTTGAACTTACTAAAATTGAAGGACTATAATATCAATTAGGCTGTCTTATGTATTTTAAAAGCATTTGAGGTCCTTCCCCTGTTGGCTTCCCAAGCAGGGACTGAAGTTTCGCCCTCTGTACTCAGTTTACAATTCAATTTCTAGAATAATAAACCATAGAGGCTATTTTTTCATTATTCTAGAAGATAGATTTATGCCACATAATTATGCGTGTTCAACAAATAATTAGGATATATATCATAACGGAAGTTAACTCTCAATTTTGTGGCTCAGCCAAAGGAAGTGGTTTCAAAGAAATGGACTGATCACCTTTCGCCGACTTGATTACCTGAGTTACAACTCCGAGGACGGGGGCCATCAGGACAGAGGCACCTGAAACTACTTGAATCAAAACCACAACGACCGCCACTTTCTGCACACTCACGGCAGTCACTGGGTCTCCAGCCTATAACAATTCCCCTTCTCAATAGCTGGGTATAGTTCCCAATGCTTCCAGCAGTTCCGTCACTTTCTTGCAATTCCACTGGTGTTATCACAGCTGATTTGCATTCTTCCATTGCATACTTCAAGTTTTTATCCTTGTCTAACACTGCCAGACCCCAGTAATCCCCGTTTACATCGTCACAGCTGATCCTGTATCGCATAAGCTCCTCTGACATTGATTTGCTGCAATTGGAAAGCAGATATAAGTTCGAGGTGGAAATGAAATAAAAAGTTGCCATCTCGTTTGCAAATGTTAAGTTTTTTATTTGTAGAAGACAGCTTCTATTTGAGCTCGAAACAGCTGCATTATAGGTTCGAAAAGACTGATTTTGGTAGAAAATCTGATCAACTATGTATTCTTCTGGAACCAAGTGCAGAATTGGATATCCATGTTCGTTACAATTGAGATCATATCCGGGATATCCACAATAAGATGGTTGCTGGTCGAAAATACGGAAGGGATAACTGATATTGAGGCCATTGCCACAATGTTTAGGCACACATGATTGATAGTGTGTATCCAGGCTAGAAGTATTTTGCCATACAAGAAAAGAAGAGGAAATGATAAGGTATGAAAAGAATACTTGATTTCGATAGTGAATTTGATACATGTTTTGATACAGAAGTCGAAAAATCGGATTGATTGACAGAAGTCGAAAAATCTACTACTTTTTTCCTAGAGTTATCGGGAGTTCCGTGGCCATTTTGCAGGAGGAGAGAGAAACAAATTCGAAGGCTCATAGAAAATGTTTTTAAAGGCAAACAGTCAATAAAGTACTTCAATAAAAATTGTACACAAAGATACAAGTCGACGGTTCTGTCTCTCTTTCTGGTCATTTTGTAACACTTTATTAACCATTGACCAGCCGCCCACCACTAATTTAATGATTACTGGAAATAATTAAACACTTTTATGACACCATGGTATTGGATAATTAATTTAATTGCTAATACAATCAAGTTTTTATGTTCCAAACTTGGAAAAGCAAATTTTGCCTTGTCAGGAACAATTACTAATTAATGAAGGCAAAATTTATTTTTGAGATTTAGAAATATGTAAGTTTCCATTCAATTGCCAATAATGCAAATGAAACCCATAAAAATATAGTTGGAAGTTCTTACACAGCTAATCAAGCGTCTTATGATGAGCCCTTTATAACGTGTGGAATAGGCTATAACGTGTGGAATAGGCAAATTGACTTTTGACAACTATTAGTTGAAGAATCAAGAGAGAGGGACCGAGTCAAAAGTTAAGAGCGAGAGATCAAAGAACCTGCTCACAAAATGAGGCTCGTCAAAACTTCAAAGTCTAACCACTGGACACCAGTCACAGTAGAATTTATTAAGGAGAGGGACACTCTTTTAATTGGTACTTATATACTACAAGGTCGATCGTATTGGGTTAAATTGAATTGACAGAGAAGTATTATCAGGATTGATTTATCAGATAAACTAATTTTAGGAGTTAAAATGCAATTGATTATTGTTGAAATAATCCAATCAAGCCTCGTATTTTCGGTAGTTTTCTATTTACAAAGAAACAGATTATTGAGAAACTGACTGTATTTGATATTTATTATCTATAAAGTTTAGTTTGTTATATATAGGATATTTGTTGGTCTATTTGTCAGAGAGTCTACTAAAGAGTCTAGTGAGTCCACAAAGACTACTCTCAAGTCTTTCATTTTGTGAGATATTAATTGTGAATTTATTTTATTCTTATCCACCACATATATTAATCATATTGTGAGTTTTTTCTATTTTTATCCTCTACATATATTTTTGTTGTCGTGATTAATTTTCTCTTAATCGAATGATTCCATGAGTTGATATTTGAACCCCTAAAATTTTGTGGTTTCTTGCAATTATGTCTTGCAAAACAAGGAATATAATCTATTAGTAATTAGGTTTTTTAGAATGTTCTTGACATGAGATTAATAACATAAAAATATTGGTGAAAGCTCAAACTCTTGACGCAACTTGCATTTGAATTTTGTGAGAGCACAAAAAAAAAAAAAAAAAAAACAGTTATCCCAAATCGTTTCCTTCATTTTCTTATTAATTGGATCTTGTATGATCCAGCCAACGAACCAGTACCCAAAAGGCAAAAGTTTGTTCAGTCCTTAAAGGATCTTAAATTTCTGAATTGAACCATTTTATTAAATTTTCATAATTTTTTTGAAAATCGTTTATTGTTTATTTCAATTTTTTAATATTTTTTTATCCGCGACACACTTTCTAAAGTAACTTTATACTGGGATTCTTAGGTAATATTATTATCTCAACGAAACGTATTGATTACTAAAAATTTTCTACAAAAATTTTATAATTTTTATTTATCAAGAATTCAAAGTAACTCAGGAATTACCAAAGAATGACTTCCTTATACAAAATGCATATTTGTCATGAGGGACACAAGAAGTTGTTTTTGTAAGATACCGGACAACTATTCTGAGCAACACCAGACAATCTAAAAGAACAGCCAGAAACATGTTATATGTTCAAGAAGTCGAATCTAGTGTTGATTTGGAAGAAGAAGAAGAAAACGTAGGTTTTGGTGGGATTTGCAATGAATGTAAGCTGCCCTCTAACATCTCGACCACCCTACTTATTGGTGGACGTCTCGTAGGTTCAATTTGAATGCACCACAAGCCAACAATTATCATCTTTCTCACCTTTTCGTGTTCATCTTGGTTTTTGAAACCCTGAAGCCCGATATCATCATTCAGTTCAAGACGCTTGTATATCCAGTGTGGAAAATATATTTCACTAGTATTACCAACTTGAACATTGACATTTTTCCTCCCTTCTACCATTTCCAGAATCATCATTCCGTAGCTATAGACATCTGACTTGTGAGATACTTCTCCAAAGGTTCTACTAAAGACTTCTGGAGCAATGTATCCTGCTGTCCCTCTCGCCCCTAACATTGATATTATACTTGCTCTGTCAGGGCACAGCTTAGCTAGGCCGAAATCAGAAATTTTGGGGCACAAATCCTTATCTAGAAGAATGTTATGAGGCTTTATGTCAAAATGCAAAATTCGAGTATTGCAACCCTGATGCAAGTACTCCAGCCCTCGAGCAACGCCAACAGCAATTTGAAACAACATTTCCCATCCTAACTGTTTCTCTGTCAAGGCATTCTCATTGAATATAAACTTCTCAAGAGATCCATTTGGCATGAACTCATAAATGAGAGCCCTCTTGGAGCCCTCAAAGCAGAAACCTAGTAAAGTCACAATGTTAACATGAGAAGTTCTACCTACACTTGCAACTTCATTTATAAAATCTTCTGCACTTCCTTTTGTTTCATTCAAAATCTTTACTGCCACAGGATTGCCATCGCTCAACATTCCTTTATAAACACCACCGAAGCCACCCTGACCTAGTTTGTCCTTGAAGCAGTTGGTCATTCTCTTAGCATCAGAATAACTGTATCTTTTTGGAGCAAGGAAACCATGATTCTTCAGAATTGCTTCAATATTTTCATCATTTTGCCGCAATTTGTTCCAAAATGTTAAAGTACGTCTCCTTTTAAAGCAAAAAAGTAGAACTACTAAAATCAACAGTCCAGGAGCTGAAATGCCTGCAAAAGTGAATTGTAGAGAACAGAATTATAGATGGTCTAGAAATTTCATATTTACCTCAAATTAGCACAGTGACAGATGGAATAATTAGGCAGTTCATTTGCTATTCCAACATGAAATGAACTTAACTATTTATGGAAATGCATTGATTTTGAGAAGTGAAAGCAAAACCTGCCAGAAAAAATATAGAAGTACCTGTTGGAATTATTACCACGAGTGACTTCAGTCTGCCGCCTGCAATAGAAATCAAAGATTTATAGCTTCCTCATAATCACAGTAAGTATACGTCTTAACAATAAGTTTGAATCCAAGTAAATGTTTCACTTTGCCTAAAAAATTTCCTTCACAACATAAGGAAAAATTGTTGAGTCAAACAGCTCTTGAAAGAATTTGTTTACTAAATTTCTGCAGGCATGAATTATCACACATGTTTCTGAAATACTACCAGTAATATGACAATGAAATTTCTATTGTCATCAGTTTCATATTGGCCTCCTCTGAGACAACAGTTGTGATAAACATCAGATAAATGCCACTGTAAATGAAATTCAGCAGAAAACAGAAGGGTTGAAATGGTTCCATGATACCATATATAGCCACCTGAATATGTTAACAGTTAGGTGGGGCTCCAAATCCAAGAAGATGATATTTTAAAAAATCAAAATCTACGTAAGGATTGCATCTGTTATAGCCAGAAAACTGTTCATCCGCCCTCTGGCCGTTGGTTGCATTTGAACAAGGTGAGATCAGTGAAAGATTGAAACTGAAATACAGAGAGAGTTGGGAAGATACATATTGCAGAAAGTGTTCTCCAAAATAATTTAAGCTTGACAATATTTCCTAGCAACATGCTTTTAGCATCACAAGTTATAACTATGTTATTCTTCCGTGTCCAACAACTTTTGGAGAATCTAAATCGCAGTCAACTGTGCACAAGCTATAATTGAGCTGCAATTTGCTGGAGAAAATGATGTGTTGCCAACTAACTATTCTACAACCAAAAGACTCTGGGCAGGTGACATTGGATGGGTTGCGTTGACCGACTTGACTTGCAAATTTCGAGTCTTCAATCCACAAAGGTCGCCTAAGAAGCAGAGTAAATAATACCAGGGATTTATTGGCTTGGCATTAGGATCAAACATTCACATGGAAAATGATGAAAAGTTATAACCATTCAGTACAATTTTGACCAGCAACAAAAGGAGTTTCTTGGGATCGAATAGTTATCTATGTAATCTCACCTTAACTAATACTGTGTTTCCTTATTAAGAAGAAAAAAAGATTATGGAAGATAAGCAATCAGAAAATGTCACAATCTGAGACAATAAATAGAGTAACTGGCATGGAAATCATGACTCTTGATGTTTAGTGGTTCTTCTATACCTCGTACAATCTCAACTCAAACTTAATCTAATTGGAGAAGACACGAAGTTCCCCACCCGAGAAAAAACCCCGTCGTCAAAGTTCATAATAGAAGCTTGGGTGATTTTCTTAATGCTTAACTGCTTATTGTAGTTTGAGGTCACCAACAAAATGTAAAGTGATCAAAGGGAAAAATTCAATGTGAAATTTGAGATTGCACGAAATATCATTGTAGGATATGCTTCTGATGTTCTCAAGGCTGAAGTCTTAGTCTAGGAGAATATGATAAAGTTTAATATCAAAATACAGTATTATAGTATTCTATTGTTGAAATCAACCCAAACAACACATGGTGTGCAGAAATAATTGGTAGAAAGCTTATGCAAAACATTGATGAACTTACGCCGGCAATTTATAAAATGAGGCCTGTCAGGGCAAAAACACCAATTAATGCTTTCATTGAAGCCACAACGCCCACCGCTTCGTTCACAGCTGCCGCAGTCAGTGGCTTTCCAGTTCAACACAAATCCTTTAGACAACAGCCCTTCATAATCTATTACCCCATTGCCTCTTACAGCTTCATCAACTTCCACAGGTGCCAACACGTTTATTTTACACTCTTCTAATGCAATATTCAACTAAGTATCGTCTTCAAACATTGCCAGACTCACGGTATCACTATTCTGATTATCACAAAACTGAATATGGTACCTTGAGAGTGCATCAAACAGGGAAGAACTGCAGTTTGATAACAGATGAAGCCTTGAAGTATCAACAATTCCATACTGAAAATTTATTGTAATATTCTTAATTTGTGGCAGACAATCCCTACTATTTGAAACTCCGTCAGTGTGCACCCGCATAGTTTGGCTTTCATAGAAAATCGTGTCAATCACATAGTCATTTTCAGGCACATGAATTACGGGAGTATCAGAGTTTCTACAATCGAGTTCAAATCCAGGGTAGCCACAATAGGATTCTTGCAGACCTTTAATATAGAATGGATACCTTATGATTACATCACCGCAAACTTTCGGAGTGCATGCTTCATACATAGGATCAGAAGCAGAGGATTTTTCTAACACCAAAAAGAATATACAAATCATTAATAAAGATATCGGATTGGCTAAGTGAATTCGTTTCATTACTAGTGGGTAATGCAATAGAAAGAGAGGGAACGGAATAGATTTTCAGGAATCAGAAGTGAAGACAGACTAAATGCGTGTGCGGTTTGTGGAATTCAGTTTTGGCATGGCTGCTTGACTTGAGAAGTGGAGTTTACGCCAATTTCCACAACATTGTTGAAAAAGCTTGTTTCGGATGGCACCTAGCAATGCCCCTCTCTTTTAGATTGTTGACAAGTGACTGATTACCACCCGGCTGACGGTGAAAATTATTTGTGCACCAAGGTTCTTAATTGTCCCCATAGTACCACTGATGCATCTTTCCTAAGCATTACCAATTACCCAGATCCATCTTTTTTTCAACCCTGCATCCTAAAACAACACAAACGAAATAAAGAAAATATGATGGGTAGGTATATTTTTTAGCTTTCTTTCTACTGGAGACAAACATTTTTCTGAAAAGTTTACTGGTGTCTGTTATTCCACAATTCTATTCCTATGGCTCATACCAAAATCTTCAATGACTTGAAGAATCCGGGAGCCCAGTCAATGCCCGCCACAGTAGATGAAAAATCTATAGACAATCCCTTATTTCTAAATAGCTCTATAGTAACAAATCTATTATCTATTATCTATCTATTCTCTCTTTAAAAGTATGGTGAGTCTTAGTTGTTTTGGAGTCTTTGCACTTTGTAGTGTTAGTTTTCTAATATGCCTAAAATACACTTATGTGCTATTATATTATATTAATTGTATTCTAATTGTAGTAGAACTACAAAACTCTTCACTTTCCCTTGTGAAGTTCATTGAATTTAAATTTTGCTGTTAACTAAAATAAAACAATTCTCCATACAAAAAATCTTTATCTACACTTCAATTCAATCCTCAAGAGATTGATAATACCAAGAAACTTTGATTTTTGTTCATAATTTAGTTTTGACTTATTAAAAGTAAAGGACGATGATTAATACAAATTAACTGCAAATTCAAAGAAAACAAGCAATGTACTAAATTGCACTAAATTATGTTAATAAATTGTAACATAATTTCAAATTTTATTAAATTATTATAGGATTCTTTTTTAACAAACAGGTTGTTACAAAAAAATAATATATTAAAATTTGGGTTATGAATAAGCACTCCACTAGCAAGTTCCTTTTCGTTTGGTGATTGATAAAATAATTCAAAAAATTGTATATATAGTTCAAAGTTCAAAAAATAAATTGCATACTATCTAAATGGCTCATAAGTATTGGCTTTTACAATCTATGGAGGATGAAAAGGATTTTAGGTACATATTTCTAACGTAAAATTTAAAATATAAAGAGGGCTCATAACAAAAAATGTACAAGATGTAGGATTTTCCTTAATGAAAATGGAAAATAATTGGAAGAGTACTATTAATGTTGCCTCCTAATTTTACTTGTGAACGAACCCCTTTAATTTCATTTTTTGAAAAAAAACTTCTTCAATAAAACAAGGATTTAAAAATTTAAAAATACATAAAAAATCATTTGTAAAGTTGATTTCATAAATGAAATAAAATAAGATAATATATGATATACTTGTATAAAGAAAATGAAGTTTTTCATATCAATAATATAAAACAAATTTACTTGATTGTGATGGATCTTTTTTCACATAAAAAAATGATATTTTGCATCATTTAGAAAGCAATTAAGTTAATTTTGTGAAATTCTTTTTTAAGTCTTTTCCAACCATGTTAAAAATCTAATCTCGCAAATGATTATAATTCAAAATTTACTAATTTGATCATACTAATTGAATAAAGAACTTGAATTCTAAAAAGAATAAATATGTATATTATTTACAACTATATAGTTAAATAAATAACTGTTCTTGGAATTCAATGCTTTCTTTCACCAAATTAATAATTACCATTACGTATATGGGATTTTAAGTATACCTTTGAGTTGACATATTTAAAATAAATTAAAAAATAAATAGGTTTTAAGTATAATTATCAATATTTTAGAGAAAGAACTTCAAAATCTTTTTAACAAAATTATTTTGTAAATAAAAAACTTATAATTTAAAATTTTGAATACAATGATAATTGAGCATACAATAAGTTTACAAAATACCTTAGTGTTAGTTTTAGTATCATAATGCTATTATTTGCAAAGTTTTAAAGAAAAAATTCAAATGTTTTGAGGTTAGGACTTGAAATTCAAACCATGTATTTCAACAACAATTGTTTTAAGAAAAGAATAATATATAATCAATTTAACATGGTATTTAGAAAATTATATAAAAATTTTAGTGTTTAAGAAGTATTATATTTTAAAATAACTTTAATTATCACAATTTAAAACTTGCACCTACCAAGTGCAACCTATGTTCGTTGAGATAACCATAAACATTTAAATATAAATTATGTTTTGAAAAAAGAAGAGTTATTCTTTTTTGACTATATACGAAATTAATTAAATAAAAATGTGACTTCATACAATGTAAGAGAAAGAGTTGTTAATTAGATATTATCTCCTGCTTAAGTTCTTTTTGTCTTTTATATTTTGGACTATTTATGAAATAAAATTTAAATAGAAAAAAGAATGTGACATTGTCCAATGCTTATGATGATCAAAAGTTATGAATCTTATTAAGTAAACTCTCCTAAAGTGTATCTTTTGTATTGTTTTTTAAATTTATCCTTTTTTTATTATTAATAAAAATAAATTTAGTAGAACAAAAATGTGACTCAATTTAATATAAAAGGAAGAATTTTGAGTTCAATCAAACATACTATTTCCTAAAATAAGTTCTTTGTAACTTTTGTTATTCAACTATTCATGTAGTATAATTAAATAGGAAAAAATCCAATCTAGAGTAATAGAAAGAACTATAAAAATAACTAAAAAAATCTCTCATAAAATGTATTCTTCGTAAAGTTGAGAAGTAACTTATTATGTGTACTCAAACACATTCAAATAACATCATCACACATATTTTGAATTGTTTTAGGAAGTGAAATGTCAACTATTTTAAAAGAAGGCATAATCCATTTTTTCTGGTGGTCCAAAAAAAATGAGAATTCTTTAAATTTAGGAATATTATGAAGTTTTCTTAATGCATCAAGAGATACATATGTCCGGTAGTAAAAAAAGTCTTTTAAAACCACTTTAAAATGAAATATTCACATGATCATTGTATATAATTTAATGAATTGTTCTTGAATTTTTTGTGAAATACTTTCTAATTTATCTCCGAATGATACAATTTTGAATTGATGATTAAGCATTTTATTCTTTTATGAACTGTAAATTTTTCAACATGTTTTTGAACATATTCTTCAAAATAAAAATGAAATTTCCGTGCACTAATGATTGATCTCATGTATTGTTGGATTATTGGAAGCGTTTTATAGTAATATTGCAGTGTCAAAATGTCAAAACACATATCAAGGTTTTTGAAGACCATGGAGAACTGAAATTTAATATTCTTCAATTCATTCACTTTGTTTCAAATACATTTGTATATAAAATAATTAAATTTCTCATAATCAAAAAATTAAAAAAAAAACAAAAGGCATCATATTCACGTGCAACGCACGTGCTTCATTACTAGTTAGTCTTGTCTTAGTAGGTTTAAAGTCTTTGCATTATGTGGTGTTAGTTTTCAAATATGACTAAAATACCCTTTTGTGCTATAATGATACACTTAGATGAGATTAAGTATTGGTTGGTGAAAAATTCATAAGGTATGGAATAGGGTGAAAATGGATATGTTAGAATGCAAATAGACATTGATGATGTGGAAGGACTTTGTGAGATTGCCATTGAAGCTTCTTAGCCCATTACTTAGGTTTTTCTTAGATTGGTGTATGTTGCATTAGTTTTTATTTTTAGTTATACATTGCATTTGTAAGAATAAATGAGTAACATATATTTAACTATTTACTTATGATATGTAATTTGTTTGTACAAAATTGGAAAATATGTTTCTTTAAATTAAATGATAGTGAAAGATAGATCATTCATACCGTTATAGTAAAGGAAGAAAATAGGATAATGTAATAGTAATAGTGAAAGATGGCTTCAATTATTTAGGTCAGCATTTCTTTAGATTAAATGAAAGTGAAAGTTAGATCATTCATACCGTTGCAGTAAAGGAAGAAAGTAGGATGATGTAATAGTAATAGTGAAAGATGGCTTTAATTATTGAGGTTGACATTTGTCTACTACTATCTTTATGTAAAATTTAGTTATTTAGTGAAACTATTTTATTGTAATATTTTAAAGCTCTTACCACATAATTTTTTTTATTAGCTACAAAGTTGAAAAATATAGAATTGGTACCTAATTATGTTACTAAAACAAGTACTATTAATTATTTTAACACATATCCACAATATATTAGATTGTATATATTTGGACAAGTATTTATGCCACCTTATCCTTCTATATTTTGTTAATTTAAAGTAACATGAAATCTTTAAACAATTTGAACATCAATAGCTCACACCGTCTTATACATTTAATTTAACTTTACATCACATGTAGTATTTAATCATTGAAAAATGGTTTTAAAAAAATATTAAATATAAAAAAATATATATTAACCAATAAATTTGTCTATTCTCTCTTTAAAAGTATGGCTAGTCTTAGTAGGTTTAAAGTCTTTGCATTATGTGGTGTTAGTTTTCAAATATGCCAAAAATACCCTTTTGTGCTATAATGATACACTTAAATGAGATTAAGTATTGGTTGGTAAAAGATAGTAAAAGATAGATCATTCATACCGTTACAATAAAGAAAGAAAATAGGATTATGTAATAGTGATAGTGAAAGATGGCTTTAATTATTCAGGTCAATATTTCTTTAAATGAAATGATAGTGAAAGATAGATCATTCATACCGTTACAGTAAAGGAAGAAAATTGGATGATGTAATAGTAATAGTGAAAATGGCTTTAATTATTCAAGTCAATATTTGTCTACTACTATCTTTATGTAAAATTTAGTTATTTAGTGAAAATATTTTATTGCAACATTTTAAAACTCTTACTGCGTAATGTTTTTTAATTAGCTACAAAGTTGAAAAACACAGAATTGATGCCTAATTATGTTACTAAAACAAGTACTCCCTCCGTCCCATTTTCATAGGCTTGCTTTCCTTTTTCATCCGTCCCAAATTATAGTTCACTTTCCAATTGAAGAATGTAGTTAATTTTCAAGTTCTCTAAAATGCCCCTATTTAATTACTTTGTTCTAAGTGAAAGTGCATAGCAAACCGTGCATTCACACATCAAATAGAATTAATTTGACTTATGGTGCAATTTCCTATTTGTATTTAATGTAAATATTTAACTGATAAATATAAGGGTATTTTAGTAACATCATAGATTAATTCATTCTTTCAATAAAGTTAACTAACTTTTCTTAAATTGTGTGAAAAAACCTATAAGCCTATTAAAATGGGACGGAGGGAGTACTATTAATTATATTAACACAAAATCACAATAAAATGTATTGTCTATATTTGGACAAGTATTTATGCCACCTTATCCTTCTATATTTTGTAAATTTAAAGTAACATGAAATCTTCAAACAATTTGAACATTAATATCTCACATCATCTTATACATTTAATTTAATGTTGTAGCACATGCAGTATTTAATCATTGAAAAACACTTTTAAGAAAATGTTATATATATGTATGTGTATATATATATATATATTAACCAATAAATCTGTTGTCCCTTTAAAACTATGGTTAGTCTTAGTAGGTTTAAAGTTTTTGCAATAGGTGGTGTTAGTTTTCAAATATGTCTAAAAAACCCTTTTGTGCTATAATGATACAATTAAATGAGATTAAGTATTGGTGGGTAAAAGATAGTGAAACATAGATCATTCATACTTTTACAGTATAGGAAGAAAATAGGATGATGTAATAGTAATAGTGAAATATGGCTTTAATTATTTAGGTTAATATTTCTTTAGATTAAGTGATAAGGAAAGATAGATCATTCATACCATTATAGAAAAGGAAGAAAATTGGATGATGCAACAGTAATAGTGAAAGAGGGCTTTAATTATTTAGGTCAATATTTGTCTACTACTATCTTTATGTACAATTTAGTTATTTAGTGAAACTATTTTATTGTAATATTTAAACCTCTTACTGCGTAATGTTTTTTTTATTAGCTATAAAATTGAAAAACAAGAATTGGTACCTAATTATGTTACTAAAACAAGTACTATTAATTATTTTAACACATAATCACAATTAGATTGTCTATATTTGGACAAATATTTATGCCACCGTATCCTTTCATATTTTGTTAATTTAAAGTAAAATGAAATCTTCAAACAATTTGAACATCAATATCTCACATCTTCTAATACATTTAATTTAACTTTACAGCACATGCAGTATTTAATCATTGAGAAATGGTTTTAAGAAAATATTAAATATAAATATATATATATATATATTAACCAATAAATCTATCTATTTATTTTCTCTTTAAAAGTATGGTTAGTCTTAGTAGGTTTAAAGTCTTTGCATTATGCAGTGTTAGTTTTCAAATATGCCTAAAATACCCTTTTGTGCTATAATGATACACTTAAATGAGATTAAGTATTGGTTGGTGAAAAATTCATAAGGTATTGAATAGGGTGAAAATGGATATGTTAGAATGTAAAGAGACATTGATGATGTGGAAGGACTTTGTGGGATTGCCATGGAAGCTTCTTATCCTATTGCTTAGGTTTTTCTTAGATTGGTATCTGTTGCATTAGTTTTTATTTTTAGTTATACATTGCATTTATAAGAATAAATGAGTAACATAATTTAACTATTTGCTTATGATATGTAATTTGTTTGTACGAAATTGGAGAACATGTTTCTTTAGATTAAATCATAGTGAAAGATGGATCATTCATACCGTTACAGTTAAGAAGTAATTAGGACGATGTTGTAGTAATAGTGAAAGATGGCTTTAATTATTTAGGTCAATATTCGTCTACTATTATCTTTATGTAAATTTTTGTTATTTAGTGAAACTATTTTATTGTAATATTTTAAAGCTCTTACTACGTAATGTTTTTTTTTTATTAGCTATAAAGTTGAAAAACATAGAATTAGTACCTAATTATGTTACTAAAACAAGAACTGTTAATTATTTTAACACATAATCACAATAGATTAGATTGTCTATCTTTGGACAAGTATTTATGTATGCAGATCCTGACAAATTCTATGAATTAGTAAAAATAACAACAAATCGTCAAATATATACCCAGAAATGGACCAATGAACATGACAACTTAAGAATATCAAACTCGAAGTATAATTTAATTTTGGATTAATTACATTTTACCCTTGTAATTTTTAGATAAATCACATGACCCCCTTATGGTTCAAAAAAGTATACATCACTCCCCTCTGGTTTTGGTTTAAGTGTCAAATTGACAAAAAATACCTTCCGTAATGGTACGTGAGTAAAATTTCCAAATTACCGTTTTACAAGTACTTGAAATTACTATAAGGTGATGTATAGCTTTTAGAACCATAAAGGGGTTATGTGGTCCATCTAAAAACCAAAAAGGGGTAAAGTGTATGTTTTTTGAAAAAAATATATATGCAAACACAAAGATGAACTAGTTAAGCACAATGGTAATTTGGACATTTTATCCATGTTCCATTATGGAAGGTAATTTCCTTCACTTTGACACTTTCATCCAAACCACGGAGGGGTGATATATAGCTTTTTAAACCATAAAGGGCTATGTGGTTTATCTAAAGATCACAATGGGGTATAAGGTATTTTACCCTTTAATTTTTCAATTGGTTTTATATAGAATGTCATAATTTTTCTTTCTAATAGATTCTTATGACCTCTACTTATGCATATAAAATAACATGCTTCTCAAAATAGATAAGAAAATAGTATAAAGCTCCTTATTAACGTGCAAATGCACATGCGATATTACTAGTTCAATATATATTGCAAGTAGACATTACATATACATTGTGGTGCGACACCATTTTAAATACAAAGACGTGAACAACTAAGAAAAATACGGATAAATGAGAAAGATTTGCAATGAGAAAATTGAGATGGGAAAAAAAAAAGAAATTATACTACTTTAGCTCCACTAGGTCATTTCCTTCCACTGTATCCTTCTTGTTACAACAATCAGCACAAAGGAGTGGGCCTTGCCAAGGCTTTGAGCTAGTGGAAAAGATAGGACCGTCATGAACTGATGTGCTCTCGCTTGGAAGCAAGATCAGTTTGGCAAACAACACATACGAAAAGATAGCAGGAGATTCTTAGGTGGACCAAGTCCACAGCCCCACTTGTGTTGCGATTTTTATGAGTGCCAAGTAAGTAAAGTGATTCATGCTGATGTAAAATGATATAAAGCTGTTTATATGGGTTTATTTTAAATCACAAGGTCCACAGGTGGGACCGTGAACCGGGTCCATTTAATAATTTTTCAAAGACAGTTGTTATCTGACCATTCGAATTACACGCCCTGTCTAGATGGTTGTTTTTTGAGATGTTTTTTTAGAGAATATTACTATAGCAATTTTAAAGATTCTTCTTGGTAAATGTATTTCTAAGATAAAAAATTAGTTAGAAAATATGTGTGAAAATTTTTAAAAAAATATATATTTCTAAAAAAATAGAACTAAACAAACGGAGCCGACCATTTTCCAATTTGCAGAAGAGGCATAAAAGAGCTTGAGAACTTTCCTCGATGCAACTGATGTCTATTTTCTTATCTTTTCCCTTCTCTTTCTAGGAAATAAAGTGATATCTCATCATAATTACAAGTCACAAACAAGAGAATGCAAGACAACCAGATAAAGAGATTAATGGATGACCACTAAGTTGATTACTAAGCATTTTTAACCATGTAATACATAGATACTATAAACAGGATGCTTCAACATATATGGGTATTTGGTTGCTGATGCAAAACAAAAACTAGTCAATGGAAGTTGAATAATAATAAAGGCTGACACTCCGTCTAATTTGGTCCTTAATCCACTCTAATCACCTGCTGTCTAACAAGTTTTCCTCACAAATATTTCTGAGGGTGGTGCATCTTTTATGCTCTCAAGAACAATACTAAAAACGGTTAATTATATTTTACTCCTTGTGATTTTGGTTAAAGTGTCAAACTAACGGAAATTCCCTTTCATAACAGTTTGCGTGTAAAATATCTAAATTACCCCATACAAGTACTAAAAATTAGGATAAATTACTATTTATCCCCTGTGGTATCGCTTTTGATCACACGAGCCCCCTATAGTTTCAATATGATCACATAATCCCTCTATGGTTATTTGAAAAGTGAAAAATAGACAGAATCGATGGACCGTTATGAAATATTTTCGAAATATTCTAAATTTTTATCTGTTGATGCGGAATATTTTGTAACAATAAGTAGATTAAACATGCCTAGTGCAGAATATTTCGTCCATTTTTCACATTTCACAAAACTATAGGGGGATTATGTGGTCATATTGAAATCATAGGGGGTCATGTGGTCGAAGGCGATACCACAGAGGGGTTAATAGTAATTTACCCTAAAAATTACTATAGGGTGATGTATAGCTTTTAGAACTATAAGGGAGTTATGTAGTTCATTTTGAAAACCACATGGGGATAAAGTGTATATTTTTCGAAAAAAATATACAGGTATGCACAGAGATGAAATAGTTAATCACTGGAGTAATTTGGGCATTTTACTCATGCTCTGTTACAGAAGAGAATTTTCGTCAGTTTGCCACTTTAACTCAAACCACAGAAGAGTGATGTATAACTTTTTGAACCATACAGGGGTTATGTGGTTTATCCGAAAATCACAGCGAGTATAGGATATTTTACCCTACTAAAAAATTGTGGGGAAACTAAGAAGTACTCAAGAACAATAATTACAACAATCTTGGCGTCATGATATAAGGGGCTAGAAACTGAGAAGTGAAGATAGAGGATAAGAAGAAAGAAAATACTGAGCATGTTATAAGGATCTAGACTTCCATTTCAAAACTAATTGATAATAAGTGTAATGACTCATGAACTTTATTAATTAGTGTAGAATTCTTTGGGAATTCAATGTGGGACATTGTTTCCATTGACACTCACACCACGCATGACTTATATTAGAGAGAGCTTATAAATTGAAATGGACAAATTGAAGAAAACTCAAAATACTAAAACGGGTTAAAAAGAAACCGAGTTGCACGTGAAAATGAGAATAAAATCCAAGAACTGAAATGGGCTAAGAAGAAAATGAGTCACACATGAAAGTGAGAAGAAAGCCCAAAAATTAACTCTCATACCATATTAAAAGACTTGAGCTTCTATCTAAAAATTAATTGATAATAAATAGAGTGGTTTACGAACCTTATTAATTAATTTAAAATTTTGAAATTTCAATGTGTGGCATTGTTTTCTTTTAGCAAAACAATATTTGTTTTGTGGTTTGGTAATTGGAAGCATGTGGAAGAAAAAAAGGAAGGATAGTCGTGCTTTTCACATTGCAAAAAGGTAAGCAATTAACTTGCTTCTCTAATTTTTTCTCTCTTCTATTTTTAATTTACTTCTCTATTGTTATTTTGAACCATCCACTAAGGCAAACGAAGACATGTTTCTGTTTTTTAGAAACATATTTTTAAAACTTCATTCAATTAATTTTTTATCTTATATATACATTTATTGAGAAAAATCTTTAAAATTGCTACGGTAATATTTTTTAAAAAACACTGCAAAAAATAATCATCTAGACAAAACTTATTTCCCAGGACACAATGGTAGCTAATGAAAGAATTGTAAGAAATTATTGTGGTGAAGTGATAATTCATAAGAACTAATTTAGGGAATGCAACTAATCGGTGAACATCAAGAGAAGTTGACCAATCAAGACTCCGGCCTTGACATTTAAGAGGGAGGAGGGGAAAAAAAGGATAGATTTGAAATTGGGAACCGCATCCCAATTGTGTGTGACAAAAAAGTCTGGAAGCTTACTCACCACCAATTTGGGAGCCTCACCTCAATTTTGTGAGATAAAAAGACACATTGTAATGAGAATTGATGACTAAAAAAACAAATACTAGTGCTGTTTTTGAGAGCGGATGCGTCTTATGAATATCAATCATTAAAATAAGCAAACAAGATTTTAACAGGAATGTAATCCAAATTATTTTTTTTGGGACAAAAAACTAACTAATATTGCATAATCACTAGGCTAGGTTATATTAACAGTCAAAAAATCTTCTGAGGCTCTAGAGGGATAAGATGTGACTAGTTTGGGAGGAATCTGTAAGGCCTGAAGGCTTCCTTCTAACATCTCCACTACCTTAGTCATTGACGGTCGGCTAGAGGGATCAGTTTGCATGCACCATAGGCTAACAATGATCATCTTTCTGGCAAGTTCATTCTCCTCCTCTTCATTTATAATCCCATCCAGGCCAAGGTCCTCGCCTTGATCTATTCTTCTATAATCCAATCAGGAAAGTATATTTCATTGCTATGATCTACTCCAACCTCAAGATTTTTCCTTCCTTCAACCATCTCAAACATTATCCTATAGCTATAGACATCTGATTTGTGAGATACTCCTCCAAAGCTTTTGCAATCAACTTCCGGGGCTATATATCCAAATGTTCCTCGTGTGCCTAGTATTGACACAATGCTTTCTCTGCTGGGGCAAAGTTTAGATAGTCCAAAGTATGATATTTTAGGACACAAGTTTTCATTAAGAACATTGTGAGGCTTTGTGTGAAGGTGCACTATTCTAGTATTACAACCACGATGCAAGTACTCCAATCCTTGAGCAATGCCAACTGCGATTTTGTATAATGTTTGTAATCCCAATTGACGACCAATTGAGGATATCCCATCGGATATAAACTTATCAAGGGATCCATTAGTCATGATTCATATATGAGAGCCCTTTTGCAACCTTGGAAACAGAACCCCAAAAGAATTACAATATTGACATGGGAAATCATACTGATGCTCGCCACCTCATTGATGAATTCTTCTCCACTTCCTTTTTATTCCTTCAAATCCTTAACTGCTATAGGACTAGCATCTCGTAACTTACCTTTGTATACACAGCCATAGTCTCCTTGCCCTAGCTTGGTCTTAAAGCAGTCCATCATCTTTTTTACCTCGGAATAATAGTACCTTTTTGGTGCCAATGATCCGTAATTCTTAAGAAAGGCTTCAACATTTTCAAACTTCTCTGTTTTACTACATATTTTCGAAAATGAGAACTTCCTTCTGAAGTAGGCTAGAATTACTAAAATCATGAAACCAGCAAGAGGTGCAGCGGTATGTAGCAGAAGAACTCAGTTAGTACAAAACTTTTACTATTCAGAAGCTAAAATTTCCATTTTGCTATTGAGTTGATGTCCTATACATGTAATACTCTGCATCATCTAAATCCCTATTTATGTTTGGGTTACCTTTTGGAGGAGGGTGGGGTGGTATTGGGAGATAGAGATTCTAACAAGCCATGAAACGCATACAAGAATAAGCAAACCAAGAAAAAAGATTTGATCGTAAGAGAACAAGGCGTAGTTTGAAACAGGCAAGAGGAAAAATTACCTATTCCAATTATTATCACCATATCTTTCTTTGTTCCTGCAAGATATGACTATCTGTTAGTCTTCTAGCACAACTCATTGAAACAAAAATTTATCAATATATGTTGGATGAACACCATTCAGACTCTTACAATTTGGCATGTATGAATTGGTAGTTGGAAAATGATTGACTTGTCCTAAGTGCAGCATGCTATATGTTGTAGCTTACATTTTATTTATATTGCTCACAAAAAACATGGTAACATTATGCAGGTAGCAAAAGTAATCCAAATATAAACATCACCTATACATGGCAAATTTGTTAAAATATTGTTTGAAAAAAAAAAATTCGGCAATTGTGGGTGTCAGAGATGATTTTTTGAAATCTAACTACGCCGCGTTTGCCAAACGCGGCGCAGAATTTTTTTTTTTTTTTTAAATCGCAGAGCGCTGCGTTTGGGAGTGGAAAAGGCAGTTACTGTTCACATAGTGTGCACTGTTCATCCTTTTTTTTTTTTTTTTTTTTGCAGAAGAGGTTAGGGTTTTTGGTTTAAGGTTTTTTTGGGTTATTATTTAGGTAGATTTATAGGATTTAAGTAAAAATAATTGAGGTAGTTCAATGTTTGAATTGAAGAATTTTAGATTGAGAATAATAAAGCTATAGACACCAAATTTTGATATATCACTAAATTTTCTAATATCTTGTGGGCTATTTTTTTTTTTTCCAATGTGAAATTTGATGTTTAGAGAAAGTGTGCAAAATTTTTCTGGCAAAATTGTAATTTCAGTACGTAAACACTTTTTTCGCCAATTTTTTATTTTTAAATTCATATTTTATACCCTTGTACAAATTTCTAAATTTTGTCAATTCAATGGCAAAATGGTCATTTTTAATTTGTGAATGTCTTTTTCAGCTATTTTAGAATCCCAAATTCATATTTCATAATTTTAAGTACATTTTAAATTTGTGATAATTTTTTAGGTTCAAAAAAATAACGATTTTGCTTCAGGTACATATGCATCATAGAAAAATAGTTTTTGAACCCACAAAATTATCACAAATTTAGAATATACTTAAAAATATGAAATATGAGTTTGGGATTCAAAAATAGCCAAAAAAATGTATTCAAAAATTGAAATGACTATTTTGTCCTTGAATTGACTTAATACACAGAAAAATAGTGGTTCATCCAGAAAAATTACAAAATTTAGAAATCTGTACAAGGATATAAAATATGAATTTAAAAATAAAAAAATTGGCAAAAAAAGTGTTTACTTACTGAAATTACAATTTTGCCAAAAAACTTTTGCGCACTTTCTCTAAAAATCAGATTTCGCATTCGAAAAATAAAAAATGGTCCACAAGATATTAGAAAATTTAGTGGTATATCAAAATTTGGTGTCTATGGCTCTATTATTTCTAAATATAAAATTCTTCAATTCAAACATTGAACTACCTCCATTACTTTTACTTAAATCCTATAAATCTACCTAAATAATAACCCAAAAAAAAACTTAAACAAAAAACCCTAACCTCTTCTGTTAAAAAAAAAAAAAAAAAAAGAACAGTGAACAGTGCGTGAACGGTAACCGCCGCGTTTGGGAATGGAAAAGTCAGCTTTTCGATTCCCAAACGCGGCGCTCTGCGATTTTTTTTAAAAAAAAATTTTGTGCCGCGTTCAAAAAATCATCTCTGACACCCACAATTGCCGAATTTTTTTTCCAAACAATATTTTAACAAATTTGCCCCTATACATTCACAACAATTAATTGGACTTAACGTTTATATCCAAATGTTACTTTACTAATTGAATTAGAATATTTTTTTTTTGTTCCCTTAATGCGCATCTTCACTTATTCTACAAGAACTTTTAAGTCATTTTTATCATCCAAAATCCCCAAATAAAAATGTTGAAGAAGTTGCAAATTGCTATTGCAATGCCAACAAAATAAAGCAGAAAAAATGTAACTCACATTTGCTAATTAACAATGAGCATAAAGTTTGACTTTTTGATATAACTTTGACAGTACGTGTTACACGAAGAAAGAACATCTTAATGTTGCCCAGCTAAGAAAGAATTGCATACAGAACCGAGCAGTGAAGACATACTTTATAGAGTTCCCTACAGAATGCCCCACTGGTCAGGGAAGGCCTCATAGAGCCCCCGCCAGCTTGTTAGTGTTGGTGTGTGTGTGTGTTAAGTGTAGGATCCCTTTGTACCCCAAAGAAAGGAGAAGGAATGTCTATGAATACATATGAAGATATATTAATTGATACAACAACTTTGATGTCTAACTTTGGCCAACCTTTTTTTGCAGAGGCACAAGGTGATTTCTCCCACCGGTTATTTTTACACGTGTCCTTCCCTGTGACACTCGTAACAATCATCAGACGCATGCCACTCAAGATCAAACTCAGCCGTCAATAATTGAAACAATTCAATGTTCTCTCAGTAATTGTCCCTGAAAACCACTGAAAGATGGAAAAGGTTGCAATATGATTGAATGACTCCATTGAGGGACGCTGAAGGAGCATTATATGGTGGAATTTGATAGAAAACGGTGAAGCCAAGATTATTACATTTGCTATAATTTTTGTACCCGGTGAAAGCATCCGTTATCATCTGGCTTGATACAGGATTTATGAAGCATCTGAATAATGTGATATTTGGCAAAATTTTATATGAAATAGAAGGAGATTCTGAATGAGACCTATCATGGAGGAAAGACCTATCATGCGGGATAAAATACCTTGACCATGGAGTTGTTTATGGATATAACATCAAACCAGACCTCTGCATGAGAAGTGAGTGCAATTTTTGGAGATACTTGAGCCTCACACTTGACCATGAACAATCCACAATCCGGATGCCACCAGTTGGTAAAAGGGAACTCGAAGTTCATCAAACCAAGGTTTCCACAGCTAAAACACTCAGGGCAAGTAGAAGGGGACTGGCTATCTTCTTGAGCAGAAAGAGGAATAAAGAAAACAGCAACAAAAAAGAAGCCAGGGGCAATCCAACACCCATACTGAATTCCAGATTTTTCTGGGGTGGACTGGATGAGAGCCACCAATGCTCGGTGGAGTCCATCGAGTATTGGTGGCCCCTTTATTCACCGTTAGGTTCACGGGTGGAGTCCGTGGATCCGGTCCATCTAAGAATGTCCCATGAATTCCCAATTAGGAATGTTGTCGAACCGAACTGCTCGTGATAGGAGATTCTATCATGGACCCAGTCCATGTCGATCCAACGATCCAGATGTGAGCCACCAAGGTTCAGTGGGCCATTGAACTTCGGTGGCTCATATCTGGACCGTTAAGTCCACATGGACTGGGTCCATTTAAGAAAAATCCGCTTGCGAGTAGCTTGGTCAACTACTTGACTCGAACTCGAGTTTGACTGAGTTTGGTAGCTCGGTTAGGTTCATGACTCGAGTTTGAGTATTGATTTTTCAAATTTAAAGGTTCATCGAGCCTAATCAAGCATCTATTATTTAGTAATTATATATTTTATTTATTACGTGTTTACTATTTTAAGTATGAAAATTATGAAATTTATTATGACGCCTTTGAGTACTCGAGCTTCTGCTCGAGCAATAAAGTGCAAAAAAAAAAAAGAAAGAGTGCAAATGAGTATCAAGTCGAGTCCAAGTACTCGAACAAAACTTCAAACTCGAACTTGAGCAGTACTAATAGGCAATCGAGTCGAGCTTGAGTATAGTGCCACTCAAGTTCAACTCGACTCGATAACATTTCTATTCCCAATCTAGGAAAAACAGCAATGAGAATCAAAGTAAGAAGTTTAATACTCTGACTACTTTATGTAACAAAGTGTAACATAGACTAGCTTTTAGCACAATAGAAATAAAATAAAAAAAGAAAAGAAAAAAATATTTTGGTAGACCGGATCCACAAGCATCACCCGTAGATCCAACGGTAGAGATTGAGCCACCGGAGTTCGGGAGTTCGTAGACTGGTAGACCCAATGATAGAGATTGAGTCATCGGAGTTTAGAAGACTTGTGGACTCGTGAACCTAACGGTGGAGATTGAGCCACCTCTGAAACCCGGTGGCTCAATTTCCACCATTGGATCTAAGAGTCCACGAACTTTTGGGTACACACCTAAATATTTCCCGGAAAAAGAGGGGTGAGGTTTCTTTGACTTTAGGCACAGCACAAAATAACTACTTTTTTCTCTAATTTTTTTTCTTTTTCTCTTTTAAATTCACTTCTCTGAGCTTTGCAATTAATAGATCAATAAGGTTGTGTAAAAATCGTAAATTTATATGTTCTATTGAGCGAGAAACCAAATACTTTAACTAGTTAAAATTTTTATTTTTATATTAATCTTAAGAAAAGGATTATCCGAGTGAGTATCACGAAGACTAATACACATGTTGCCATACACGTACTCACACACTAGTATTTTCATTTATGTAAAAGAAATGAAGAACTAATGAAAATTTGTTTAATTAGGCACAATTTTCTCACCTTCATAAAACAAGCAAGAAACTGCGGTCTACATAAGACGACTTGGAAGTAGTGTGGAAAATTTTCCAGGGCTCTAGAAACAGTTCCCATCAGTGTGTGATCATTTTGAACTTCTGATGTTTGATGGGACTGATTTCTTAGACTTCGCCTCGTTTTCTCTCGTTTCTTTCACGATTCTTTGAAAAGTAATTATGGACTGATGGAACGAATTGAGCGGTTGAAACTCTTTAACTCTATTTCAGAGTTTGAGAGTTTAAATTCTATCAACATCACAAATTCTCTTCTCATGTAAGAGTGTAGATTTATCAAAAAAAAAAAAATTATGAGACTGATTTTGTAAGTACGGTGACCCAAGCACACAAAAACAAATAAATAAACAGAGGCAAGAAAAGAAAAGTGGGAACATAATAGGGTGTCGATAAAGGTCAATCAAAATTAAGTGCCATAACGATTATCAAAGTGAGGATTAATTTCTGTAATAATTCAGAGTCAATAGAAGATAGACTACAAAAGCTTATTCATGCAAATGCTCACATATTCTTTAGTCAATCATGCCATTATTTATTCTCAACATCTGAGGTACAATTAAGTGTAAGTACCACAAATTATAGGAGTCATGCAAATAATTTAGTATATTATTTTATTTATATCTGTCTAGTTATTTATTAAATAATTAAAAAGAAACTTTCTCAAATATAGGAACACATAAGAGTAGCCTTACTAATTTGAAAACCTCACTAACACCGGATGTAGCTTATTCGTTTTTTCTCTTCACGAATTCTGACACCGGACGTCTACAAACTGAAGCCAAAATCTTTATTTCTACCAGTAAGTTTATAACCACTGGACCTTGGTCCAAAGCCCATAGCAAGGTTGAGGGTACAAATTCCGACCTTGACATTTAGGAAGGACAGACAAAGATAAGTGTTGAGTTAGAATTGGAGAGCCACATCTCTAATTGTATATGACAAATAGTCTAGGACTCACCTATTTCAAAACAAGTTTTGTACCGTATCAATTGCTTCCCACGTCTAACAAACTCATCTCAAATCTATTCGAAGGATTTGCACTTGTGAAACACTTCTTTTCGAATATATGATTCAAACTGTAAACTATGACATCAAGAAGTTGAGGAATCTGCTGCTAATAATCTTGGGGGTGAAGACAAGAAAGGCTTAGGTGGCATTTCTAAGCATTCCATGCTTCCTTCTAACATTTCTAGCACCCTACTCATTGATGGCCTTTTCACAGGGAAAGTTTGTATGCACCACAAACCAGCTATTACCATCTTCTTAGCCTTCTCGTATTCATCTTTGTTTGTAATACCGCAAAGACCAATTTCCTCCGAGTCAAGATGATCGTGTATCCAATGTGGAAAATAGAATTCACTTGTAAGATCTACTATGGCATCTGTGTCTTTCTTTCCTCCAACCATTTCCAAAATCATCATTCCATAGCTGTAGACATCGGATTTGTGAGATACTTCTCCAAAAGGTCGACAAAACACTTCCGGGGCAATATATCCAATAGTCCCTCTTGCTCCCAACAATGATATTTTACTTGCGGTATCAGGGCATAGTTTTGCGAGACCAAAGTCAGAGATTTTTGGACGAAAATCTTTGTTTAGAAGGATATTGTGAGGCTTTATATCAAAATGCAAAATTTTTGTGTTACATCCTCGATGTAAGTATTCCAAGCCCCGAGCAATTCCAACTGCAATTTTAAACATGATCTCCCATCCTAATTGAGCGTCTGATGAGGAATTCTTGCTGTAGATGAATTTCTCAAGGGATCCATTTGGCATGAATTCATAAACTAGAGCCCTTCTGGAACCCTCAAAGCAGAATCCTAAAAGAGAGACGATGTTAACATGTGAAGTTTTACTGATACTTGCAACTTCATTGACAAATTCTTCTCCATTGTCTTTTGAGTCGTGCAGAACCTTAACTGCCACCAAACTGCCATCACGTAACACTCCTTTATAAACACAACCATATCCCCCTTGACCTAGTTTGTCCTTGAAGGAGTTGGTAATTTTCTTTATATCCGAGTAATTGTATCTTTTAGGAGCGAGGGAGCCATTGTTCTTAAGAAAGACTTCAATATTCCCATGCTTGTTCGCCTTCTTCCAGAATCTAATGGTGTAGCCAAAAAAATGATTTCTCTTGATACTTAAACAAAGAATAACTGCACCTAGAATTCCAGAAGCAGAAATGCCTGTATTCCAAATGAAAGAAAGTGAAACCTAGATGTGATATTCAAATACTCCTGAATTAGTGAAATTTTACATTTACGAAAATTTCTATCAGCAATGTAAAGATTACCTGCTATTACTTTTAGTACCAGATTTCTTTTGCTTCCTGCAACCAAAAACAGCAGCCAATTCTTTCGAGGATAAGACCAAAAATGTGTAACACTCTTTATAAAACTAAAAATAGTGCTGAATTATACAGATTTTTACTAGAACTGACTAAAATTGAAGAACTATACTATCAATTAGGCTGTCTTATGTATTTTAGAAGCATTTGAGGTCGTTCCCCTGCTTGGCTTCCCAGGTAGGGGCTGAAGTTTGGTCCCCTAGACTCAGTTAACAAGTCAAATTCTAGAATAACAAATCTGAGGAGCTATTTTTCCATTATCCTAGAAGATAGATTTTTGACACATTATTATGTTTTTTCAAGAAACAAATATGTCTAATAACGATGATATCTCACTTTTTACTATTTATAGCCGGCTCAATGTGTTATAAGAAGAGAGAACATCTTAATGTTGCCCAGCGAAGAAAGAACTGCATACAGAACCGAGCAGTGACGACGACAAACCTTAATAGGGTTCCCTGGAGTATGCCCCACTGGTCCAGAAGGGCCTCATAGAGGCACCGCCAGTGTGTTAGTGTTGGTGTGTATGTGTGTGTTAAACGTAGGCTCCCTTTGTGTCAACACAACCCCCCCCCCCCCCCCCCGGGCGGGGGCCCACCAGAACGAAAAAAACACAACAACAAAAACACGCACAAAAAAAGGGGGAACACCAACAAAAATCCCTCTTCCCAAAAAAAGGTGAAGACATACCTACACGACTACATACGAAGATATATTACTTAATAATATATGCAGCTTTGATGTCTAACTTTTGCATACCATTTTCTGCAAAGGCACAGCGTGATTTGTCAGACCAGGCAGTTTTACACCTGCGTCCTTCCCTGTGACACTCGTAGCAATCATCAGACACATGCCACCCAACATCAAACTCAGCAGTCAATAGTTGAAACAATTCAATGTTCTCTGAGTAATTGTCCCTGAAAACTGCCGGAAAATTTAAAGACATGCAATTTGATTGAATGATTCGATTAAAGGACGCCGAAGGAGCATGATATGGTGGATTTTGATAGTAAATGGTGAAGTTAAGATGATTACACGCGTCATAATTTTTGTACCCGCTGAAAGCATCAGCTATCCTCTGGCTTGCTTCGGAATTTATGGTCTTACATTTGAACAAGGTGATATTGTGCAGAACTGTGTATGAAATAGAAGGAGAGTCTGGCAGACCCATACCATAGTCAAAAAACTTGCATGTTCGAGCATCCAAATTTGACTGAAGTAAGAAATCATGAAGCCTGATCACAGAGTTGCCTATAGAAATAAAATCAAACCAGCGCATTACAGAAGAATTAATTGTAATTATAGGAATAGGTTTCTCCTCACAATTAACGATGCACAACCCACAACTAGGACGCGACCAGTCGGTAAAAGGGAAATTAATCAAACCAAGGTTTCCACAGCTAAAGTTCGCTGGGCAAGTAGAAGGGGGATGGCTATCCTCTTGAGCAGAAAGAGAAAGTGAAGGAAACAATAACATACAGAAACCCAGAAACAACCCAACACCCATATTGAATTCCCAATCTGGCAAAAACAGAAATAAAACCACCTATGGGAACCAAAGTATGAAGTTTAATACGCTAAATAATTCATGTAAAGAGGTAAAACATAGACCAGCTTATAGGACGCGTAAATTGACTTGCCAGGACTTGTGGAAACAAAAGATGTTCGTTGATTGGTGAGAACCGAAGGCAAGGAAATTGAATGAGTACATTGCATTAGTTGGCTGTAATGACAAAGTCCTGCCTTTTCTGCCTCAATTTTAGTGATAAGGGGAGGATCCCCCAATTTATTAATTAATATGAAAATTTCATGGTTGATGTAAAAGATTTTAGTTATTTTTATGTTTGATTTAAGTGGGATGCAATTAAAGTTAATTAAACTATTAACATTACAAAATTTATTAAATAAACAACGAGAGAAAATTTTGTAGCTAGAGTTGCTGGAAAATTGTTCAGCTCAAGTTGCTTTACGAATTCAGGAGAGAGTTCCACAAAGATTTAGTCAAGCTATTGGTCTTAGTAGGCAGAGCTAATTCATGTGTGACTATTAGCATCTCTCTTCTTTTATTTTCTTCATTGTTTTTACCATGCAAAATATGGGGTCAAACTTCCAATATAATCTAACTAAAACGTTCCCTAACCTAACAAACTCACATCCACACAACTAAATTGTTAGGTCAGGGTATGAACTCGGACCTTGGTAACTAAGAACACCTTAAGGATTTATACACAATGTGAATTATTTATTAAGATAACATTAACGGTGTACGCATAATTATTTATTAAGGTAACATTAATGGTTTACAAATAATGCTTCAAGATAATTAAATAATAGGAAAATAATAGGAAAAATTTCTTATAAGGGCGGTAAAAGTTTTGGTGAGTACTAACATACGCAAGCCAGATTGAAGTTTTCCACTTTTTGCTGAACAGTTATGAATTTTGGTGCTTGTCAAGCCAAAAACATACAATGAGATCGTGATTTTTCCTGACAAGAGGTCAAGACAGTGTTTAGAGAAAGCTTTGGAAACTGCAGCATCCTTGAGGAATTTTTACTAGTTCAATAGGCATTGTATTCGTGATGAAATCTTATATATCTTCAGAAGGAAAACAAGGCATTCGTCTTCAAAAAATTCTTAGTCCTCTTCTTTTTCTTAGTAAAACTTTGAGCTTAGAGTAATTTGGTCGTTAAAACTTTTGCAAGTAAACAAACAACCTAAATTAATAAAAGCAGTTCTTCATCCAATGTACATGATACCTGTTTTAGAGTTTGATTGTTGGAGACATTGGTGTGAAAAAACAAAAAGGGGAAGGGGGAGGGATGAGGTTTCACAGACCTTTGGCACAGCAGAAAGATAAGTACTTTCTTCTCTAATTTTTATTTTTTTTCATCTCTTTTTATCTCTATTTTTTTTTTCCTTCTTCTCCTTTTAATTCACGTGTCTGAGCTTCCCAATTAAGCCATAGATCAATAAGGTTGTGTAAAAATCGTAAATTTATATGTTCTATTGGGCAAGGAAACGATACTTTAACTAGTTAAAACTTTTACTTTTTATATTAATCTTAAGAAAAGGATTATCTGAGTATCACGAAGACTAATACACAGCCGTGCTATACATGTACTCCCACACTAGTATTTTCATTTATGTAAAAGAAATGAACAACGAATAAAAATTTGTTTAATTATGCACAATTTTCTCAATTTCATAAAACAAGCAACAAACTGCGGTTTACAGAGGAGATGACTTGGAAGTGAGTGTGGAAAATTTTCCAGGGCTCTAAAAGCAGTTCCCATTATTGCGTAGTCATTCTGATCTTTGATGGGACTGATTTCGTAGACTTTGCCTCGTTCTCTCCCGTTTCTCTCGCAAAAGATCTTTCTTTTTTTTTTTTTTTCACAATCACTGTTGTATTATAAATGCATATTGCCTCATACAAGCAGAATAAGATTTTGAATGGTTTATTAGGTGAAACTCATACTACTTGTTATATACAATTAAGGTATGACTCTCCAAAATCTATCTAACTTCTCTTTTCGTAAATCCAAATTTTTAATTGTCGCAAGTAAAATTTGATCCTAAGGGTTGCTGGGTTTCTCCTGACTACTGGTCCGCTGGTCGAGCGGCTACAATGTTCTTTCAAAACTAATTATGGGACTGACTTCTTTGTAACCCTATGGTGACCCAGGCACACAAAAAAACAAATAATAAATAATAAATAAAAAAAAAAACAGAGGCAAGAACAGAAAAGTGGGAACATAGTACGGTGTAGATAAAGGTCAATCAAAATGAAGTGCCATAACGATTATCAAAGTGGGGATTAATATCTGTAATAATTCATAGTCAATAGAAGATTGACAACAAAAGTTTATTCATGCCACTACTCACATATTCTTTAGTCAATCATGCAATTATTTATTGTCAGCATTTGTAATTGAGGTACAAAATTGTCCAGCTCAAGTTGCTTTACAAATTCAGGAGAGAGTTCCTCAGCGACTTGGTCAGGCTATTGGTCTTAGCAGACTGAGCTAATTCACATGTTACTATTAGCATCTCTTTGAATCCATTGAGCAAATGGACGACTGCATTTCTGATTAAGCATTCAAACTTTTGTCAAGATTTTTAATGTGTTTTCACCCTCAATTACATATATATCGAATACATTGGTTTACGCGTCATTTGAATTATTCAATAAGATAACATTAATGGTATAAGCGTAAAGTTTCAAGAAAATTAAATGAAACGAAGATTGATGTACAAGATATCTGAGTGAAATTGTCTAAATATTTCGATAATCTCCATGATTGACAATAATAATACAGAGACAATTTGGAAGTCGGAATCTGGAAAATTTTCCAGGGCAATTAAAGCAGTTCCCATCGATGTGTAATCACTCTGGACTTCTGATCCACCTCCAGGTTGCACACTTGCCACGTCCTCTCCAATTTCTTCTCCCCACCCCCGGGGCCGCCCCAAAAACACTAACACCAACAAAACAGGAAAAAAAAAAAAAGGCAAAAGGAGAAAGGTGAGAACATAGTAGGGTGTAGATCAATGGTCAATCAAAATTAAGGGCCATAACAATTATCAAAGCAGCAATTAATGTCGGTAATAATTCAGTGTCAAAATATGGGTTCATCAGTGTAGAAGATTTGACTTCAAATTGTTTATTCATTGCCAATACTTACATATTCTTTAGTCAGTCGCTGCAGTTATTCATTATCAGCATGTGCAATTGAGGCACAATTACGTGTTGAGTTACCATCGTCCACCCTTGTCTACTTTTTCCAAAGCGGACATGGCGAGCGTCGCATACTCGAAAGTGTATTGCCCCTTGTATTGCTCAAGTTTTGTCCAGCTAAGGAGTAGAATTCTCTTCAATAGTAGTAATAAATGAAGGATCCCCAATTTATCAATCAACATGAAAACTTTAAGTTAATTTTGAATATAAGTTGTTAGTAACGAATTTTAATCATATTATGGTTGATGTAAGTGGGATGCCAAAAAATTAGTTGAACTATAAACATTACAAATTTTATTAAATAGAAAAGAAGAGAAATTTTTATAGCTAGAGTTGCTGGAAATTGTCCATCTCAAGTTGCTTTTAAAAGTTCAGGAGAGAGTTCCACAAAGATTTAGTCAAGCTATTGGTCTTGGTAGACAGAGCTAATTCATGTGTGACTATTCGCATCTCCCTTTTTTTTTTTATTCATTTTATTTTACCACGCACAATATTGTCAAACTTCCAATATAATCTAACTAAAATGCTCCCTAACCTAACAAACCCACACACACGAACAACTAAATTGTCAGGTCGGGGTATGAATCCCGGACCTTGGCAACGAGGAACACCTTAAAGATTTACGCATAATGTGAATTATTTATTAAGATAACATTAATGGCGTACGCATAATGCTTCAAGATAATTAAATAAAACGAAAATTGGTAAACAAGCTTATCCAAGTGAAATTATCTAATTGATAATGTTGGTTGTACACAAGCCAGATTGATGTTTTCCATTCTTTGCTGAACAGTTATGAATTTTGATGTTTGTCACGCCAAAATATACAATGAGATCGTGATTTTCCTGACCAGAGGTCGAAACAGTGTTTAGAGAAAGCTATGGAAACTGCAGCATCCTCGAGGAATTTTTACTACTTCAATAGGCGTTGTGTTCGTGATGAAATCTTATATATCTTCAAAGGAAAACAAGGCATTTGTCTTCATAAAATTCTTATCCCTCTTCTGTTTCTAAGTAAAACTCTGAGTTTAGAGTAATTTTGGTCGTTAAAACTTTTGCAAGTAAACAAACAACCTAAATTAATAAAAGCAGTTCTTCAAAAAGTAGTTCTTCATCCAATTTAGATGATATCTGTTTTAGAGTTTGATTGCTGGAGACATTGGTGTGAAAAAACAAAAAGGGAAAGGGAGGGATGAGGTTTCTGAGACTTTTGGCACAGCAGAAAGATAAATATTTTATTCTAATTTTTTTCACTTTATTCTCTATTTTTTTTTTCTTCTCTTTTTATCTCTAAATTTATATGTTCTATTGAGCAAGAAAACAAATACTTTAACTAGTTACAATTTTTACTTTTTATATTAATCTTAAGAAAAGGATTATCTAAGTATCACGAAGACTACTAAACGACACACTAGTATTTTCATTTATGTACAAGAAATGAACAACAAATGAAAATTAGTTGGGCACAATTTTCTCACCTTCATGGAACAAGCAAGAAACTGCGGCCTACAGAGGAGACGACTTGGAAGTCAGAGTGTGGAAATATTTCCAGGGCTCTACAAACAGTGCCATCAGTGTATATTTGGCATTCGTTCTCCCCCGATTTCGTTTACGAAGCTCCTTGAAAAGTAATTATGGGAATGTTTTCTTAGTAAGCCTACAGGTGACCCAGGCACCCCAGGAAAAAAAATTTAAAAAAGGAGGCAAGAAATGTTCTAGTTGAGTTATAAATTAAATATTAAAACCTCACAGTGATGTATCTTTGTTTTCTCTTCGTGAGTTTTGACACTGGACGACTACAACTGAAACCAAACACTTTATTTCTTACTAGTAAGCAATGTTTTAAAAATCGGACTGGTTAATGATCCGACTACGGATTTGGGACACGGTCGGATCAGTCCGACCAGTGGATTCAATATTTTTTCTCATTTCTTAATTTAATTTAATATATAATATAATAACAAATACTAGATATACCCCACCCTATTGAACTACTTAACCTATTACTTGTTTGAATATATTCAAATATACAAGTTAATAAAACTATTATATTTGGTAAAAATTTTATGAAATATTCTATATCTATAACAATTAAATTAACAAAGAAAATGACATTACAAGTATAAAACATATAACAACTATAAAAAGTAGGTGTATCGGGAAAAAAATACGAATAAAACATATACTTTAAAATTCACCACTAAAGTAGATTATTATATTTTTAAATATTTTAAATTACAATATTGAACATTTGAAATTATTAAATCATATTTGTTGCCTGTTTTCACATTCTCTACTATTTTAATACCATCTAGACTTAATTTTCAATTTAAAATTTAAATTTATTTTTAATACCAAATAAAATTAACTTTGTGTATAGGTTAGTTTGAGTACATGTAATTTTTTAAAATTAAAAATTTTTCGTTTACCCCATTTTTAAGATAGGTTTTGCATATTCAAATGATTTTTAAATTTTAATTTAATTATCTTACTATCAATTTAGATATATTTATTTTTTTAGGAATATTTTTTAATTTTTTAGTTTTTTTTTTTTTTTTTGCACGACCTAATGAGAGGTAATTTCTAACAATTTTGTACCAATCAAGAATTTGATTTAGAATTTTTTAAAAGAGCCTAAACTTTATTTAGAATCGGTTTTTAGGCTTTAACTTTAGACTATTCTCTCCAAAAAAAAATATTTTTGACTGTATTGGACCATTGAGCGAGTCCATTTGGACTTTATACAATAGTCTCAAAATAAAACTAACAAGTAAATCTATTTGCTTCATTAGTTCTTAATTTAATAAATTCTATTCTATTTACATCATTTTCTTTAGTATATCAAGAAAAGGTGGATATGTGATGCTATAATAATTGGAATCAATATATTGCATAGAAAAAATATGACTTTAATAATCTTGAACTGATTTTTGATTTTTTAATAAAGGAAATAACTTTCTACCCACTACTTTCAAGATGCCATATGTGCTTACTATTGAATAATGATTAACCATAATTCAAAAATTTAAACAAATGACTTTACAAAAATACCAATTTAAACTTTTAATTAGGAGAATATTTTAGGTATAAATCAATAATTAAAAAATTTAAATAAAAGGACTAATCTTAGTAGGAGAGATTTTGATAAAAGTAAATTCAATATTTCTCTAATATAATGAATTTGGATGCCAAGTTAAAAAGGTAAGAATTAATTAATTTCATTAAACATGATTAATAAAGGAAATAAAGAAACTAAAAAAAGTAAGAATGAGTTAATTTTATGAAACATTATTGATAAAGGAAATAAAGAAGCTATTAAAGAAAACCTAAAAAAAGAACAAATATAATAATTCGTAAGACAAAATCAACAAGAAGAAGGTTGGCACGGTGGTTGGCAACTGCAAGATTAAGGGAGAGATCTTGGGTTTGCACCTCTCCCTTGCGCAGGTGACAAAAATTTTTGACAATTCACAAAATCGCCGGTTCAAGGGTTCACCGGTTCGTTTCAGTTCACACGGTTCAAACAGTTCATTTTGGTCATTGAGATCAATAGGATATTACATAGAATCGAACCGGAAGCATGGTCGGTTCGCGGTTCAATTGGTGAACCAGCCGATCCGGTTCGAGTTTAAAAACATTACTAAAAATTTTTGACAATTCACAAAATCGTCGGTTCAAGGGTTCACCGGTTTGTTTCGGGTCGCACGGTTCAAACAGTTCATTCCGATTCTTGAGATCAACAGTATATTACATAGAACCGAACCAGAAGCAAGGTCGGTTCACAATTCAACCGGTGAACCGACCGATCTGGTCCAGGTTTAAAAACACTGCTAGTAAGTTATAGCTGCTAGGCTTTGATCATATTGCCCCCATACCAAGGTCAGGAATTCAAACCCCAGTTTTGGCATTTATAAGAGAGGGAAAAAATAAAAGTACAATTAGGATCAAAGAGCCACACATTCTAATTGTGTGTGACAAACAATGTAGGATCTTACCCAGCTTACTATTAATAGCCTTACTCCACTTATATAAAGTAACATATGTTATGATACAAATTATTGACGATAAAAAATTAAAAAAAAAACCATTAAGTTATTAGACAACAAATCGCATATTTTCTCTCCTCATTTAAAGCTCAATTCACACTTGAGGATTTCGCGTGATTTGGCCAAATCCTAACTTGCTAAAATTCAATAAAAAACGTACAAAATACATCTCATACAAAACAACAACCATAGTTTTCAAATGTCAATATATAGATCATAATGACTTTGTGTAGTTTTGCACTTAAAAGATATAAGTTGTTGATTAATTTCATATAGAAAATTATTATTTCAAATCTTTGTTTTTACCTTAGATGTGATAACAATATGAACCTTGACAGGTGTCGAATCTGTGCAATAATAAAAATCCTACTCCAAGAAAATATAAATTTTGTATATAGCAGTGAGCAGGGTCGTCTCCACAGGGATTGGGAAAAATTTGTTTCTTTTAAACTAAAAACTACTGGGGGGATTTGTTTTAAATAAATTGAAAATAACAATTAACTAATTAAAAGCAATTCAAGAAAATAAATAGAGATTAAAATCAATAAGAACAAAGCTCTAGCCAAAGATGCAATTTTCAAACATGGTTCACACAACTGATCACTGGATGCAAAAATAGTTCAATTATTCATTAATAGATTGGTTATAGCTTATAGCCAACTCTTCCTTAATTTATCGATAGCCAAGGTACGACCATTGTCTATTTCTCTAACCAAGAAATAACCCTAGGTACGACCGTAGGATTTAATTCCTTGATTGCCTTAGAAACTAGAAAAGCCCAAATCCTAATTAATAAACACGCTACGAGGGTTTATTTAAATTAGATCATATGTTCCCCTAACATGAAATTAATCAAGCTAGTTACCACTTGAATTAATCAATCAAACAATTACGGATTCAATTGATTAATATGGCTGTAGATTATTATGTTAATTCGAATATCGGGCCCTTGACATTCAAAGAACAAAATAATCATAAAAATTAAACCAAAGAACATATAAATACCTAATGAATAAAAGAAACAACTGAAATTTAATTAGATCTCACAGATGTTTGGAACCACGTCTTCAAATTGACCCTTGACTAGAACAAGTAGTTTAGTTGCTCTCCATGGGAGAGAACTTTACACAAAAGATGAAAAAGAGAGAAAAATTGCTAGAGAGAGACGTAGAAGAATTTCTGCAGAATTTTCTTATGGAAGAGGCGTGCCTTCCTAGACCCAAAATCACGTTACTTCAAAGTAACGTTCCCAAAGATTCCCTTCCATAATTATCTCCTAATTTTTAGTAGTCAAAGTCTTTCCAAATTCTCTCTTTGGAAGAGATATTCTAAAAATAAGGAAACACAAATAAAAATAACTTCCTAACACAATTAAACTACTAGGGGAGGAAACGTCCATCCAAGGTGTGACTCCAAATTGGAAGTTTCTGCGCAGGATTTTCTGGGCTTTGTCTTGGACGTGAGGACTAGGCGTGCCCGCGTCAACTTCAGCACGTGATCTTTATGGAAAAATCTCTTAATTTCCTTTTATTTCCTTCTTTATATACTTTCCTGCAATTAACTATCAATTATACCAAATATGAGTAGAATCAATCAATTAGCACAATATTTGGTAATAATAAAAAGGAAATAAACATATATTAATCCACTAATTAGCACCCTATCAAACCTATTTCAAATCTATTCAAAAACAAGTTTTGTACCGTGTCAATTGCGTCCCACATTTAACAAACTCATCTCAAATCTATTCAAAGGATTTGCACTTGTGAAATAATTCTTTTAGAATATATGATTCAAACTGTAAGCAATGACATCAATGGCATTTTATACTTGTCAAATTAATAAATTATATAAAATGATATTCCACTTTCTTTACAACTTCTCACATACCCCTTTTCACTATTTATTAGCATAAAATTTTCACTTAAATGGCGTGTGAATATCATTTTTCTAAATTATATGTAGTCATTAACTCTCACAAGGGACTAAAATTTTTATTGAAATAACCAATATCTATTTAGCATATATAACTAATGTTTTACGTGATAATTTAATCTCTCAAAACTTGACAATTGATACTAAAAATCAAACTTAAGGAATGCATACTTTCTAACAAATAGAAGAATAAAAATAATCTAACCATATGTTTATACGAAAAGATCTAAAAGCAAAGTGACTGTGTAAAATATTGAATATACTCATCCTTGCATATTAAACATAATCTAGATGTTCATCTTTTGCTATCATCAATTTGACGGCGACTAATTAGAGGATTCTTAAAATAGATTAAAGCATATGTGGTTTTCCGAACATAGAAGTCTTGCAAACAAAATGTATTTACATAAAATTTAAAATCCTTAATATGTTGTAGCACCATGTATGCTCTTAATCTTATTCTATAAATACTCAGTTCAGTAGATAATTAATTTTTTATCATATTTCTATTGCATAATTAATTTTTTGCAGATTTATATTGCTCTATATATTGAGATGAGACTCTAATTTTAGATAAACTCAAAAGTTGATCTTTTTCTTCTGTATCAATAAAAAAATGAGAAGCAAAATATATTATAAATATTCTAAAGACATTTTTGCATCAAATGATAAAATGGTTTTCAAAATATAATTAGAGACATATTTAAAAATGTAAAAAGAATTGAAAGGACCTATAAAAAGTTGAAAAGTTAAATATATTTTATTATTAAATATGTAATTACTAATTTCTAAGTTCTCTATAGTAAAAAAGTACCCTTAATTCTCGTCGAAAATAGCTATAGTTGACTAGTTATATATGTAAAGATATAATTTAAATATTTAAAAAATGGATATTATTATAGCAAATTTATTTATGTGTAGTGATGAAAAGATTAAGAGTAAATAGATAATATCAGTGTGTAAAGAAATCAAAAGTCAAGAATCTTATAAAAACAATTATTTTTTTATTGTTTCCATAGTAAATTTACTCTAAATTTATGAAAATTGAAGAACTCTTAATTTTTTTATTTCAAATTAGTATTCTTATAGTTGTATAAAATTAATATATTGTCTAGAACAAATATCAATCTGGCTTAATATACTTGCAAAGTTTTCAATGGTTTTGATCATATCTTTTTGTTTTTAACGTTGAAAGAAATAATTTATAAACAATCATTATATAAAAGAACATGTCACTTGCAACATAGACACTCTCAAACTAATATATTTTCAGGACAAGACAAGCTGATAAGCCTACTTGCTAATCTAAAGAAACATTTTATTCTCCAATATAAATTCCAAGTAATTCAGGAAATTCTCCAATATAAATTCCAAGTAATTCAGGACTTCCTTATACAGAATACATATTAGTCATGAGGGACACAAGAAGTTGTTTTTGTAAGATGCCGAACAACTATTCTGAGCAACACCAGACAATCTGAAAGAGCAACCAGAAACATATTATCTGTTCAAGAAGTCGAATCTAGTGTTGAGTTGGAAGAAGAAGAAAATGTAGGTGTTGATTTGGAAGAAAAAGTAAAAGCAGGTTTTGGTGGGATCTGCAATGAATGTAAGCTGCCCTCTAACATCTCCACCACCCTACTTATTGATGGACGTCTCGTAGGTTCAATTTGAATGCACCACAAGCCAACTATTATCATCTTCCTCACCTTTTCATTTTCATCTTCGTTTCTGAAACCCCGAAGGCCAATTTCATCATTCAGCTCGAGACGCTTGTGTATCCATTGTGGAAAATATATTTCACTAGAATTACCGACTTCAACATTGATATTTTTCCTCCCTCCAACCATTTCCAGAATCATCATTCCGTAGCTATAGACATCTGACTTGTGAGATACTTGTCCAAAGGTTCTACTAAATACTTCAGGTGCAATGTATCCAGCTGTCCCTCTTGCACCTAACATTGATATTATACTTGCTCTGCCAGGGCATAGCTTAGCTAGGCCGAAATCAGAAATTTTGGGGCACAAATCTTTATCCAGAAGAATGTTATGAGGCTTTATGTCAAAATGCAAAATCCGAGTTTTGCAACCCTGGTGCAAGTACTCCAGCCCTCGAGCAACGCCAAGAGCAATCTGAAACAACTTCTCCCATCCTAACTGCTTCTCTGTCAAAGTATTCTCATTGAATATAAACTTCTCAAGAGATCCATTTGGCATGAACTCATAAATGAGAGCCCTCTTGGAGCCCTCAAAGCAGAAACCTAGTAGAGTCACAATGTTAACATGAGAAGTTCTACCTACACTTGCAACTTCATTTATAAAATCTTCTGCACTGCCTCTTGTTTCATCCAATATCTTTACTGCTACAGGATTGCCATCGCTCAACATTCCTTTATAAACACCACCAAAGCCACCCTGACCTAGTTTGTCCTTGTAGGAGTTGGTCATTCTCTTAACATCAGAATAACTATATCTTTTTGGAGCAAGGAAACCATGATTCTTCAGAATGGCTTCAATATTTTCATCATTTTGCTGCAATTTCTTCCAAAATTTAAAAGTATGCCCCCTCTTAAAGCAAAAGAATAGAACTACTGAAATCAACAGTCCAGGAGCTGAAATACCTGCTTTGAATTGTAGAGAACAGAATTATAGCTGGCCTGGCAATTTCATATTTACCTCAAATTAGCACAATGACATATAGAATAAATAAGTTCATTTACAATTCCAACTGGAAACGAACTTATTATTTGTTGAAGGGTAATAATTATGAAAAATGAAAGGAGAACCTGCCAGAAAAATATAGGAGAATTACCTATTGCAATTATTAACGCAGATGAGTTCCTTCTCAGGCCTGCAATAGTATTAGAAATCAAATATTTAAAGCATCCTCATAATCACAATAAGTACATGTCTTTGCACTAAGTTCAAATCCAAGTAAATGTTTCGCTTTGCCTAAAGAAGACCCTTCAGGACACAAGGAAAAATTATTAATCAAAATAGCTCTTGAAAGAATTTATTCATTAAATTTCTGCAGGCATGCATTATTACACATGTTTCTAAAATATTACCGGTGCTATGACAATAAAATTGTTGTCATCAGTTTCATATTGGCCTCCTCTGAGGCAACAGTTGTGACAAACATCAGATCGATGCCACTCTAAATTAAATTCAGCAGACAATAGAAGGCACACAATAGAAGGGTTGGAATGGTTCCACGATACCGTATATAGGCACCTGAATATGTTAAACAGTTAGGTGAAGGAGTGTCACATCCAGGAAGATGAAATTTTGGGAAAGTAAAAATCTGCTACAAGAATTCTATCCACTATAGCACAGAACTATTCATTCACTCTCTGGCTAAGCTCAGAATTATTAGCGCATTTGAACAAGGTGAGACTGGTGTAAAGATTGAAACTGAAATAGAGGGAGAGTTGGGAAGATATATGTTCAGGAAATTTTGACAACTATTGTTCTCCAAAATGTTTATAAGCTTGATAATATTTCCTGGCGACATGCTTTTAGCATCACAAGTCATAACTATATTGCTCTTTGTCCAGGGTAACTTTTGGAGGATTCAAATCACACTTAACTGTGCACAAGCTAGAATAGAGTTGCGAATTTGCTGTAGAAAATGAAGTGCTGCCGACCAACTATTCTACAATCAAAAGACTCTGAGCAGGTACTGGTTGCGTTGGGAGTCTGGACTTGCAATGGATGGACTTGGCTCCTTCTGAGTTTTCAAGCCGCAAAGATGTCCAAGAAGCAGAGTAAATGATGCCAAGGATTTATTGCCTTGGCAGTATGATCAAACATTCGCAAGGAAAATGAGGAAAAGTTATAACCATTCAGTGTTTACACAATTTTGACCAGCAGCAAAAGGAGTTTCTTGTGATCGAATAGTTATCCATGTAATCTCACCTTGCCTAATAACGTGTTTTCTTAGTGAGAAACAGAAAAAATATCATGGGAGATAAGCAATCAGAAAATGTCACAACTCACAACCTGAGAAAAAAAAATAGAGTAGCAGACTTGGAGATCATGAATCTTGATGTTTAGTAGTTCATCTATACTTCGTATAATCTCAACTAAAGCTTAATCTAATTGGAGAAGACAAAAATTTACCACCCGAGAAAAAAACATATTTTTCCAAAGTTCATAATAGAGGCTTGAGTGCTTAGTGCTTAACTGCTTATTGTAGTTTGAGGCCACCACCGAACTAGGAAGTGATCAAAGGGAAAAATTCAGTGTGAAACTTGAGACTACACGAAATTTCGTTGTAGGATAACCTTCTGATGCTATCAAGGCAGGACTCTTGGTCTAGAAGAATGTGATGAGGTTATGTCAAAAGGCAGAGCTCTAGTATTCTATTGTTGAATCTTGAAATCAACATAAAAACAACACATGGTGATGGAGAAATAATTGGCTGAAAGCTTCTACAAAGCATTGAAGAACTTACGCTGGCAACTGATCAAATGAGGCCTGTCAGGGCAGAAACACCAAAATGTAAAGCTGCTTGTGTTGAAGCTACAACGCCCACCGCTTCGTTCGCATACACTGCAGTCAGTGGCTGTCCAGTTTAACACAAATCCTTTTGACAGGAGCCCTTCATAGTCTATTACCCCAGTGCCTGTTCGAGTTGTATCAGTTTCCACAGGTGCCAATACATTTATTTTACAATATTCCAATGCAATAGTCAAGTTTTTATCATCCGCATACATTGCCAGACCCAAGGCATCTCTGCTCTCATTATCACAATACCGAATAATGTACCTGGAGAGTACATCAGACAAGGGACTTCTGCAGTTTGATAACAGATGAAGCCTTGAAGTATCAACAATCCCATACTGTGCATTTGCGGTAACATTCTTAATTTGTGGCAGACAATTCCTATTACTTGAAACTGCAGCAGTGTGCACCAGCAGAGTTAGGTTTTCATAGAAAATCTTGTCAATTACATAGTCATTTTCCGGTATATGAATTACCGGAGTTTGAGAGTTTCTGCAATCGAGTTCAAATCCAGGGTAGCCACAATAGGATTGTTGCAGTCCTTGAATGTAAAATGGATACCTTATGAGTACATCACCACAAGCTTTTGGAGCACATGCTTCATAATTAGGATCAGAAGCAGAGGATTTCTCTAACACACAAAAGAATACACAAATTACTAGGAAAAATATGGGATTGGCCAAGTGAATTAGTTTCATAACTATAAGATTAAGATATGTGGCCCTAACGCAATAGAAAGAAGGGAATGGAATAGATGTTCAGGAATCAGAAGTAGGAGATAGGCTAAATGGCGTGTGGTGTGTGGATTGTAGTTTTGGCATGGCAGCTTGACTTTGAGAAGCAGAATTGACGCCAATTTTCACCACAATAATTGTTGAAAAAGCTTGTTTTGCACAGCACTCGGCAATATCCTCAGTTTTAGATTGTTGACCAGTAGCCGATTACCACCTGCTGACGGTCAAAATTATATATGGACGAAGGTCCTTAAGTGTCTCTATAGTACAATAAAATACATTTTTACCAAGATATACCAATTACTCAGTTCCGTCCTTTTTCAACTTTGCATCCTAAAACAGCACAAAAGAAATAAAGAAAATATGATCGATGATATATATTGGGGGAAAAAAAACACCATTAACAAACATTTTCCTGAAAAACTTTCAGGTATCTCTTCTTCCATAATTCTATTTCGATGGCTCAGACGAAAATCTTCAATGTCTTGAAGAATTTGGAAGCCCAAATGATACTCAGCAATCAATCAATGCCAGCACGCTAGATAGACAACCTATAGACAATCCCTCATTTCTAAATAGCTCCGTACTAATAGATTCAGTATACTTTATAGGCAGTTTTACATGTACTCCGTCCGTCCCATTTTGATAAACTTGCTTTTCCTTTTCATCCATCTCAAATTATAATTCACTTTTCAATTGAAGAATGTAGTTAATTTTCAAGTTCTCTAAAATGCCCCTATTTAATTACTTTGTTATAAGTGAAAATGCATAGCAAACCATGCATTCACACATCAAATAGAATTAATTTAACTCATGGTGCAATTTACTATTTGTATTTAATGTCAATATTTAATGATAAATATAAGGGTATTTTAGTAACATCATAGATTAATTCATTCTTTCAATAAAGTTAACTAACTTTTCTTAAACTGTGTAAAAAAACCTGTAAGCCTATCAAAATGGGACGGAAGAAGTATATTTTAGTGCGACACCATTTTAAATACAAAAGACTGAGAAAAATACGGACAAATGAGGAAATTGAGGAGAAAAAAATCAGGAAGAAATTGTATTATTTTAACTCCACTGGGTCGTTTTCCTTCCATGGCATCCTTCTTGTTACAACAATCAGCACAAAGGAAAGGGCCTTACCAATGCTTTGAGCTAGTGGGAAAGATAGAACCAGCATGAACTGATATGCCTTCGCTGGGAGCAAGATCTTCCTGGCAAACAGCACATAGGAAAAGACCAGCTTTTATCCGACCAATCTGCAGAAGACACATTAAAGAGCTTGAGAACTTTCTTAAATGCAACTGATGTCTGTTTTTTTTTCTTTTTCTTTTTCTGGGAAATAAAGTGATATCTCATCATAATTACAAGTCACAAACAAGAGAATGCAGGACAACCAGATAAAGAGATAAATGGATGACCAGAAGTTGATTACTAAGCATTTAAACCACGTGATACACGGATGCTATAAACAGGAATGCTTCAACAGATATGGGCCTTTGGCTGCTGATGCAAAACCAAAACCAGTCGATGGAGGTTGAATAAATAATAAAGGCTGACACTCCGTCTAATTTTGTTCTTAATCCACTCTAATCACCTGCTATCTAACAGGTTTTCTAACAGATATTTCCAGGGTTGGTGCAGTGCATCTTTTACATGCTCAAGAACAATACTAAAAGATTATGTGGGGAAAACTATGTAGTACTCAAGAACAGTATTTAGGATTGTCTTGGCGTCATGATACGATACGAAGGGCAAGAAACTGAGAAGTGAAGTGGAAGGATAAGAAAGAAGAAAACACAGAGCATGTTATAATTCTTGGATTCAACATATCATACCGAAAAAGGATTACGATCAATGCCCAATCGAAATGTTAAAACTGTACAAGCACATAACACCTTTAAAGTTCTTCTATAGCTAGCTAATTACAATAACTTATAACTGCTATCAGAGCTCTAAATAATTAAAAGCATTACTCACGTACAATACCTGCTGCAAATTGATTAGGATAGCAAAAGCAACAAAATACACTTCACAACTTCCGTTGTCGGAAAGACCACTAATTGGACTAGTAGGGCTGTCATTTTAGTCAAGTTGAGATGTGGTTCATGTCAGTGGTCGATGCAAGCGGGGGGCACGGCCCCCACGTCTCCTTAAACCCTTTTAATACCCATGAGTTTTAGAGATTTTTTTAGGTGAATCTCTGTAAAGGTTTTCTTTGAATTGTACTAAAATTTTTATTAAGTTGAAGAGTCTTAAAGTCTTCTTTAGTTTTGATTGAACTATATTGCTAATAAAATCTTGTTGGCCATGGAGTAATATACAAATTAAATTAAAGAACACCTTTTCCATTTTAATTGCTAATCATATCGTCTTTTCCTCTACTCACCATTTTCCCTCTCGTCACTTCCCTCTCTTCTTCTACTCCTCCAATTTCCTCCAACAAAATAGAGCCATTCTTTTCTCTTCACCAAAAACAAAAGCTATTGATCACTTCATCCCCACACAGCCATTGCACTACATCAAATTGATCTTTCGACCTAGATTATGATTGCATCTCTTCTCCAAGCCTTTCACAAACTTTAAAAGATCATCATCATTAAGTTCTAAACTATCATTTATCATCATCATCATCATCATCACTATTATTATAGATTTCTTTGCAAATATATTTTTAGAGCATGAGACTATTATTGTTTTAATGAAATTTTAAAATTGATTAACTAATATAATAACTTGTAGATAAATAATCTAATAGATATTTTAACTTGTGAAGTGGTGCTTGTATGAATTTATAATTTATTGGCTATTTTACTTGATTAGCTTCTTATATTAGAATTAATGACTTAATGTTTGACATAGAGCTTTACTTATCAAATTATTCTTGTATAGATTTTATTGTCCAATTAACTTGATTAGCTTCTTATGTTGGGATTAATGACTTAATCTAGTGATGACTAAAAAGGTATTTAAATAAATAATTTTAACTTGTAAAATAGTTCTTGGATGGATTTTATTATCTATTTAGTTCAATTAGTATATCTTATATATTGATTTTAATTTTTTGTAGCTATGGAGAGCTATTACAAGAGGAAATCAATGGATAAATAGTCGCTTGGATGAATGATTGTTTAATTACTTACATTGAAAAAAATATACATCATGATGTTGAAAATGAGAAGGTTGTAGATTGTTATCAAAAGATGAAAACTTGTCGTGAGTAATCCTAAATGAATTGGTTTACTTTTTGAAATAAAATTACTATTACATTAGTAATTTTGAATATGAATTCACTTATGTTTTATATGGAATGTATGCATTATTTTTACTTGTTCTGTGAGTATTGATATTCTTTGGCCTAAAAAAAAAAAACATATAAGTGTATATAAGAAATTTTAATGTTGCTTTTGCTCCCACTAAGAATTTTTTTTTACTCTGCCACCGTTCATGTTTATTTCTTTTTCTTTGTCTCTGTGTGCGTTCATGGCAGTGGTGGTTGTTTGGGGATCTATGACAACTAAATGAGACTTAAATTTCACATTTTTAAGAACTTGTTGGGCTTTTATAATGGAGTTCAAAAAATAAATACATTTTTTGGGAGGACTCTCAACATTTATCACAAAGATTCATCCTACTAATATGGAATATATTATTCTTTAATTCTAAGATATTTAAATTTACATTTCATAATCACAAAGTGTTAACACATGCTCGCAAATTACCATTTCCTCATCCCCGCTAATCAAATTCAATGATAAAGAGCTAATTATTTTTCTATAAAGAGCTAATCAAATTCAAGTAGATTCTTAGGTGGACCGGGTCCACGGTCTCACATGTGGATTTTGTGATTTAAAAGAGTGCTAAATAAGTAAAGTGATGCATGCTGATCTAAGAAAAATGATGTAAAATGATGTAAGGATACTTATGTAGTTTTATTTTAAACCACAAGCTTCATAAGTGGAGCCATGGATCGAGTCCATTTAAGAATTTTCCAGTTACCAAGTTCTTTAACTAAAGAATCCAAGATGAGGCAAATGCATAAATGAACATGATTTTAAAATAGTTAATGAGGTGAGAGTGGCTTTTCATAACTTTTCCTAAATAAGATTCTTGATCTCCTCCTCTTTCTAAATAAAACTTTGAGCTTAAGTAATTTGGTTGTCCATACTTTTGCAAATAAATAAACAACCTAATTTAATAAACACCAATTCTTCAGCTAGTTTACATGTCTTCAAAGGTCTTGAACGTCCATCTCAAAACCAATTTACAATGAGTAGAATCGCTCATGAACTTTATTAATTAGTTTAGAATTCTTTGAGATATCAATGCGGGACATTGGTTCATTTAACACTATCACCTCGCGTGACTTGGATTAAAAAAAACTCATGAATTGAAATGGACGAAAGAAAACCAAGAACCGAAACAGTCTAAGAAGAAACCGAGTCGCGCTTTATTAATTAGTTTAAATTTTTTTGGGATTTCAATGTGGGAAATTTTTTTCTTTAACACGTCCACCACGCTTGACTCAGATTAAAGAGAGCTCATGACATAAAATGGACGGATTGAAGAAAACCAAGAATCGAAACGGGTTAAGAACAAACCAAGTCGTGCATGAAAATAAGAATAAAATCCAAAACCAAACTCTGATACCATATTAAAGGACTTGAGCTTCTATCTCAAAATCAATTGATAATTAGTAGAATGGCCAATGAACCTTATCAATTAGTTTATCAATTTTTTGAGATTTCTGTAGGACATTGTTTTCATTTAACAACATAATATTTGTTTTGGAGTTTGGTAATTGGAGGAATGTGGAACGAAATATGGAAGGGGACTCTCGCTTTTGGCATGGCAGAAAGGCAAGCAATTATCTTTCTTCTCTAATTTTTTCTCTCTCCTATTTTTAATTGACTTCTTTATTGTTATTTTGAACTATCCATTAAGGGATAAGATTAATAAGGTTGTGCAAAGTGATAACATTATATCCTAGGAGAGACTGGTAGCTAATGAAAGAATTGTAAGAAATTATTGTGGTAAAGTAACAATTCATAAGAACCAATTTAGGGAATGCAACTAATCGGTGAACATCAAAATAAGTTGACCAATCAAAACGAATATTAGTGCCGTTTTTGAGAGTAGATGCATCTTATGAATATCTATCGTTAAAATAAGCAAACGAGAATTTAACATGAATGTAATCCAAAGCTTTTCTGTTTTTTTAATTTTTGATGAAAAACTAACTAATACTACGATATCACCAGGCTAGGTTATATTAACAGTTGAAGAATCTTCTGAGGCTCTCGAGGCATAGGACAAGATTGGCTTGGGAGGAATCTGTAAGGCCTGAATGCTTCCTTCTAACATCTCCAACACCTTACCTATTGACGGTCGACTCGAGGGATCAGTTTGTATGCACCATAGGCTAACTATGATCATCTTTTTGGCTAGTTCATTCTCCTCTTCATTTATAATCCCATCCAGGCCAAGGTCCTCACCTTGATTTATTCTTCTATAAATCCAATCAAGAAAGTATATTTCACTACTATGATCTACTCCAACCCCGAGATTTTTCCTTCCTTCAACCATCTCAAATATCATCATCCCATAGCTGTAGACATCGGACTTGTGGGATACCCCACCAAAGCTTTTGCAAACAACTTCCGGGGCTATATATCCAAATGTTCCTCGTGCGCCTACTATTGACACAATGCTTTCTTTGCCGGGACAAAGTTTAGCTAGTCCAAAGTCAGATATTTTAGGACAGAAGTTTTCATCCAGAAGAACATTATGAGGCTTTATATCAAGATGCACTATTCTAGTATTGCAACCACGATGCAAGTACTCCAATCCTCGAGCAATGCCAACTGCAATTTTGTACAATGTTTGTAATCCCAATTTACGACCAGTTGAGGATATCTCACCATATATAAACTTATCGAGGGATCCATTCGGCATGAATTCATATATGAGAGCCCTTTTGCGACCTTGGAAACAGAACCCCAAAAGAGTTACAATATTGACATGGGAAGTCATACTGATGCTCACCACCTCATTGATGAATTCTTCTCCACTTCCTTTTGATTCCTTTAAAACCTTAACTGCTATAGGACTACCATCATGTAACTTACCTTTGTATACACAACCATAGCCACCTTGACCTAGCTTGATCTTAAAGGAGTCTGTCATCCTTTTTACCTCGGAATAATAGTACCGTTTCAGTGCCAATGATCCAAAATTCTCAAGAAAGGCTTCAACATTTTCGAACTTCTCTGTTTTACTGCATATTTCCGAAAATGAGAACTTCCTTCTGAAGCAGTAGGCTAGAATTGCTAAAATCACAAAGCCAGCAACGGGTACAGCTGTATGTAGCAGAAGAACTCAGTTAGTAAAACTTTCACTACTCAGAAGCTTAAATTTCCATTTTGCAATGGAGTTGATGTCATATACATGTAATACTCTGCATCATCTAAATCCCTATTCATGTTTGGGTTACTTTTTGGACGAGGGTGAGGGTGGTATTGGGAGATAGAGATTCTAATAAGCCACCAAAAGCATACAAGAATAAGCAAACCTAGAAAAGAGATTTGATTGTAAGAGAACAAAGCGCAGTTTCAAACAGGCAAGAGGAAATATTACCTGTTCCAACTATTATCACCATATCTTTCTTTGTTCCTGCACGATATGACGATCTGTTAGTCTTGTAGCACAATTCATTGAAACGAAATTTCTGAACATATGTTGGACGGACACCAATGTGACTCTTGCAATTTGGCATATATGAAGTGGAAACTGGAAAATGATTGACTTGTGCTAAGTGCAGCATGATATAAATTGCAGCCTTAACATTTTATTTTTATTGCTCACAAGGAACATAGCAACATTATGCAGATAGCAAAAATAATCCAAATATAAACGCACGAGTGTGGAATAGCATTCACGTATACATTCACAACAATTGATTGGACTTAACCTTTATATCTAAAATGTTACCTTACTAATTGAATCACAACATCTTTTTTTTTTTTTTTTTTTTTGTAGGCTAGAATTCGCATCTTCATTTATTCTACAAGAACTTTGAAGTCATTTTTATCATCCAAAATCCCACAATAAAAATGTCGAAGAAGTTGCAAATTGCTATGTGCAATGCCAATAAAATAAAGCAACCAAAAAAAAAATGTAACTCAAATTTGCTAATTAACAATGAGCATAAAGTTTGACTTTTTTATATGACTTTGACAGAATGTGTTACACGAAGAAAGAACATCTTAATGTTGCCCAGCTAAGAAAGAATTGCATACAGAACCACGCAGTGAAAACACATACCTTATACAGCTCCCTGGAGAATGCCCCGCTGGTCAGGCAGGGCCTCATAGAGCCCCCACCAGCGTGTTAGTGTAGGTGTGTTTAGTGTAGGATCGCTTTGTACCCCAAAGTAAAGAGAAGGCATACCTATGAGTACATATGAAGATATATTACTTGATACAACAGCTTTGATGCCTAACTTTTGCCTACCTTTTTCTGCAGAGGCACAGCGTGATTTCTCCCACCAGTTAGATTTACACACGTGTCCTTCCCTGTGACACTCGTAACAATCATCAGACACATGCCACTCAAGATCAAACTCAGCAGTCAATAACTGAAACAATTCAATGTTCTCTGAGTAATTGTCCCTGACAACCACTGGAAGATGGAAAAGGTTGCAATATGATTGAATGACTCCATTGAGGGACGCTGAAGGAGCGTTATATGGTGGATTTTGATAGTAAACGGTGAAGCCAAGATTATTACATTTGTTATAATTTTTGTACCCGATGAAGGCATCCGTTATCATCTGGCTTGATTCAGGATTTATGAAGCATCTGAATAATGTGATATTTGGCAAAATTTTATATGAAATAGAAGGAGACTCTGAAGGAGCCCTATCATGGAGAAAAGACTCGCAACTTTGAGTATCCAAATGTGATTTAAGGGCGGGATAAAAGACCTTGACCATAGAGTTGTTTGTGGATATAACATCAAACCAGACCTCTGCATGAGAAGTGAGTGCAATTTTTGGAGATGCTTGAGCCTCACACTTGACCATGATCAATCCGCAATCAGGATGCGACCAGTTGGTAAAAGGGAATTCGAAGTTCATCAAACCAAGGTTTCCACAACTAAAATACTCTGGGCAAGTAGAAAGGGACTGGCTATCTTTTTGGGCGGAAAGAGGGAATAAAGAAGACAGTAACAAAAAGGAAGCCAGAGGCAATCCAACACCCATACTGAATTCCCAATCTGGCAAAAACAGCAAGGAGAATCAAAGTACGAGGTTTAATTACTTTATGTAGCGAAGTGTAACATAGACCAGCTTTTATCACAGTAGAAATTAAAAAAAAAAAAAAGGAAAGGGAGGGGTGAGGTTTCTCAGACTTTTGCCACAGCACAAACACAACTACTTTTTCCTCTATTTTTTTTTTTCTTCTTCTCTTTTAAATTCACTTCTCTGAGCTTTCCTTTTAAAACAACACAAAGGGTTAAGAGAGTCAGGGAAGGAAAACTTACGGTAAGACTCGTTAACTTATTCCATTCAAGCAATTGTTGACTGAAAAATGAGTCAACGAACCTATTCAGGCAATTGTTAACTGAAAAAGGAGTCAACGAACCTTAAAGCTTTCCTTGAATGGGAAGACAAATACTTTAACTAGTTAAAACTTTTACATTTTATGTTAATCTTAAGAAAAGGATTATCTGAGTAAGTATCACGAAGACTAATACACAGGCGTGCTGTACACGGATCCACACACTAGTATTTTCATTTATGTAAAAGAAAGAAATGAACAATGAATGAAAATTTGTTTAGTTACACGCACAATTTTCTCACCTTCATAAAACAGGCAAGAAACTGCGGTCTACATAGGAGACGACTTGGAAGTTGGAGGTGGGAAGTTTCCGGGGCCCTAGTAACAGGTCCCCTCAGTGTGTGGTCAATTTTGGACTTCTGATCTTTGATGGGACTGATTCCGTAGACTTTGCCTCGTTCTCTCCCGTTTCTTTCGCGAAGCTCTTTCAAAACTAATTATGGGACCGACTTCTTTGTAAGCCTGTGGTGGCCCAGGCACCCAAAAATAAATAAATAAATAAATAACAGAGGCAAGAAAAGAAAAGAATTCGTTAGAAATTATAGTAATTAATTGAGATGTTAATGATTTCTCTCAAAATAATATTTCATCAAACCCATTAACCTTCATGATTAAGGGCAAAAACACACCGACTAAATTTTTAATAATTTTTTTACATTCAATTTTATTATAAAAATTTGAGTTGAAAATCAAAGATATATAGTACTTTCTGTTAATACAATAAAAATGACTTTTTTTTTAAAGTTATTATTTGCTGTAAAACTCAAATTAGAGCATGACTATATTTAAAATTGAAGAAGTCTTTTTAAAAATTTTCTTTAAAAAGATACAAACTAAAAAATCTAAAAAATATGCATATCATAAATTTAAAATTTTTAAAATTTACAGGAAAGTCATTTCAGTAAATCAAACAAGTATTTTTATAATGTTACACATTTTATTATCAACCCCTAACATGTTGGTGGAATCATCAAGACTCATACTCATAGTAGGGTTAATGATATCCATAGTGATTGAGAAATTTGAACCAAACGTCCCTAAGTGCCATAACGATTATCAAAGTGGGGATTAATATCTGTAATAATTCATAGTCAATGGAAGATTGACAACAAGAGTTTATTCATGCCAATGCTCACAAATTCTTTAGTCATGCAATCATTTATTGTCAACATCTGTTAATTGAGGAACAATTACGTGTGACTGTAGAGTTATCACAAATTATAGAAGTCAAACAAATAATTTATTATATTATTTTATGATTAGCAGAATAATTATTTATTAAATAAGTGGACATACACTTACTCAAATATAGGAACACATAAGAATAGTTACTAATTTAATAACTGTTCTAGTTGAGTTATAAATTAAACATTAAAATCTCACTAACACTTGATGTATCTCTTCGTGAGTTCTCACACTGAATGACTACAAACCAAATCCAAAATCTTTGGCTTTGTTCGTTTATTGGTATTTTTTAAAAATATGTTTTTTAAAAACTTTAAATATATTTTTTAATTATCTTTTTATTTCACGTACACATTTATTAAAAAAAATTTAAAACTGTTAAAGTAATTATTTTAAAAAAAATACCTATTCAAACGCAGCATTCTACTAATAAGTTGTAACCATTGGGCGTTGGTCCAATGGCCCCGTGCCAAGGTCAGGGTGGACATATCTTATTCTTTGTTTTCTCATCGTGGGTTCTGACAGTAGACGACTACAAACTGAAGCCAAAATCTTAATTTCTACTAGTAAGTTATAACCATTGGGCCTTGGTCCAATGGCCTGTGCCAAGGTCAGGGGTTGGTATTTAAAAGAGGACTTCGTGAGTTCAGTCTAAAACTTCACCGAACACTATTATTGAAGTTTTCATCCAACTTATATAAGGTAATATACGTTGTAATACAAATTATTGATGATAAAAAAAAAATAGTAAACTCTCTGTCAACAAATCTTATGTTTTCTCTACTCATTTAAAGTCCAATTCACGCTTGAGGATTTCGCCTGATTTGGTCAAATCCTAACTTGCTAAAATTCAATAACAAAACATACAAAATACATCTCATACAAAATAACAAAGAGAATAGCCATAGTTTTCAAATGTTAATATATAGATCACAATGATTTTGTGTAGTCAAATTCAGATTGCACTTCAAAAAGATAAGTGGGTGATTAAATTCATATAGAAAATTATCATTTCAAATCTTTGGTTTTATCTTAGATGTGATAACAATATGAGCCTATTTCCAATCTGTTCAAAAAAACAAAAAAAAGGTTTTGTACCGCATCAATTGCTTCCCACATTTAACAAACTCATCTCAAATCTATTCGAAGGATTTGCACTTATGAAATTCCTCTTTTCGAATATATGATTCAAACTGTAAACTATGACATCAAGAAGTTGTGGAATGTGCTGCTAATAATCTTGGGGGTGAAGACAAGAAGGGCTTAGGTGGCATTTCTAGGCATTCCATTCTTCCTTCTAACATTTCAAGCACCCTACTCATTGATGGCCTTTTCACAGGAAAAGTTTGTATGCACCACAAGCCAGCTATTACCATCTTCTTAGCCTTCTCGTATTCATCTTTGTTTGTAATACCGCCAAGACCAATTTCCTCCGAGTCAAGATGATCATGTATCCAATGTGGAAAATAGAATTCACTTGTAAGATCTACTATGGCATCTGTGTCTTTCTTTCCTCCAACCATTTCCAAAATCATCATTCCATAGCTGTAGACATCGGATTTGTGAGATACTTCTCCAAAAGGTCGACAAAACACTTCTGGAGCAATATATCCAATAGTCCCTCTTGCTCCCAATAATGATATTTTGCTTGCGGTGTCAGGGCAGAGTTTTGCAAGTCCAAAGTCAGAGATTTTTGGACGAAAATCTTTGTTTAGAAGGATATTGTGAGGCTTTATATCAAAATGCAAAATTTTTGTGTTACACCCTTGATGTAAGTATTCCAAGCCCTGAGCAATTCCAACTGCAATTTGAAACATGATCTCCCATCCTAATTGAGCATCTGATGAGGAATTCTTGCTGTAGATGAATTTCTCAAGGGATCCATGTGGCATGAATTCATAAACAAGAGCCCTTCTGGAACCCTCAAAGCAGAATCCTAAAAGAGAGACAATGTTAACATGTGAAGTTTTACTGATACTTGCAACTTCATTGACAAATTGTTCTCCATTGTGTTTTGAGTCGTGCAGAACCTTAACTGCCACCAAACAGCCGTCACGTAATACTCCTTTATAAACACAACCGTATCCCCCTTGACCTAGTTGGTCCTTGAAGGAGTTGGTAATTTTTTTTATATCCGAGTAATTGTATCTTTTAGGAGCGAGGGAGGCATTGTTCTTAAGAAAGACTTCAATATTCCCATGCTTGTTTGCCTGCTTCCAGAATCGAATGGTGTAGCCAGAAAAATATTTTCTCTTGATACTTAAACAAAGAATAACTGCACCTAGAATTCCAGAAGCAGAAATGCCTGCACTCCAAATGAAAGAAAGTGAAAACTAGATGTGATACTCAAATACTCCTGAATTAGTGAAATTTTACATTTACGAAAATTTCTATCAGCAATGCGAAGATTACCTGCTACTACTTTTGGCACCAGATTTCTTTTTCTTCCTGCAACAAAAAGCAGCAGCCAGTGTTTCAAGGATAAGGCCAAAAATGTGTAACCCTGTTTCTAAAACTAAAAAAAATGCTGAAGTTATACAGATTTTTACTAGAACTGACTAAATTTGAAGAACTATACTATCAATCATGTATTTTAGAAGCATTTGAGGTCCTTCCCTGCTTGGCTTCCCAAGCAGGGGCTGAAGTTTGGTCCTCTTGACTCGGTTTACAAGTCAAATTCTAGAATAACAAATCATAGAAGCTGATTTTCCATTATCCTAGAAGATAGATTTTTGAGACATTATTATGTTTGTTCAAGAAATAAATATGTCTAACAATAATGATATTTCACTTTTTACTATTTATAGCCGACTCAATGTGTTACAAGAAGAAAGAACATCGTAACGTTGCCAAGCTAAGAAGGAATTGAATACAGAACCGAGCAGTGAAGACATAGAGTTCCCCTGGATAATGCCCCACTGGTCAGGGAGGGCCTCATAGAGCCGAGCTTCTCCCCCCCCCCCCCCAGAACCACAAAACCAAAACAAAACACAAAAACCTACATGAGTATGCGTGATGATATATTACTTAATACAACAGCTTTGATGTCTAACTTTTACCTACCATTTTTTGCAGAGGCACAACGTGATTTCTCAGACCAGTCAGTTTTACACACGCGTCCTTCCCTGTGACACTCGTAGCAATCATCAGACACATGCCACTCAAGATCAAACTCAGAAGTCAATAATTGAAACAATTCAATGTTCTCTGAGTCATTGTCCCTGGAAACTGCGGGAAAATTTAAAGATATGCAATTTGATTGAATGATTCGATTAAGGGACGCCGAAGGAGCATGATATGGTGGATTTTGATAGTAAATGGTGAAGCCAAGATGATCACATGCGTCATAATTTCTGTACCCGCTGAAAGCATCAGTTATCATCTGGCTTGCTTCGGAATTTATGGTCTTGCATTTGAACAAGGTGATATTTTGCAAAATTGTGTATGAAATAGAAGGGGAGTCTGGAAGCCCTATACCATAGTCAAAAAGATTGCATGTTCGAGCATCCAAATTTGATTGAAGCAAGAGATCACGAAGCCTGACCACAGAGTTGCCTATAGACATAACATCAAACCAGCGCATTACAGAAGAATTAAGTGTGATTATAGGAAAAGGTTTATTCTCACAATTGATGATGCAGAACCCACAACCGGGACGCGACCAGTTGGTAAAAGGGAAATTAATCAAACCAAGGTTTCCACAGCTAAAGTTCGCTGGGCAAGTAGAAGGGGGCTGGCTATCCTCTTGAGCAGGAGCAAGTGAAGGAAACGGCAACATAAAGAAAGCCAGAAACAATCCAACACCCATATTGAATTCCCAGTCTGACGAAAACAGAAATAAAACCACCTATGGGAACCAAAGTATGATTTTTAATACGCTAAATAATTCATGTAACGAGGCGAAACATAGACCAGCTTTTAGGACGCCTAAGATGACTTTACAGGACTTGTGGAAACAAAAGATGTCCGTCTATTGGTGTGAACCGAAGGCAGCAAATTGCCGTGCACCTGGACATTGACTTACAAGTTGCAATAGAAAGATGAAACTTTGTTTACATTGCATTAGTTGACTGTAATGATAAAGTCCAGCCTTTTCTGCTTCAATTTTAGTGATAAAGGGAGGATCCCCAATTTATTAATTAATGTGAAAATTTCATGGTTGATATAAAAGACTTTAGTTACTTTTATGTTTGATTTAAGTGGGATGCAATTAAAGTTAATTAAACTATTAACATTACAAAATTTATTAAATAAACAACAAGAGAAAATTTTGTAGCTAGAGTTGCTGGAAAATTGTCCCGCTCAAGCTGCTTTACAAATTCAGGAGAGTGTTCCACAGCGACTTAATCAGGCTATTGGTCTTAGCAGACCGAGCTGATTCACGTGTTACTTTTGGCATCTCTTTGAATCCACTGAACAAATGGATGATGCTTTTCTGATTAATCATTCTAACTTTTGTCCCAATTTTTAATGTTTTTTCACCCTCCAATATTACATATAGATCGAATACATTGGTTTACTCGTCAAGTGAATTATTCAATAAGATAACATTAAGGGTGTAAGCATAAATTTCTAAGGTAATTAATTGACCTTTTTTTTTTATCATAAATTCTCATTACAATATGTGTTTTTGTCTCACACAATTGAAGTGAGACTCTTAAATTGGTATTAGATAAGCTCTCAAACGTTTTTGTCACACACAATTGGAGTATGACTCTCAATCTCAAATTTATATTTTTTTTCCCCTTCTCCTATCCTAAATACTAAGATTGGGTTTGAACCTTCGACCTTGGCCAGGAAAGCACCTTAAGGGTGCTCCTGACCAACCCACCAAAGCTTAGTGAAATTGTCTAAAGATTTTGATAATCTCCATGATTGACAATAATAATAAAGAGGAGACAATTTGGGAGTTCGAATATGAAAAATTTTCCAGGGCAATTAAAGCAGTCACATCATTGTGTAATCACTCTAGACTTCTGATCTAACATCTCCACCACCCTACTTATTGATGGACGTCTCGTAGGTTCAATTTGAATGCACCACAAGCCAACTATTATCATCTTCCTCACCTTTTCATTTTCATCTTCGTTTCTGAAACCCCCAAGGCCAATTTCATCATTCAGCTCGACACGATTGTGTATCCATTGATATTTCACTAGTATTACCGACTTCAACATTGATATTTTTCCTCCCTTCAACCATTTCCAGAATCATCATTCCGTAGCTATAGACATCTGACTTGTGATATACTTCTCAAAAGGTTCTACTAAATACTTCTGGAGCAATGCATCCAGCTGTCCCTCTTGCGCCTAACATTGATATTATACTTGCTCTGCCAGGGCATAGCTTAGCTAGGCTGAAATCAGAAATTTTGGGGCACAAATCTTTATCTAGAAGAATGTTATGAAGCTTTATGTCAAAATGCAAAATCCGAGTTTTGCAACCCTGATGCAAGTACTCCAGCCCTCGAGCAACGCCAATAGCAATCTGAAACAACTTCTCCCATCCTAACTGCTTCTCTGTCAAGGCATTCTCATTGAATATAAACTTCTCAAGAGATCCATTTGGCATTAACTCATAAATGAGAGCCCTCTTGGAGCCCTCAAAGCAGAAACCTAGTAGAGTCACAATGTTAACATGAGAATTTCTACCTACACTTGCAAATTCAATTATAAAATCTTCTGCATTGTCCTTTTGTTTCATCCAATATCTTTACTGCTACAGGATTGCCATCGCTCAACATTCCTTTATAAACACCACCAAAGCCACCCTGACCTAGTTTGTCCTTGAAGGAGTTGGTCATTCTCTTAACATCAGAATAACTATTCTTTTTGGAGCAAGAAAACCATGATTCTTCAGAATGGCTTCAATATTTTCATCATTTTGCTGCAATTTCTTCCAAAATTTAAAAGGACGTCGCCTCTTAAAGCAAAAGATAAGAACTTCTGAAATCAACAGTCCAGGAGCTGAAATGCCTGCAAACGTTAATTGTAGAGAACAGAATTATAGATGGTCTGGAAATTTCATATTTACCTCAAATTAGCACAATGACATATAGAATAAATAAGTTCATTTACTATTCCAACTTGAAATGAACTTATTATTGGTGGAAGGGTATCAATTATGAAAAATGAAAGCAGAACCTACCAGAAAAATATAGGAGAAATACCTATTGCAATTATTACCACAGATGAGTTCCTTTTGTGGCCTGCAATAGTATTAGAAATCAAAGATTTAAAGCATCCTTATAATCACAATAAGTACATGGCTTCGCACTAGTTCAAATCCATGTAAATGTTTCGCTTTGCCTGAAGAAGACCCTTCAGGACATAAGGACAAATTGTTGAGTCAAAACAGCTCTAGAAAGAATTTGTTCATTAAAATTCTGCAGGCATGCATTATTACACATGTTTCTAAAACACTACCAGTGATATGACAATGAAATTGTTGTCATCAGTTTCATATTGGCCTCCTCTGAGGTAACAGTTGTGACGAACATCAGATAAATGCCACTCTAAATTGAATTCAGCAGATAATAGAAGGGTTGGAATGGTTCCACAATACAATATATAGGCACCTGAATATGTTAACAGTTAGTTGGAGGAGTGTCACATCCAGGAAGATGAAATTTTGGGAAAGTAAAAATCTGCACAAGAATTGTATCTACCATAGCCAGAGAACTATTCATTCACTCTCACTCTCTGGCTAAGCTCAGTATTATTAGCGCATTTGAACAAGGTGAGACGGGTGTAAGACTTAAACTGAAATAGAGGGAGAGCTGGGAAGATATATGTTCAGGAAAGGTTGACAACTATTGTTCTCCAAAATATTGTTAAGCTTGATAATATTTCCTGGCGACATGCTTTTAGCATCACAAGTCATAACTATATTGCTCTTTGTTCAGGGTAACTTTTGGAGGATCTAAATCACAGTTAACTGTGCTCAAGCTACAATTGAGCTGCGATTTGCTGGAGCAAATGAAGTGCTGCCAACCAACTATTCTACAATCAAGACTCTAAGCAGGTACCGGTTGCGTTGGGAGTCTCGACTTGCAATAGATGGACTTGGCTCCTTTTGAGTCTTCAAACCGCAAGCGTGTCTAAGAAGCACAGTAAATAATGCCAAGGATTTATTGCCTTGGCAGCGTGATCAAACATTCGCAAGGAAAATGAGGAAAAGTTATAACCATTCAGAGTTTACACAATTTTAACCAGCAGCAAAAGGAGTTTATTAGGATCGAATAGTTATCTATGTAATCTCACCTTACCTAATAACGTTTTTTCTTAGTAAGAAACAGAAAAAGATCGTGGGAAATAAGCAATCAGAAAATGTCCCAACTCACAACCCGAGAAAAGAAATAGAGTAGCAGACTTGGAGATCATGAATCTTGACGTTTAGTAGTTCTTCTATACCTCGTATAATCCCAACTAAAGCTTAATCTAATTGGAGAAGACAAAAAATTCCCCATCCGAGAAAAAAACATATTTTTCCAAAGTTCATAATAGAGGCTCGAGTGCTTGGTGCTTAACTGCCAATTGCAGTTTGAGGCCGCCACCGAATAGCAAGTGATCAAAGGGAAAAATTCAATGTGAAATTTGAGACTACACGAAATTTCGTTGGAAGATAACCTTCTGATGCTATCGAGGCAGGACTCCTGGTCTAGAAGAATGTGTTGAGGTTATATCAAAAGGCAGCGCTCTAGTATTCTATTGTTGAATCTTGAAATCAACATAAAAACAACACATGGTGATGCAGAAATAATTGGCTGAAAGCTTCTGGAAAGCATTGAAGAACTTACGCTGGCAACTGATCAAATGAGGCCTGTCAGGGCAGAAACACCAAAATGTAAAGCTGCTTGTGTTGAAGCTACAACGCCCACCGCTTCGTTCGCATCCACTGCAGTCAGTGGCTGTCCAGTTTAACACAAATCCTTTTGACAAGAGCCCTTCATAGTCTATTATCCCATTGCCTCTTCCAGTCCCATCAGTTTCCACAGGTGCCAATACATTTATTTTACAATATTTCAATGCAATAGTCAAGTTTTTATCATCCGCAAACATTGCCAGACCCAAGGCATCTCTGCTCGCATTATCACAATACCGAATAATGTTTCTAGAGAGTACATCAGACATGGGACTTCTGCAGTTTGATAACAGATGAAGCCTATCAACAATTCCATACTGTGCATTTGCTGTGACATTTTTTATTTGTGGCAGACAATCCCCATTACTTGAGACAGCAGCAGTGTAGACCCGCAGAGTTAGATTTTCGTAGAAAATCTTGTCAATTACATAGTCATTTTCCGGTATATGAATTACCGGAGTTTGAGAGTTTCTGCAATCGAGTTCAAATCCAGGGTAGCCACAATAGGATTCTTGCGGACCTTGAATGTGAAATGGATACCTTATACATCACCACAAGCTTTTGGAGCACATGCTGCATAAGTAGGATCAGAAGCAGAGGATTTTTCTAACACAAAAAAGAATATAAAAATCACTAGGAAAATATGGGATTGGCTAAGTGAATTAGTTTCATAACTATAAGATTAAGATATGTGGCCCTAATGCAATAGAAAGAGGGGAATGGAATAGATGTTCAGGAATCAGAAGTGGAGATAGGCTAAATGGTGTGTGGTGTGTGGATTGTAGTTTTGGCATGGCAGCTTGACTTTGAGAAGCAGAATTGACGCCAGTTTTCACCACAATAATTTTTGAAAAAGCTTGTTTTGCACAGCACTCAGCAATATCCCTCAGTTTTAGATAGTTGACAAGTAGCCGATTACCATCTGCTGACGGTCAAAATTATGTATGGACCAAGGTCCTGAATTGTCTCTACAGTACAATAAAATACATCTTTACCAAGATTTACCAATTACCCAGTTCCGTCCTTTTTCAACCTTGCATCCTAAAACAACACAAAAGAAATTAAGAAAATATGATCGATAATATATATTGAAAAAAAACACCATTAACAAACATTTTCCTCAAAAACTTTCCGGTATCTCTTCTTCCATAATTCTATTTCTATGGCTCGGACCAAAATCTTCAATGTCTTGAAGAATTTGGGAGCCCAACTGATATTCAACAATCAATCAATGCCAGCACGCTAGATGGACAACCTACAGACAATCCCTCATTTCTGAATAGCTCCGTACTAACAGATTCAGTATACTTTATAGGCTGTTTTACATATATATTTTGGTGCGACGCCATTTTAAATATAAAAGACTGAGAAAAATACGGAGAAATGAGAAAATTAAGAAAAAAATCAAGAAGAAATTGTATTATTTTAACTCCACTAGGTCGTTTTCCTTCCATTGCATCCTTCTAGTTCAACAATCAGCACAAAGGAAAGGCCGTTGCCAAGGCTTTGAGCTAGTGTGAAAGACAGACCCAGCATGAACTGACATGCCTTCGCTTGGAGCAAGATCTGTCTGGCAAACAGCACATAGGAAAAGACCAGCTGTTATCTGACCAATATGCAGAAGACACATTAAAGAGCTTGAGAACTTTCTTAAATTCAACTGATGTCTGTTTTTTTTTTTTCTTTTTCTTTTTCTGGGAAATAAAGTGATATCTCATCATAATTACAAGTCACGAACAAAAGAATGCAGGACAAACAGATAAAGAGATAAATGGATGACCACCAGAAGTTGATTACTTGGCATTTAAACCGCGTGATCCACGGATAATATAAACAGGAATGCTTCAACAGGTATGGGCCTTTGGCTGCTGATGCAAAACCATAACTAGTCGATGGAGGTTGAATAAATAATAAAGGTTGACACTCCGTCTAATTTTGTTCTTAATCCACTCTAATCACCTGCTGTCTGACAGGTTTTCCTCACAGATATTTCTGAGGGTTGGTGCAGTGCATCTTTTATGTGATATCCCACATCGGTGGTGGGAGAAAGAAAAAAATGTATAATATATAACATTCTACGTTTTGACTATTAAATAACTTGGCTTAAGCATTTTGAACCCGTGGTTTAAAAGCTCAAAAGTTATTGGGCCAGCTCAGACACGGGATGTTACAAATGGTATCAAAACGAACCTCGTGTGGTCTCTGCACGGGGTGAGACTGGACCTATGGTATTTGGGTGTCAGACTACGCAAGGAAGTAAAAGAATTAAGTGCTGTGCGGGGCAAAGTGCTACGTCGACTTAAGGGCGGGAGCCATCTCTAGAGCCCGTACGAGTCACCTCTAGAATCCGACACAACCGAGTGGAAGTCCGGATATGAATTGGGCTTTGCGAGAACGCAAAGGCCTAAAGGAGGGGTAAATGTGATATCCCATATCGGTGGGAGAAAGAAAAAATGTATAGTATAATATCCTACGTTTGAATTACTAAATAACTTGGCTTAAGCATTTTGAGCCCGTGGTTTAAAAACTCAAAAGTTATTAGTTCAGCCCAGACGCGAGATGTTACATTTTACATGCACAAGAACACTACTAAACGATTATGTGGGGAAAACTGAGAAGTACTCAAGAACAGTATTTAGGACTGTCTTGGTGTCATGATATGAGGGGCAAGAAACTGAGAATTGAAGAGGAAAGATAAGAAAGAATAAAACACAAAGCATGTTATAATTCTTGGATTCAACATATCATACCGAAAAAAGAATTACATCAATTCCCAATCGAAATGCTAAAACTGTACAAGTACATAACACCTTTAGAATTCTTCTATAGCTAGCGACTTACAATAGCTTATATTCAACTGCTATCGGAGCTCCAAATAATTAAAAGCATTACTTATGGATAAAACCTGCTGCTAATTGATTAGGATAGCAAAAGCTACAAATTACACTTCACAACTTGCATTGTAGGAAAGACTACTAATTGGACTACTAGGGCTGTCATTTTAGTCAAGTTGAGATGATGTTCATATTTTTTTTCTTTCTCTCAGTCTTTGTGTGCGTTCATGGCAGTAGTGGTTGTTTGGGGAAAATACTTAAACGGATCGGGTCCACCGGTGGGACCATGCACCCGATCCGCCTAATTATTTTCTGTTGTTTGGAGTTATATGACAATTAGATGGGGATTTAAATTTCACATTTTAAACAACTTGTTGGGCTTTTATAAAGGAGATCAAAAAATAAATACATTTTTGGAGAGGAGGATTCTCAACACAAAGATTCATCTCACAAATATGGAATATATTATTCTTTAATTCTAAGATATTTAAATTTATATTTTAGAATCACAATGTGTTAACACATGCTTGGAAATTACCATTTCCTCATCCCTTGCTAATCAAATTCAATGATAAATATCTAATTATTTCTCTATAAAGAGCTAATCAAATTCAAAGAGATTCTTAGGTGGACCAAATTCACGATTCTATTTGTGGAATTTGTGATTTAAAAGAGCATCAAGTAAGCAAAATGACGCATGTTTATGTAAGAGAATGATGAGAAATGATGTAAGAATGCTTATGTGACTTTATTTTAAATCACAAGATTCCAAGTGAGGTCATAGACAAGATCGATTTAAGAATTTTTCGGTCACCAGGTTCTTCAACTAAAGACTCAAAGATGAGGCAAATGTACAAATGGACATGACTTTAAAACAGTTAATGAGGTGGGGAGTGGCTTTCATAACTTTTCCTAAATAAGATACTTAATCTCCTCCTCTTTCTAAATAACACTTTAAGCTTAAGTAATTTGGTTTTGCATACTTCTGCAAATAAATAAACAACCTAATTTAATAAAAACCAATTCTTCAACTAGTTTACATGTATTAAAGGTCATGGACTTCCATCTCTATACCAATTTACAATGAGTAGATTGGCTCATGAATTTTTTTTAATTAGTTTAGAATTCTTAGGAATTTTAGTGTAGGATATTGTTTCTTTAAAATTCCACCACACGTGACTCGAATTAAAAAGAACCCATAAATTGAAATGTACGGATTGGAGAAAACCAAGAACCGAAAGGGGCTAAGAAGAAATCGATTCGCACATTATTAATTAGTTTAGATTTTTTTGAGATTTCAATGTGGGACGTTGTTTTCTTTAACATTCCCACCACGCTTGACTCGGATTAAAGAGAATCCATGAAATGAAATAGACAAATTACAGAAAACCAAAAAACGAGACAGGCTAAGAAGAATCAAGTCGCACGTGAAAGTGAGAATAAAATCCAAAACCTAACTCTAATACCATATTAAAGGACTTGAGCTTCCATCTCAAAACTGATTAGCAATGAATGGATTGGCCCATGAACCTTATTAACTAGTTTAATTAGACATTGTTTTCATTTAACGGCATAATATTTGTTTTGGAGTTTGTTATTGTAAGCATGTGGAACGAAAAAAGGAAGGAGACTCGCGCTTTTGGCATGGCAGAAAGGTAAGCAATTATCATTCTTCTCTACTTTTTTTCTCTCTCCTATTTTCAATTTACTTGTTTATTGATATTTTGAACTATCCATTAAGGCACACCATTAATATGGTTATGCAAAGTGATAACCTTATTTCCTAGCAGAGAATGGTAGCTAATAAAAGAATTGTAAGAAATTATTGTGGTGAAGTGACAATTCATAAGAACTAATTTAGGGAATGCCACTAATCGGTGAACATCAGAAGAAGTTGACCAATCAAAACAAATATTAGTACCGTTTTTTAGGGCAGATGCATCTTGCGAATATCAATCATTAAAATAAGCAAACGAGATTTTAACAGGAATGTAATCCACAGGTTTTTTTTTTTTTTCATGAAAAACTAACTAATACTACGAAATCACCAGGCTAGGTTATGTTAACAGTAGAAGAATCTTCTGAGGCTGTTGAGGGATAAGACAAGACTGGCTTGGGAGGAATCTGTAAGGCTTGAAGGCTTCCTTCTAACATCTCCAACACCTTACTTATTGACGGTCGACTCGAGGGATCAGTTTGTATGCACCATAGGCTAACTATGACCATCTTTTTGGCTAGTTCATTCTCTTCTTCATTCATAATCCCATCCAGACCAAGGTTGTCACTTTTATCTATTCTTCTATAAATCCAATCAGGAAAGTATATTTCACTGCTATGATCAACTCCAACCTCGATATTTTTCCTTCCTCCAACCATCTCAAAGATCATCATCCCATAGCTATAGACATCTGACTTGTGGGATACTCCTCCAAAGCTTTTGCAAACAACTTCTGGGGCTACATATCCAAATGTTCCTCGTGCGCCTACTATTGACACAATGCTTTCTCTGCCGGGGCAAAGTTTAGCTAGTCCAAAGTCTGATATTTTAGGACAGAAGTCTCTATCAAGAAGAATATTATGAGGCTTTATATCAAGATGCACCATTCTTGTGTTGCAACCACGATGCAAGTACTCCAACCCTCGAGCAATGCCAACTGCAATTTTGTATAATATTTGTAATCCCAATTGACGACCAGTTGAGGATATCCCACCATATATAAAGTTATCCAGGGATCCATTAGGCATGAATTCATATACGAGAGCCCTTTTGCGACCTTGGAAACAAAACCCCAAAAGAGTAACAATATTGACATGGGAAGTCCTACTGATGCTTGCCACCTCATTGATAAATTCTTCTCCACTTCCTTTTGATTCCTTCAAAACCTTAACTGCTATAAGGCTGCCATTATGTAACCTACCTTTGTATACACTACCATAGCCTCCTTGACCTAGCTTGATCTTAAAGGAGTTTGTCATCTTTTTTACCTCCGAATAATAGTACCTTTTTGGTGCCAGTGATCCATAATTCTTAAGAAAGGCTTCAACATTTTCGAACTTCTCTGTTCTACTACAAATTTCCAAAAATGAGAACTTCCTGCTGAAGCAGTAGGCGAGAATTACTAAAATCACGAAGCCGGCAATAGGTGCAGCTATATGTAGCAGAAGAACTCAGTTAGTACAAAACTAATACTACTGAGAGGCTAAAAATTCCATTTTGCAATTGAGTTGATCGATGTCCAATACATTTAAAACTCTGCATCCTCTTAATCTCTATTTATGTTTGAGTTACTTTTCGGATGAGGGTGGGATTTGTATTAGGAGATAGAGATTCTAACAAGCCACATCCTAACAGCATAAAAGAATAGGCAAACTAAGAAAAGAGATTTGGTTGTACGTAAGAGAACAAGGCACAGTTTGAAACAGGGAAGAAGAAAAATTACCTGTTCCGACTATTATCACCGTATCTTTCTTTGTTCCTGCATGACGTAACGATCTGTTAGTCTTATAGCACAAATCATTCAAACGAAAATAACTCTTAACATGTGTCGGATGTACGCCAGTGAGACTCTAACAATTTGGCATATATGAAATGGAAAACGATTGACCTAAGTGCAGCATGATATAAATTGCAGATTTAGCATTTTATTTATATTGCTCACAGGGAACATGGTGTCATTATGCAGGTAGCAAAAGTAATCCAAATATAAACGCACGAGTGTTGAATAGCATTCACCTGTGCATTCATAACAATAGATTGGAATTAAACTTTATGTCCAAATGTTACTTTACTAATTAATTGCAATATTAATTTCTTTTTTTTTTTGGTTCCCTTAATTCACATCTTTACTTATTTTACATAAAATTTGAAATTAGTTTTATCATCCAAAATCCCAAAATAAAATGTCAAAGAAGTTGCAAATTGCCATGTGCAATGCCAAAAAAATAAAGCGAAAAAGATGTAACTCAAGTAGGCTAATTAACAACGAGCATAAAGTTTGACATTTTGATATGATTTCGACAAAGAGTTTAGCTTGGCTAAGGGACAAGAATAGAAAAGAGGGGGCACGAGGTCTCGCAAGTTGGTCCCGTGCGAGTTTGGACAAGTTGGAGGCTGTGTAAGTAGTCAATAAAGATATATAACTGGTTAGTAAAAATTTATAATTATTTGTTACTCCAAAACGATATCGTTTTTTGGTTTCAAATCTAGCCAGCGTGGTCCAAGCTCAGCCGTTCATTGTTAACCCATCTAATCTGAACCGCGAACTTGTTGCAAATGGAAAGTATGACACCCATGACTGAAAAGAGATTCAGGCAGCCTACAAATTGTGTTACACGAAGAAATAACATCTTAACATTGCCCAACTAAGAATGAATCGCATGCAGAACCAAGTAGTGAAGACATACCTTATAGAGCCCCTGGAGAGTGCCCCCTAGTCAGAGAGGGCCTCTGGGTGTTTATTGTAGAGGTATGTGTTTAGTGGAGGTGTAATATCTAGTCCCGCATTGAAAAAGTCAAGTAATTTAGATTAATATATCAGTTGGGCCTCAGAATTCAAGTCTAACTTACGATATCTATTTTGAGTTAGCGAGCAGAATCCAAATAATTATACTTGATTGCTAGGATTCTGGTTGCTTGTTGGGCCTACGAGCCCAGGATGTGATAGTAGGATCACTTTGTACCCCACGTGGGGGGCAGATTGGGGGCGGGGGAAAAAAGGAAAAGGAGAACATATGCCTGCGTATGCGTACATATATGAAGATATATTACTTACTACAACAGCTTTGATGTCCAACTTTTGCCTACCTTTTTCAGCATTGGCACAGCGTAATTTGCTCAACGAGTCAGTTTTACACATGTGTCCTTCCCTATGACACTCGTAACAATCATCTGACACATGCCACTCAAGATCAAACTCAGCAGTCAATAATTGAAACAATTCAATGTTCTCTGAGTAATTGTCCCTCAAAACCACAGGAAAATTTAGAGCTGTGCAATTTGATTGAATGGTTCGATTAAGGGACATTGAAGGAGCATGATATGGTGGATTTTGATAGTAAATGGTGAAGCCATGTTGTTGATTACATGAGTTATAGTTTTTGTACCCACTGAAAGCATCAGTTGTCATATGGCTTCTTTCAGGATTTATGATGCATTTGAACAATGTGATACTTTGCAAAATTTTATATGAAATAGAAGGAGAAACTGAAGGAATTAAATCAATGGAAAAGGTCTCGCAGCTTTTATTCTCCAAACGTGATTGAAGTATGGGATCATGAAGGTTGACCACAGAGTTGTGTACGGATATAAAATCAAACCAATAACCTGCAGTAGCAGTGAGTGCAATTTTTGGAGAAACTTCGGCCTCACACTTGACCATGCACAGCCCACAATCAGCACGCGACAAGTTGGTATAAGGGAAATTCAACAAACCAAGGTATCCACAACTAAAAGACTCTGGGCAAGTAGAAGGGGACTGGCTATCTTCTCGAGCAGAAAGAGGCTGTAAAAGAAATAGTAGCAAAAAGAAAGCCAGAAGCAATCCGACATCCATGTCGAATTTCCAATCTGGCGAAAACAGAAATAAAACCACAATGAGAATCGAAGTATGAAGTTTAATACGCTGATTACTTTATGTAACGAAGTGAAAGATAAACCAGCTTTTAGGACGCGTAAGTTAAATTACCAGGACTTGGGGAAAAACTGTTCGTTGATTGGTGTGAACATAGACCAGCGTTTAGGACGCGTAAGTTAAATTGCCAGGACTTGAGGAAAAACTGTTCGTTGGTTGGTGTGAGTAGAAGGCAGGAAATTGCTATGCGCTTGGACATTGACGTCTCAGTAGAAAGATCAAACTTTGTTTCTCTTCAAAACTCAAGCCATGAGTATATTTGCATTAGAGAGAGTGTGTGTGTGTATACTTTTATCAAGGGCGAGATGGCAAACGTAATGTATTATATAGATACATGTATACCTCTAGAAGTTCCATTTTTGACAATTTGAACTCTATGTAAGTGTGCAAAATCATGGTGTAACTGTGCAAAAAAATAATGTAATTTTGTTGAAGTCTAGTGAAACCATTTTTCACTCAATATGATGTTATTTTTTTAAAAAAATTTGACCTTATTAATGCAATCTTATCCCTCTATGTTTAGACTTTAAATCTAGCCGTAAAATTGTAGAAAATGGCTCTAGAAAGTATATTGACCCTTGTATTACTCATATTTCGTTCAACGGTAGAATTTTCGTCGATTTTAGTGGTACTGGGAGGATCCACAATTAACGAACAACTTTGACTGTTGACTTGCACCTAACCCACCTACCCAGTCATCCATCAGGGTGTTCTTGTAATTTGAACTGATAGAACCCAATCTTTGGAATTAGGCACCCATCTATTACTTTTGTCATTGAATATCTCCAAGGTTTAATTACATTGACCACCCTTATGGTTTAGCCAAATTATCAATTGAATCCCAAGATTTGGCAAACTTACGAAAAGGTCTTCCATCTTCATAAATCTATAATATAGATCCCCCTTACATTAGCTTATTAATGTCTGTTATATTTTAATGATGTCAACATGATTTTATTTGGGTCGAATTTCCAAATTATCCCCCAAATTCTAACCAACCTTCTCTTCATCCTTTTCAAAATCATCTAAGGACCAATCCGATAATCGCTGATGTTGGCAATCAAATTTCTGCTCCCATACGAGCTATGCATCACCATGATCAAATTTGAATTAGAACAGGTTTATAGCTTCAAAAATTAAAGAAGTCAAGTATAATTAAAATTGAAATTGGTCCATGAAACGACCAACCACTTAGGTAGAAAATATAAAATTGCCATTTCCTTTTCCTGGCACCATCTCTTCATATTCTCACATGTCTTAATTACAAAAATTCATCTCCCACTAATGCTAATGGAAAAAAACGATCCATTTCACACAAAATTATGTCACAAATGCTTTATGATAGACAGATCTGGACGCATTTGGGATAGTGATGATGATAGTAGCAGTAGCCACTCCTCAACATAGGGGGAACGACAATGCAGTATGATAGCTTGATAGATTGTGTTTGGGGAAGAGAGACAGACACTGAGGATTGGTGGTCTAACTGTTGAGAAAGTTTCTCGGAGTTTACCTTTAGGCAACCGGGAGAAGAGATTGGTTGAAAATCAACTCTTAGAGGGGAGTATGTTTAATTAAGGAAAGAAAGTGATAAATGAAGGACTAATTCTACTTGGAGACTTGGAGGAAGTAAATAAAGAGACGATTTCTGAGGGGAGGATGGTAAATGGGGTGAATTTTTTTTTTTTTTTTTTATCAAGCCTATATTAGGGAATAGTGTTAGTGGAATTTGAATCCCCTTCTCGAATGGAGTTGTAGAGGTTTAACCACTCAATTTTATATTTATTTCTGGAAATGAGGTGATATTTTTTGCTCCATGGTGAACTTTGTTCAACACTCCGGCTTTTGGGCTTCCACTAGGGATGGTGAGTTTTATTTTTATGTCAATCTCTTTCCAAGTTATCTTCTTCTTTTTTTTTTTTTCCATTTTGAGTGTTGTAACATAATTTTGCACCACCCAATCGCTAGATCGTGGGAACAGGTGGCACGACCATTACAACATGTAAATACTAAATAAATAGAGCAACAAACTGAACCGTTTGTGGGCGGACGTTGGATAAATGATGATGAATTAAGCAATTATTGAAAAAACTGCATCCGACATGTATATATCGATCAACAACTAATTATTCTTTCTTCCACCAGTGTTCTACATTTTATTACACTTCTTATCATCCTTACCAGCTATTCTAGGAACACAGGTTCATGTTTGTAGATTTATGGTAACATCTCACTTAAGGATCAAGTTAAAAATAGATCTCTTAATTCTACCTTAATTTCGAATTACATACATCAATTTTGTACCATAGAATATTAAAAAATAGTAAAACATCACATATATGAAGTCATGTTGGTCAGCAATAGTAATTTTCAGGTTAATGATTTTAACTATTGATCTCAGTGCAAATTAGCCTTCTTTATTAATATGTAATGTTAAGATACACTATTTTTTTTTTAGATACAAATGTTAATCACACATTTGTCACAAGGTGTTCAATCGCACGTAAGAACACATAAGTGATGGCACTAGAAAGTCCCAACTCCCTAGTCAGCCCACAATTTCACACACCCACACAGTATGTTAGGAACACTTAGGCAGAAATTAATTGAACAAACACGCACAAATGTAAACAACAAAGTGCAATCATAAAGGGACACAGCCAAATTTACAATCAAACTCTGGCCAACCTTGTATTACTCACAATTGTACAAGGAAACAACTACACAAACACTTATCAATTTGAAATGAATTTTTTATACTTAAAATAATTTTTATTGTAGCTTTGAATGGATTATTAAACGCTTGTATAGTTATAAAAGTTCTCAACATTAGCATTGATGGAGATTCTTGGACTATCTTAAATGCATCAAATGTTGTGGTCTGAAGTTTGGGATGAGATTATGAATTTTTATTTTAGTTTTTTCTAGATGTTAAGATCAAATTTTGATTTTTCCTTTCGACCTTAGTTAAAAAAACAAAGAAAAGAAACAAAACAAATGTACTTGTAGCATTCGTAAAAGGTGTTAATTAATCATGTTAGTTAATTGCAAACATTCCTTAATTAATCACGTTAGTTAATTGCTAACATTCCTCGTAATAAATTAATTGTTATTTAATTATATGTAAGCTAACTTGGTTTATTTTAAGGATAATTAAGTTCACAGTATATAAAAATATTCAAACAATCAAGTGATGAAGTTTCTAGGAACGATGAAAAAATACTTCCAGTTACTGAAGTATGTATACTGACTTTAATGCTATCTATTAACAGATTGATTTCGATATTTTAAAAACTTCACTATAGCTTGAAGCCAAAACTTTGACCAAGTTTTGAACATGTATGCTGTTTCACGATTCCACTACGATGAAAGAAATAAGTAAAAAATCGTTATAGAAATTATTTTTGTCCTGGATGTTAGCAAGAAAGAAAAAGAACATAAAGAATTAGAGGAATGCAAACCATGTTTGATGTTTTTATTTGAGTTTTGTATTGTAATTATTATAACATTTATCTTATGTAGTTCATAGACAATCTAAGGGCTCTTAGAATTGTACATGGACAAGAATAGACAGGAGTACATTACTGAGAAGTGTACTCTTGGACTAAAATGCTTGAAGACTGTATTTTGTTCTAAATTACATATTTTCTAATTGCGTTTTATACTTTACTTGTCAAAATAATAAATTGCATATAATGGTTTTCCACTTCCTTTATAACTTCTCACATATGCTTTTTCACTATCTATTGGCATAGAATTTTCACTTAGAGGTTTGTGAATAGTATTTTTCTAAACTATATGTAGTAATTAACTCTCATGAGGGACAAAGATTTTTGCTGATATAACCAAGATCAATTTAACTTGTATAACTAATGTTTTATGTGATATGTAATAATCTCTCAAAAGTGGACAACTGATACTAGAAGTCAAAGAAACTCTAATACTTCCCGAAAAATAGATGAACAAAAATTATCTAAGCATATGTCTACACGAAAAGATCTGAAAGCAAAATGACTAAGCGAAATATTTAATGTACTCTTTGTCGCATATCAAACTTAATCTAGTGAGATATTTATTGTACTTTTTCTTGCATATCAAACTTAATCTAAATGTTTATCTTTTACTATCATCAATTTTGTGGTGATGATTAAAGTATCCTCAAAATAGATTAAAGCTTATGCGGTTTCGTGAACATAGAAGTCTTGCAAACTAAATTTATTTACATAAAATTTAATATTCTTATTAAGCTTTAGTGCCACGTGTGCTTGTAGTCTTATTTATACGTACTCAATTCATTACGTAATTAAGTTTTTTCATTTTTTATTGCTCTATATAATGAGATGAGACTGTAGTTTTAAATAAAGTCAGAAGTTAATCTTTTTCTTACGTATGAATAAAAAAATGAGAAGTAAAAGCTATTATAGCTATTCTAAAGACATTTTTGCGATGAAAGGATTTTCAAACTTAAAAAGCAGATATTAACATAGCAAATTTGTTTATGTGTAATTCTGAAATATTAAAAGCAAATAGGTAATATCACTCTGTAAAAAAATCCAAAGTCAAGATTCTTGTAAAAATGAATAAATTTTTCTCAGCTGTTTTCATAATAAATTTACATTAAATTTTTGAAAATGGAAGAACTTCTAATTTTTTATTTCAGATTAGTTTCCTTATAGTTTTGAATATAAGTTTTTCTATTTAGTTTATAAAATTAATTTATTATCTAGAAAAAATATCAATTACCTTCATTTAATTTTAAAAATTTTATATGGTTTGATCAAATACCTTGAAAGAGATAATTTATCAACCATTATTATGAAGAAGGATTGCACTCTCAAACTAATATATTTTAAGGCCAAGACAACCTGACAAGCCTGCTTGCTGGTCTAAAGAAACATTTCTCCAATAAAAATTCAAAGTAACTCAGGAATTACCAAAGAATGACTTCCTTATACAGAATACATATTTGTCATAAGGGACAGAAGAAATTGTTTTTTGTAAGACACCAGACAACCATTCTGAGCAACATCAGACAATATGAAAGAACAACCAGAAACATATATATGTTCAAGAAGTCGAATCTAGTGTTGATTTAGGAAGAAGAAGAGGACTCTTAATCTTCGCGTCTGTTACCCATCACTGAACTCAATGCATGTTTTGAAAGGAAGACTCTCAACAATTATCATAAAGATTCATCTCAAATTTGGTGCTAAAATTTAGTCATAAAAGAAGAGAAAATTTAAATTTGGGAAGAAAAGAAATGCATACAAATTAAAGTTAAGATAATTTTAATGTTGTTTGAGAGATTTGAGAGGGAAAAGGAAATGTTTTGAAGTTTTGTGAGGCCAGCCTAATTAGGTATCTAGGGGAAAAATAAAAGAAGAAAAACCAAAATTAGGGAAGAAAAGAAAAGCAGACAAATTAAAGATAAAATAATTTTTATGTTGCTTGAGAGTTTTGGACTGCTAGTTTTTCAAAAAAAAATTATAGTAGCTTTTATAAAAATATTAGTGTGATAATTTTTAATTTTGCTCTGTATCTGACATAAAAAAGGTGGTGAGAATGAATTTTGTTAAAAGCATTTCCAGTCCAAAAGGACCAAAGCATGTATTCCTATCCATTTATGCTCATTAACTTAAATATAGTATTTATGTTTATTCGATGATGTCAAATATGATATTATCGTTACGCATATTTCTTCCTCTACTTCATTTTCTTTCCCTAACTTGTGAGAGGAAAAGGGAAGAAAGAATTAAAGCGAGCTTGTCATGATCTTCCCATCTCTTTTTCTTTTCTCTCCATGTGATAATGGAACAAAAACTTTTCTTTCCTAACCTTTTATTTCCATCCAAACAAAGTGGACCAATAGATAAAAGGCAAAGATACTTAATTTTTTTGCTTAGAAATATTCATTTTAGGCAAAAAAAGATACGTGGTTTCGTTTCTTCATTTAGAATAAGAAAAAGAAAAGAATAGAAAAACTTTATCAGACAAGTTTTGTTCTCATTGTGCTAAAAGATTGGCTTTCAGAAAAGTTTCATTCTTCTACTTATTCTTTTCTCTCCTTGTGAAAAAGCACATAAGACTACAAAGTAAAACACTTATAATCTCTCAAATGTTTTTGTGACGTTCATATGTTTTTAATTTTTTTCATTCTCAAAGAAGCGTGGTAGACCATGCTTGATCATATTCAGGATGAAGTATTGTAAACCACAACTAGAATTATAAACATGTGCTAGAACAAATATGTCTCTTGAATCTCTGGTTTTAGTTAATTATTTATTTATGTTTTTTCTTTTGGATCTTCAAAACACTTCAAAATGAAAAGGAACGGTTCAATGTGAAGCATTCAATGATGAAAATCTCAAAAATTTTCTTTGCAATTTTCAGTTTTCAAATTCTTTGGTGCTTGGTCCATGTCAATCGATTTTTTCCAATGGTCAAGTCAGCTATTCAAAGCTGTAACAAGAAATATAGTATTTCAGTATTTTACCTCGTCAAGCTTGAGTAAACTGCAGACTTTTCCCAAAATTGAGAAAAATCAAAACAAGAATGTTGAAATAAGACGACTTGTCTAAGACATACAGTAGACATTTAGACGTTAAATCTTTCTTTAGCCCGTATATATAGTAAAACAAAATAATATAATATTAAAAATAATAAAATAAATATATAATAATATAAAATAAGATAGATAAGATTACAAAAAAATAATAGGTATTTTGTTTTTGTTCGGATGGAACTCTTTTAAATACGCTATTTTTAAAAAGCTTTAAATATATTTTTTAATTATTTTTTATTTTTTAATTAAACATATACTATTACATTGGAAGAGAAGAACGGTGTTGGCGGGATTCAAACTTCCTGACACTTCAATCATTTCCTAACTCTATTTTTACTCACATACACATTTTATTAAAATACTACATTATTTAAAAAAAAAACCAAAACCAAATAAATAAATAATAAGTCGCTATCTTATATTAGTTTGCATGAAATTCCCTTTCATTTTCTTTCCCTCTTTTCTTGAAAAGTGTGCCCAGTCTCTACGGTCCCGCAAACTGTTGGTTTGGACAGAAACCCACGAGTGTCAAACACGTCATAAGTACTTCGGATCAACTCCAACCGCCCCCGCCCCCATAAAATTAAAAAAAGCTGTATATATATATATTTCCCAACATTTGCACTCGTAGTATCAAATTTGCCTTTCATTCATTCATTCATTCATTCATTTATTCAAAAAAAGGGGGAGATTTTTTAATTCTTACAAGACATTAATTAAGATGGCCACCGTCGGCGACCAACGGACCGCCCGGGAGATCATATGCGACGCCGGCTCCGGTGCTGCTGCAGGTAACCAACCATTCAGCTCAATTTTGCTTTCCATTTAGAAAATTAAGTAAATTTTGCTTAATTTTTTATAATTTTACATTCATCGCTTTATTTTTATTGGTTTTGGTTACAATTCATAGTTAAATTGGACCCTTTTTTTTGGGAGAAAATTTTGTTAGTTTAATTGAAGAAATTGTTTGGTTATTGGAATGTTAGGTGCAATAGCAGCCACATTTGTATGCCCGTTGGATGTAATTAAAACAAGATTGCAAGTTCATGGCTTGCCTGAAATGGCCCATTCTGGTCATAGAGGTTCGTGGGGTACTTTTGATAATTTTATTTTTGTACTACAATTTATTTCTTTTTTGTAAGTAAATAAGTAGGATGTAATTTTTTTTAATAAATTCTTGTACTTAATTGCGTAATTAAGCTAGCAATGTTCAGAAATTTGGAATTTTGGTTGGAAAAAAACAGAGGTTTCTTTCAGCCATTAAGAAACTTGGGAGTTCTTCGTGATTTGAGTACTGGGATTTTAGTTATAAAGATTGGATGTGGATTCTCTAGTGCATTTTCTTTTCAGAGCTCATTAGTAGACTAATGATAGAATATTGGTAACTTTGCGTGTTTGTAACCAAAGGGTTTTTTTTGGCGCCTAAAGCATGGTTTTTTTACGAGAAATTGTGTGAGATAGTTTTAAAATAGGTGGCTTGTGCTGTGAGTTGAACACTTATTTTCATTTCATTGGCCGATCCTTGGTTGGGGAAAGTTCTTTTGTGTCCTAGAAAACATTGAAGAATGTTAGATGATGCAAATAAGCACAAGCAATAGGAGAACATATTGGTGAAGTTTCAGTGTTCCCATTGTAAGTATTGTTATTAGAAGAAAGCAAATTCTATGAGTTAACTATATTGGCACTAGGATCTCCACGTTCTGAAGACGAGACCAGGTTTGGATTTGGAGAGTAAAGATTAACATGACCATTCAGTCTAGCATATCAAGCTAGACTTATGCAATATATTACCGTATGCCTATATGAAATTATCTAGCTACCAGGATGCAAGTTCCCCGGATTTTCAACCTGAAGTGCATAGAAGACTGATGAATAGCGTGCTTTCCTTCTTCTTTTTCTCTGGACTTTTTAAAAGAAATATAATGCTATGTAGTTTATGCTTTTTATCTTTTGGCAACAATCAGGCAGTATCATTATTACAAGCCTACAAAGTATAGTACGAAATGAAGGTTTCCGGGGATTGTATCGGGGCCTTTCACCCACATTAGCAGCATTACTTCCAAATTGGGCGGTGAGTATTGTGTTATTGAGCATTTTCAGTATAAAGTTAAGGAATTTTTATCATATTAGACATCTGAAAATTTAGTTCTGATATTTTCGATTTATGTGTTGTTTAATGCTAGTTTTCTAGGGAGCAAATATTGGTTTCTGTAAATATTTTAGTGTTTGGATATTGGTCAGATAGGTTGTTGAAACTTTAATAAGATAAGCAAAAGGTTACAAATATGGTATTTCTAATCTGCTTGGTTGCTCATTGAGCTAATTCTATTGGAAAATCATGCCCTAGTAAAATTGTTGCTTTGTTTCACTTGTGTGAGGAAGGTTGGACTAGTTGTTGTACTGTTTTATGTACTGTATTATGGATGCCTATCTTTATGCAGATTCCAATGCTCCCCCAACAAAAAAAACCATGCCTTTTCTTTTGTTTTCTTTTCCTGACGGGGCTATGGGAGACCAATGGCATGAAAGACTCGAGTAGTTTTCTTAAGACTGACTTTATTGCCTGCTAGTATGAAGCAAATTTACATTTGAATTCATCAGCCAAAATTTGTGCTTCTAGTCTTCTATATCTGTTTTTGATCCTTTCTTGATAGACAAACTTTACCTGATTCGGACCCGCTCTACAGTGATCTGCTAAATGTTGAAAGCTATATGTTCTAACCAGGCTTGCAATCTTGTGGACTCTAACCACACTTTGATAAATGCTTTAGGCAGACTATTGGGCTAATATATCTGTAGCATGTAATCTTTCTACCTCATTGTTTGACCCAATCAAATTATTACTAGTATTTCATAAATGGTCTATTCATGCGTTAAAATGTTTCCTCATCTTGTTTGTTCATATCTCCCATAATGACAGAAGTTTTCATCATATGCAGGTATACTTCACTGTTTATGGACATCTCAGGAGCCTATTGCATTCACATGGTTAGTTTTTCTATGTTACCTGCTTTGCTTTCACATGCTTGGAGTTTCATGTAGCTATCTGTAACTTCATAGCCTTTTGCCTTCCTTTGTTAAGCAGTTGTTGGACCATTAAAAACTAGTAACTAACTAGGAACTCTGTCCACCATTTCATATAATAAACATGTAGTGGATAGCAGTGGCCAGTCAACAATTGTTGCAAATATGATTGCTGCTTCTGGTGCTGGGGTTGCAACATCCATTGCAACAAATCCATTATGGGTTGTTAAAACCCGACTTCAGGTATGTAATATTCTCTTATTTTCAGTTGCAACATGATTGAGTCACTTGTTTGTTAAATGCTCTTGAAAAAAGATTTATATGTATGCACAATTGGGGATTCTTTCTTGAAGCAGCTTGATTTCAGCTTGAATGCCGTACACCTGCCCAACTTCAATGTCATGCACAGCTTGGTTTAGTTGCATAAATAATGTATTCCTGATGACAAATTTATTTGTATGGTACCTAAGTACCTAAAGAGGCTTGAGTAATATGAGAACTGTTGGAATGGTAAGGTCAGTGCATGGAACAAATGCTGTGATTTTTGTTTGCTTTTCATTTTATCACTTCTAACAGTGTAAACGAAAAGAGTGGTATACAAGTCATGTGAACCGTAGGCAGTATATATTTGTGAATCATAGAGCTAAGCCTCCTATGATCGTTGATAGAGTTCACTTCTCATTCAACCTTTATGAAGATTATTGGATCAAGCTGTTTGCTTTCAAGTTCTGAAGTTGGACACTGCAACTTTGTAACGTCAAGTTGTCATTGGGATGTTTTCAGATAATGGGGACTGGACGTGACCACTTTATACCTTTTTTTTTTTTTTGTGGGGTACATTGACCACTTTATACTTGTTTGGTGTTTTGGTGTAGTGCTTGTTTTCCTCCATGTTGATTGCATTCCCTTCACCCTTTCTTTGTAGACCAATTTTGAAGTTTGAGATTCTTCATGCTAGTAATCATAATGACCAAAGTTGGGCAAATTTATGCAAGTACATTACAGAAACTAGGGCATGACCATGTTAGGCTTTTGTATGTTCAGTTACTAGGTATTCTCGTGTACTAAATTGACGTCACCTAAAATAATGTAGTTCCTACTGAACAGGTTTTCATTCTATATATTAATTTAGAAACTTGTTTCTTTGTTACCTCATGTAGATACAGGGAATGAGGCTTGGTGTGGTTCCTTACAATGGTATCTTATCTGCTTTGAGACGAATAGCACACGAAGAAGGAATCCAGGGATGGTACAGGTCAGCGTGGCATGATTTATATTTAAGTTCAAATGTGGAAAATCTTGGCCCTTTAGATCCACCAAATTTCTTTATTTGGTCCCCAGAAACCTGAAACTCGAGTGAACTGTTGTATGATAGAATTTATTTTCCCATGCAGCCAAGTGAATTACACAACAGCCAAGCCTCTCTTGATAATCATTCGATGCATTGCTGCTGTATTGCCTATCTCTAGTCATAATCGTTCTGTTTTGTGATTGCTTTTCCTCTTGTTGATACAGTGGCCTTCTTCCATCTTTAGCCGGGATAAGTCACGTAGCAATCCAATTTCCAGCTTACGAACATATGAAGTCCTACTTGGCAAGGAGGAGTGAGACCTCTTTAACTCTTGTAGGTGGTTGTGAAGCAAAATTTGTAATGTCATGTTTATTGTCTAATCAGCTATATTCATGTTGGTTTGGGCTTTTCAGATAACAAAACTATCAATGATTTAAGTCCTGGTGAAGTTGCAATTGCCTCTTCAGCGTCTAAAATTGTTGCCTCCATAATGACTTACCCACATGAGGTAGGAATATCTATTCTTTTATATTAGTCACTAATCAATCTGCAGCAAAGTGATCTTCCTTGTATTGGCTATAATCTCATGATTTCTACTCAGTCATAAAGTTTGATTGTTGTCTCTACTAGGTCGTGCGCTCTAGGCTTCAAGAGCAAGGGCAAGTAAGGAATCTTGAGATCCATTATGCTGGCGTTATAGATTGCATCAAGAAGATTTATCTGAGAGAAGGTCTTCCTGGATTTTATCGTGGCTGTGCAACAAATCTTTTGCGAACAACTCCATCTGCTATTATTACATTTACAACGTATGAAATGATACACAGGTTTTTGCAGCGTGCTATACCTCCAGCAGAAGCTCACTCAAATGCACAACCTAAACCTGATAGCAGCATGGACTCCCAGAACAGAACTGAAGAAAGGGAAGAATCTATTAGCAGTGTTTCACATCAATCTCAAAATGCATCTAACGGTAGAACTTTTATTCCTTTGGTAAATAGTGACAAGCTAATAACTAGGCGGTGATTATATCTTCTCTAGTAATGAGGTTCCACAAAAGTAAGTCGGAAATCTCTGTTGTTAGATTAGGGAGATAGGGAGATCAATAGGAGAAGTGATTCATTTTTTGTTTCTGTCCCATGTAGTCATTATAAGAGCTTGGTTGTTGTATTTGTTTTGTGGCTTCATATATATTTTACTTTTTGTAAGAACATTCATCCGGTTTCCTACTTCATAGGCAAAATGGATTGAATTTGTTAGTTCCTGCAGTGTATATATGCTGCCTCTTTATAGTTTGAACATGTAATACCCGTGACCTTGGAGGTTCCTTTTAGTCATTTGCCTTTGGGTAGAAGATGTAAAAACATTTCTTTCTTTCTCTCTTGTCATCTAAATTACTTTTTTTCTCTTTTTCTCTCCCTCTCTCACGGCTTTGCTTTCTTTCTTTCATCTTCTTCTTTTCTTTGCCTTTTCTCTCTCTATCTTTCTCTCTAATTTACTCTCATAAGAAGAGGGGAACTTGAAGCAACCCAACTTTCTATCATTCAAGGTAATCTCTTGAAACTTTCCTCTAATTTATGTGGGTCTTTTCCTATTGATGATTTTGTGAGACAATGATAGCATAATTAGTGAAGTATACTATGTTTATGTGTCCTATTATTGCTTTATCTTGCCATTTTGGAGTTGGTTTAGTGCTTAGATTACGTTAGATGTAGTTGGAAAATTGTGGATCTAGTTTGGTATGTTACAGTTTGGGAAAATTGAGCTGTCTGGGCTCATCCGCGGTGCCAGCCGGGTTGCAAATGACGCCGCGGCTTGACCAGGGTTTTATTTTGGTGCCATCAGCTCGGCGCGGCTGACACCGCGGATCGCGTCAATTTTGCTCTCTTTGTTTCGTTTTGCGTTTTAAGTTAGACTTAAGCTTCAATTGTGACTTCTTGATAGAATTAGGAGATGATTGAGAGTTTATTATATGATTTAGGAGAAAACAAGGATCGTTTCTATTCGGATTAATTGGTTTAGTTTGGACTGAGGTAAGTAGTACCTTTATCCTTTATGCTTTTGAAAATGTATTTGTTACAATGATGTTTTCTAAATTATTTTGCTTATATTAAAGTGGCATGAGCATGCATATGTTGATGATTTCCCATGGATATGTAAATGTGGTCAAATATGAACGTTTTGTGATTGAACTCTTGTATAAGGTAATTATTGACGGGACTAGTTCCTTAAATTTGGTAAAAATGATAATGTTTTGGGACCGCGCTAACCGGTGAGAGTTAGCATAATATTTTGGGACCGGGTTAACTGGTAATAGTTAACAATTGGATATCCGGAATCAATGTGCTTTATTACTTGAGCTCTCTCTTTAGTATTTATATGAAATATTATGTGGACCACATTCATTAGTATGTATTACAATCAAAGTGATAATTATTTGAATGATATCATGTAAATGTATATGTAACATACTCAGGCCAATAAGGAGATACTTGTACTACTTCACTGGGTGAGTTTTCACTCATCCCTTTTGTCTTATACGCAAGAGAATGAGGACTTTGGAAAGAAAGTTTGGGATTAGCTTTGGAGTTATGATCGAAGGGATAACAGCTTGGTTAGTGTTAAGATATGTTAGAATATGTTAAGATATGCTTTCAACTCTAGTACTTGTAGTTGAAGTTTCAATTGTTAAGATTGAGTTTTATGAAATTTGGATTGATGTACATATTACTTATGTGATATTTGGGATGTGTTTTTATTAGATGTTGTGACTATTTATGCCTTGTGACTCAGTTTAGTATAGTCATGGCTGTGCCACGTCCCGGGCACAGAGCGTGACAGATATATTATTCATCACGTTCGTGTTTATTGCAAAATACCCCTAAAATCTCAAAGCTCCCCAACCCCCCGACAACCCACTCCGAAAACCCCAGGCATACGCTGGAATACTTGCAAGGTAAAACTAGAACAACAAAACTACTTGTAAGCATGTGTACTTTCTTATTTATGTATGGAGAGACAAGCGTAGGAAAAACAAATGGAAAAATGATAATCTAGTTTTCAAAAACAGAAGTGAGATAAAATAATCGAGTAAACAATAAAAGCAATAGACATAAGATTTATACAATTCGGTGAGAAGACTTAAATCCACTATAAGCAAGAATAATATAGTACAAAGGAACACTTCTATGGTGCATAGAATAAGTTTGCGAAAAATAAGTAAAATTTTGAAAATTTATATGAGTCTTTTTATTTGTAAATTAAATTAACACCTCATGTAGGCCTAACTTCCTTATTCTCATTCATTTATTGGACCTTTATAGTTAGTTTTGTATCATAGCAAATCCAAGTATAAAGTATAGTTTTCTTAAAACTCTAATCGCAACTCATAATAAGTTCTCTCTAAAATCAATTTGCCACACACCATTCTCTAAAATCAATTTGCCACACACCATTTTACATATTTTTAATGAGCTGGGCTCCAAAAAATGAAGAAAGCCCAACAAATCCACACGTGATGAAGATGGAAACCCTACCTTCATCCACAGTAAAATGTCTTCTTATTCTGGTGACAGGACGGGACCAATTTCACTTCTCAAATGGGTAGCTATTGTATTCGTCTCGTTTGATTTCTCATATTAAGATGCCTTTGCACTTTCTCTCTATCAAGTTCTCTAATACTTCTCGCAAACACTGAAAATTTCTTTTGACTTCTCTTAAGTTGCTGGAATGCCGTTAGTCTAGTAAGCCTATGTTTGTGGCCATTTTAATAAACGCCTTCTACCCTTTCTTGTTCAAGGTCAGGTAGATCTAGAAAAACTGTTTGAACCTTATGTGTTACATTCATGGTATTTCATTTTAAAATTGCTAAGTTGTTGATAGTTGGATTATTATCCACCAGGTTCCCTAAGCATTGCAGAAATTTGCAAAGTCAGCACCTCAGCGGATCTCAACGCATCAATATATGATACTATTTTGAAGCTTATACCATGTTCTCTGTTGTTGCTTGCCCGTGACAGATCAGATTGACTACCTAATAGTATTACATGAGAACATTGTTTAACACTCTCAGCTTGTTCATAAATGTAAAACTAAATTATTCCGAGGTCATTTTACCTGATGTTTTGTTTTTAGTTTTGTGTTGTTGTGCAGTCAAAACTGAATATATGTTTCTATGCTAGCAATAGCAGAACATAAACAGAACAAGGGAACCAAAGATACCATTAATATTTATGCCTATTCGTTCTGCACCTGTATCGTAGCTTCTTTCCACAATTATGTTGTGAAAAAGATTGAACTAGGGAAGCAGATTCAAAGGAAAAAAAAAATTATGATTTGTTCATTTGCGGCTAATATAGTGGGTGCTATACTAGATTTGTGTTCTAACCAAAGCGAACAAGGGTCTCATCGGCTGGTACTAGTAGTAGTGGAGCTACTAACCCATGCATCAGCCTCAGAATTTGTGGAAGGTGAAAACTTTACATCATTTAACAAAACAATATTTTCTGATTCTGGTGAGCGAGGGGCCATTCTACTTCTGGACTCAACAGCTCCTTCATTAGGCTCATTTGTTTTGTCAACTAAGATGTCTTTGGATTCTGAATCTGTTTTAAGGTTTCCAAGACCTCCTCCATCGAAGGTCTCATTTCCTTCTCAAGCTGCACGCACTGAAAAGCTAACTCAGCTACTGAAGTTGTCATCCTCATAGTCTCAGTGTTCGTCTTGTGCCCGAGGGAAGGATCAATCAACTCATCAAATGCACATCTTTGAATCCTGTTTATTGCCAAGTCAGCTAGATTGATCTCGTGCCTGTGCCTGCTTAAGTCAACAGCAGGCATCGATGATATGAGCTCAATGAGGACAACACCAAAGCTATAGACATCACTTTTATCTGTAAGGTGGTAACATTCATGATACTCTGGATCAACATAGCCAGGAGTCCCCTGTGGAGCAGTTGAGATATGACTGACATCATCTGGGAACAGCCTGGAAAGTCCGAAATCTGCAACTCTGACACAGAAGTTATGATCAAGGAGTATGTTGTTAGTCTTCACATCACGATGAATTATATCTGACTTGTGGAGATAAGCCAATGCATCAGCAGTTTCAATGGCAATATTCATGCGATGTGTCCAGGTAAGGAACTTATCCTGCGCTTTATCACCATGGAGATGATCAGCAATTGTACCATTAGGAATGTATTCATAAACAAGCAGGAGTTCACGGCTGTGTCTAGAGGTGCAGCCATAAAGGGAAACTAGATTTCGGTGCCTCAAACGGGTTAGAATTATAATTTCATTCATGAATTGTTCCATGCGCTTGATGTTGTGTTCATAAAGACGCTTAACTGCAACCTCTCGTCCATCACGAAGCATCCCTGATAGCACAAAATAACAAAATTGGCTACACAAATGAAATGTTGTATGGTGCAATTGGTTTCACAAATCATTGCTGTGCGTGTTAGTCAGAATTCATAGTCTTAAGATGAAACTGAGTGGAATTTGAGGTCCTCACCATAGTACACAGTTCCAAAACCTCCATCTCCAAGTTCTTTAGAGGCATCAAAATTATTAGTAGCTTCTTCAAGTTCAGCGTAGGTGAAGATAGGCACTCCGAAGAAGACGCTGCTACTTTCGAGATCTAGTTTTGATGAGGGTTCTGAAATGTTTCTCGAGAGCAAGTACGAGGTGACATTAATCCCTTTCTTGCGCTTATAAATAAGCAAGAAGACCACCAATAAAAAGATTAATACAACTGCAGGTATCACTGAAAAACATAAAAAGATGAATCATTATCATGATAAAAAAAATAAACCATTGTCATGCTACTGATAAATTGGCTTCAATTAAATCAGCCTAGAACAAAATGATGAAAGAAGATCAATTGATTGAAAAGTTCTGAATTGCAATTGAACGTCTAACGTACATATTAGAAGTTGAAGTAGTCATGAACGACATTTACCTATGCCTAGAATGATTCGCAATTCTTTATGTCCTGCATTCAGAGTTAAAATAGAAGGGGTTCAGTTCAGGCAAAAGAAGAGGGAATAAATTCTTTCCTGCAGCCACGATTACTAGTATCAAAAAAGCAAGAATTTAGCATTGCTAGGTAGGAAGAAAAAAAAAATGAAAAATGAGCAAAGCAGTAAAAGAGTATCAATATGCCTTTCTCTGCATAGGCGCCTTTTTTTGCATCGGTGCCATTTTTTGCATCGGTGCCTTTTTCAGCATTGACACAGCGTGATTTCTCCGACCATTCAGTTTTACACATGTAATCTTCCTTGTGACAGTCGTAACAAGCATCAAACACATGCCACTCAATTTCAAACTGAGCAGTCAATAATTGAAACAATTCAGTGTCCTCTGAATAATTGTCCCTGAAAACTGCCGGAAAATTTAAAGGTGAGCAATTTAATCGATCAAGGGACGCTGGAGGAGCATGATTTGGTGGATTTTGATAGTAAATGGTGAATCCAAGATAATTACACGTGTCATACTTTTCGTAGCCGTGGAAAGCATCAGTTAACCTCTGGCTTGTTTCGGAATTTGTGACATCGCATTTGAACAATGTGATAGTTTGCAAATTTGTGTGTGAAATATTATGAGAGTCTGGAAGACCCATATCATAGAGAAAAGACCAGCATGTTGAATGATCCAAAAGTAATTGAAACCAGGGATCATGAAGCTTGACCGTAGAGTTGTTTATGGATACAAAAACAAACCAGTGCATTGGAGGAGAAAATGGAATTTGTGGAGGAAGTTTAGCCTTACACCTGACCGTGCACAACCCAAACCCACAATCAGGATGCGATTGGTCGGTATAAGGGAATTTCGAGTTCATGAATTCAAGGTTTTCACAACTAAAAGATTCTGGGCAAGTAGAAGGGGACGGCATAAATTCACGAGCAGAAAGTGGCAGTAAATGAAACAGAAGTAACAAAGAGAAAGCCAGAAACAATCCAAAATCCATATTGAATTTCCTAGCTAACAATTAAACACAGAACAGAAGAGACCACCTAACAAGAATCAAATAGTCTTAAAAAAGTTGAATACACTCCTAATTGTTCTGTAACGATGTGGAAAAAAAAGCTAGCTCTACTTTGACACGCCAGTTGACTTAGAAATTTTTAACGAAGACTTGGTGGAAACTAAAGATTTTTTTTTTTTTTTTTTCGGCTGATCTGTATGAAAGGCAGGAATTTCCTACCCACTTTCCGCGACGACTTAAACTATAGAAAGACTTGACCGGTTTGACTAGTTAAAAGACAAGACAAGGATATCTGGTATCTCATCCGTTAAACCATCATCATAGAAACATTAGTAATCAATCTGGATGGTAAATGCACCTGTTAGTAATCCATCTGGATGGTGCAGGAAGCACTCAAGTATGCAGAGGATTTATCTATCATCTAATACTAATGCTACTAAATAGTCTTGGAATCTTCTCATGTTTGCAAGTGAATGTGTACTTTTTTCTAACGATTCTGGTTCCTGTCATGTTCGTATGTCATGGGCAGTTATTTTCTGATATCAACTAATTGTGGGTGCGAACGTCATCTTTAACAAATTTCTTACTATTTTTTTTTTCTTGATAAGAATCAGTCAAGAACCATGAGGCATTAGCTAATAAGAAAACATCACATCCCAAAGAAAATATGAAATTAGAAAAAAGGTGACATCAAATTCACGAAGCTTCATGTTTGCTATTCTGAAGTACTTTTTCCATATTGGAGAAAGCATGATTATACTTTCAAAATTCACCCCATTTTTCAAAAGTTCCCGGAAACTTGACTAAATTTGTTTAGCTTGTTGTCACCAAAAGCAAAACAGAAATACATGAAATTGTGAAATTCATGCAAAACCAGTCATTTCCTGCATCTTAACTTCCCCAGTCGGTGTGCCAGTAAAGGCTAATTAGTAATTAGTAATTAGACTCTAGCTAGCCTTTTCAAAGTTGATGGAAACTATCACGAATTCTAGAGACGCATTTCTATTCTAGCTTGCGGAGCACGAACTGCCCCAACAAAAAGTTAATGACAATGAAAAAGAAATAGAAAGTAGTAGTAAAACAGAAGGAAGTAATTTTCAAAAGAGAAAATTGTAATGTTGGTACCAAATGTTCAGTCTCTAAAATTTGGACCAAATCAAACTTAATACCAAATGTTTCAATTTTTTAGCATATTTAGTTCTATTGACCAATTTTACAAAAATTTTATCAGAATCTGGTCATGTGATACTCACGTGTCGGTTACAAAATTTTTTAAAAAGAATTAGATTAAAGAAAAATTTTTAATTGCCATAATTTGTAATTAAAGGTACTAATTTGAGTTCATAAATGATAAATAAGCAAATAAAATTGAAAAAATCTACTTGGATAGTGCAATCATGTGTGTGACTTTAATTACAAATTATAGCAATTAAAAATTTTTCCTTTAACCTAATTCTTTTTAAAAATTGTTGTAATCGGTCACGTGAGCATCACATGACCAAATTTGGATAAAATTTTTGTAAAACTGGTCAATAGAACTAAACGCACTTAAAAATTGAAACATTTGATACTCAACTTACTTTTGTCCAAACTTTAGAGATTGAAACTGTTAATACTCCAAATATGTGATACAAAAACTGTAATTTTTTATTTTCAAAATAAATGGAGCAAAAAGCCAGAAACATGGAGGCTACCGCCTATGTTACGAATTAGATCAAAAAAATTCCTGGTTGAAGCCTAGTTCTGTAGCATTTTCAGAAACCACTAAATCAGTAATCATCTGGACTCAAGACTATATGTGTCACACTCCGGACCCGCAGGTTCAACGCGCGACCAGAGTCTGAGTAGCCAAATCCAACTATTTGGGCTCCGTCCTCGCTAGCCCAAAATGAATATCCTAAGTTGGACTTGAGTGCTTAGACTCAACTTATACATTGGTTCATGTTACTTCATTTTTTCGATGTGGGACAGAATATCACAATATGCATTCCATCTCGTATGATTAAGACTGGCTTATCCCTAACCATCTTAAACCCTTTCTTCATTGAATTTCTAATATTATGTGGCGTAATTTGACAAATTATTTCGTATTTAGAGGGGAAAAGACCGCCTTTCTTTCTTTTCTAGAATTGACTTGCGAGCGTGAACAAGCGATTTTCGTGTATTTCCTCCGATTTCCGTGTAGGCTCCTAATAAAGAAGGCAGTCATCAAAGTTCAAACCTTGGCCGGGTCATATCTGAAACGGGCAAGCGGACCTTCTAAACTGGAAATTTCTTAAACAAGGTATGATCACAAGCTTAATCTTGTGGTCCAAAATAAAATTACATAAATATACTTACATTTTTTATGTCAGCATGTATTATTTTACTTATGGTACTTTTTTAAACTACAAGATTCATAAGTAATGCAGTGAACTTGATCCACCTAAGGATCTTCCGATTCGATCCAATACCTAGAGACGTTGTTCCAACATATTAATGTTGTCTACGGAAGTTTGATCCTAAGGCCTATTTCTAAAAACTGTTTTATTAAAATTAAACTAAAAATAAATTTTCATCTTAATTTTGCTGGATTCATCCGCCGGTACTGATAAAAACACCGATACCCATGTGTAATGGAAGTGATAGAAAGTCATCAATTACCAATATGACAGGTAAGCGTAGAGAAAGCATGATTGAGACATTTTAGTGACTCTACCATCCCTGCAATTTTTGGGTGGGGCTGATCAGGGCAGAAAAAAATACTAGTATGCCTTTTCCATCAGATCACAATGACCAGAATTGTTTCACATCCTGTACAACTACTTCCAGAACATGTAAATTTTCCAACAACTTGTAGCACTCGTACACTTTCTACTGATGGATTCTTTTTCCCTCTTTCCAAGTTAATTGTTGCAGGAAGCAAAGACTGACAAGGCATTGAACTACAATTGATCCCATTTTGTTCAGTATCTTTAACAGCTTAAGAGTGGTATGGTGTAACGCCCTGCATCCCACTTTGGAAGGATATGGGATACGTGATCAATTTATAATATCCAAGGCTGCGGGCTAGTAATAACTTGGCATAAGCACTTTTGGTCTGTGGCTGGCGCTCAAAAGTGATTGGATTAACCACCTGCCTTGGGTATTACACATGGAGCACTGGAAGCACGATGGAAGGGATGCTGTGTGTACTCATCAGGAAAGGAGCTGTTGCAGTTGTAAAATAGGCAGGGATCAAAAAACAGGGGTACTATCTATGCCACACTCACTCTGGGATGTATTGTAAATTGGTTTGCTTTCTTTGCAAGATACCTGAAATCCAGTAGAGCTGCAAAAATCCAGTAGAGTTCTCATCCATGATCTGAAAAGATAGCTTATATATGGACCAGTTCCACAGTTTCTACGTTTGCTTTTGCGGGCCTTATATTTCCAGTTTGCTGATTGAACTGAATATCAAAACAATTGTTTTCTTCGCAATATACTTGAAATCCACTATAGCTGCAAAAATCTGTATAATTCTTATCCATGATCTAAAATGGTAGCTTATCTGGACCAGTTTCACAGTTTCTCGGTTTGCATTTTTAGGCCTTATATTCTGCTAATTGAACTGACTCTTATCAAAACCATGCACATGGCGATAGAATTTACCCAAGTGCAAAAGAAAGTACCATCTCTCAGCAAGCTGAGCTGAGCTATTGGGGTAGAAACAATTCATACTAGACCAGGAATATCCATACCTAAAACTTATAAATGACTTTTGAGCTAAATTAAAAATTATTCAAGTCGCCTTCAATAAATGACTTTTGAGCTAAATTAAATATTATTCAAGTCGCCTTCAATGCTTTAATTTATGTTTTTTACCTCATTTTTGTATTAAATTTAACTTGGTTTTGCTTTACATTCTTGTCAAGTACTCATAAATCAACCAAAATTTGCATTTCTCAAACTATTCCTACATTCTGTCAAGGCTTAGTTAATTTTAAACATATCATACAATTTGCCATTATTTATATTTTAATAACTTCAAGCAATGATTAAGAACTAAGTTCTAGATTTTCACACAGAACTCTTGGTTATGGGATTACTCAGGGAAATCAATAGTTCAAGCAGAAGTTATCAATAGGGCCAAGCACCAAAGCCACTGTTTAATGAGAAGCATGCATCTGCCGAGCCTTTTAAGTCATTTTATCCCACGGTTAGCTGAAGACGTTTCAAAAGAAGTAATTTGTTCATAAGTTATGCAAAAATTTAATTGCCTGTATAAAGAATTTATTGGTTGGTCAAGCATTGCCAGAAAAATTGAACCAAATAATAGTACAGAACAGAGTGAGATAATCAAGATCAAGAGGAAGTAGATATAATTATTTACTGTAGCAGTTTACATCATCACACTTTTGACATTTTCTGTGGTCACAGCAGACAGGTAGCCTTTCTTATTCTGTTTATCACTAGGATGAGGGATAAAGTGAGGGTTGCTCAGGAGAAGATGTTGAAAAGAAGACAGGCAAGACAAATTTGCTAGTGTAAATTGGCTGAATTATTCAGGCTGATTACTGACTGCTAACTAGCTAAATTATGGCTGGAACCTCTCTAGAATTCAAAGTAAAGAATTATTACATCTATTATTCGCCTATCATTTTTATCATTAAAATAGGAACTTCTATTGTAAGTTATTCGTGTACTATCATTTTTTTAATCAGAAACTTGTCCAGGAACTGCTGAGAGATGGTTCTTTGTCCAGGAAATGCAGAGAGATGGTTCTACGGGACAAAAACTTGGAGAGTTGACAGCATGGTTCAATGTCGCGGTTGCGGTCGCGGTCGCGGCGCGTACCGTTCCACCTCGGACTCGACGTATCGGTCGCGGTCTCGGTGAGACACACATTTTGAATCAATTTTTATTCTAAAAACTATAAATAATCATTCAAACTATAAAGAAATTATGCTAAACAAAAATAACCAAAAAAATAAGTAAATAAAATCTCTAAAATGTACCATTTTTATCGATATAGAAAACCAATCTATATCTTTAAAAAAGAATCAAATTAAACAAAATGCAAAGAATTGAATTGAATGTTTGTATTTATCAATACCAAGTAGAATGATGATGCGGTTTATTGATTCCTTCAGTGCATTATTTCATTAATTCCTTTTTTTTTTTTGCACGCCAGTCAAAACACTATTTCCTTTTTTTTTTTTATCACTTCAATCATTGGAGGGACTAGAGGGCATTTTTTCCAATTAAAAAAGTAATATGTGCGTTGAAAAAAAAAAAAGAAAAACAATCTTTGCTTTTTTAAAAAAAAAAAGCTTCTGCGCGCTTAACGCGCAGACTGCTTTAAAAAAAAAAAAAAAAAAAAAAGAGCAATCTGCGCGCATTGCGCGCAGATTGCCTTTAAAAAAAAGCCTCTGCGCGCGATGCGCGCAGATTGCTTTTAAAACCAAAAAAGGCAATCTGCGCGCAGTTGCGCGCAGATTGCTTTTTGAAAACAAAAGGCCTCTGCGCGCATCGCGCGCAGTGGCTACAATTACAAAAAAAAACTGGCGTCGTCGTCTTCCCCACGACCTGCAACTCCGACGCCAACGCCGGAAAGTCAGCTGGACAAAGCCACAGCCAACCTCAACATCACCACCATAGCAACTCTCCTCACCCTCAACCACCATCCCATTTGTCAAATCGCAGCCATAAACACCAAATCACACCCCCCAGCTTGGTGATTCCGCCGTCTCCGAGTGAAATCGGATCGGTTTCGGATCGCCAAACTCCGATCCCGTTCTGACTCGGCCGAGTCATCTCCGACTCGGCCGAGTCTTTGAACCATGGTTGACAGCAAGTGCCATGTGAATGCTGCTCAGCGTTAGCAGCATTGCTACATATTTGCTGTTGTGCCTCCACAGGTGACTTTTTATCTTTGTTATGTGTGTTCTTTTTCTATTTTTTATTTTTAATGGTCAATAAGTTCTTATTTTTCCAGTTTTTACAGTGAAATCGAGAAAAGTCAAACGTTTAAAGGTTTCAAATCCTTGTTTCTTCAAATAAAAAACTTTTTGATTATTGCAAATTCAGAAATTAGTAGTATTCCAATCTTCTTGACGGTTATTGGAAAACAAAGGAAAATATGATTATGGTTTCTGAGGTTGATGACTATCAACAAACTCAAAAATAACAGAAAATTAAGCATATACTTAGAACTTCCTTCGAAATTATACATTTCTGAAGCCAAAAAAAGAACCTACCGTTATGGCTAGTTTTAATTGTTGTAATTGATTTTGACAATTTCATTTTGTCCAAATTTTAGAAAAACGAAATAGACTTTCTTACTTTTTTGGACAAGGATTGTTCATGCTATTATATTTAGTAGTCGTACATCACAATCATCTCGGACCTGAAACTTTGAAGTCCATTAAAGGTTGTCCAGACTATTTATGAGAAAAGACTTAAAGAGTGGGCAAAAATTACAGGTCAATGGCGATCAGTCTATTGCTACACTTTTCAAACATCGTAATTATTATTAATTTGAAGTCTTTATACTACGATTTGCATGTTTAAAAATGTCCAAAAGTGTAGGTTTAAAAATTAGGTATAAAGTGACAACTTATTCCCCTTCATCATTATTCTACTCGAATTGATACGTAAATGCCATGCTCGGATTTTGATCAATTGTTTGGTTAATGTAATACCCAACATAAGTGAGAGGCAGAAAGGTAATTTGGCAAAAAAAAAAAAAAAAGAAGGAGCAGTCGGTGGGATTTTTCCCATAGAAGCCAGCAGAATCTTCTGCAAAGCAAAAGAGAGAAGCAGCGAGAAGAAAGAAAAGAAAAGAAAAGAAAAGAGAGAAGAAGAAGAAAGGGGAAGAAGAAAGAAGGAAGTCCGGCTAGCAAGAGAAGAGGAGAGAGAGAGAGAGAGAGAGAGAGAGAGAGAGAGAGAGAGAGAGAGAGGAAGAAGATAAATAGGGAAGAAAATGGAAATTTTGGATTAAGCTAAATAAGGTAATTTTATGCTTGAATCTTGTTTATTAAATAAGTTATGATAAAGTATATGATATTTTTGGTGGAAATGATAGCATGCATGGAGTAGAAATTGAGTAGATGGAATTTTAGGGTTTATGGAATTTTAGAAAATTTGGGGAAAAATGATTTTTTTGTATTAGTTAGAGTTAATAGTTCTTGTTATGGTGTTAATTACCAATTAGAGGAGGAAAAAGTTGATTTGGGAAATTAAAGTTGAGATTTGATTATAGTTTAGGCCATGTAAGATGGGTAAGTGATTGAGTTAAGCCTTGGGGTTAGATTAAAGCTAGATTATTATTTTTCTAATGTACTTTTTAGTTATTAAATTTTGATCGTTTTGTTATATAATAGATTCAAGAGAGCAAGTGGCGGAGGAAGCCGCCTAAGAGGGAGACTCTACTTTGAGATTTTTGGTACATAACCTAATTGAGGTAAGTGTAATACATATTATGAATCACTAGTACTATATATTGCTTGCAAAGCATTTTGTAAATATTTTAAAGTATGCCATATGCTGACAAATGGATGTACTTTGAGAGAATGCATACAACATGATTTACGTTAAGTGTATAAGATAATACATTTGACGTTTTTCAAAGTATGTTTTTATATATTGTTAAAGTTTTAACATTAAAGAATGAGAAAGTGAATGATTGTTTGTGACAATGATTTTTGTCAAATAAAGTTGAAAGAATTTAGTTGTGAAAATGATTTGAAAATAACTCTATGCAGAGCTAACTAAAACTAACAGGGTTATTGTTAGTTTGGGTGCACCTAGTATATGCCGGCTAGGGAATGTTCGCAGTGATTTTCTCCCTTCGCAGGATAGTATACTTTTCGGGGGATAGCCCTTCGGGGAACAGAGACAGATACCCTTCAGGGGATAGCCCTTCGGGGACAGAGTACCCTTCGCGGGATAGTTACCCTTCGGGAGATAGTAAGTTCTGCATAGTAGTAACTTTGAGAAATAATCAAAGTTGTTTATGAAACCAAAAAAATGTGATTTTATTGATTGTTTTATGTCATATGTGATGACTACACAGATTTATACTAAAAGTTGTGATTTTAAGTAAATTGTTTAAAATGGTTTATAATATGTATTATGCTTACTGAGTGTGAAAACTCACCCCGCTATATTTTTTTCAGTGTTTTGTGATAAGTGCAGGAGTTAGAATCAAGAGGAGAATTGCATAGTCACTTGAATTCAGAGGTATTACCCGGTTATTTTTGTTGTCCTGGGTATAGGATAGTATAAGTATTATTCTGCTCTTGTGATCAGGTGATATAATATTTGGTATTGTAAATATTATTTTTGGAATAGTTGCTCCGTTGGTTGTAAGTTATGAATCTTGGGATATTTATGCATAAATATATGAAATTCTTATGGTCATATCTTTTTATGGTTGAAATGGGTGATTGATACTGGACTATTTAGATAATTGATTACTTGTGTCAGTAGGCTATAAACCTATGGAAATATGGTGTAAAATTTGTGAATGAGACGATATGCTGTATTGTGAATGTATTGGAAATGTTTGGGCTGGCTGAAATTTTTGTGCAGGTATTTTGAAATTTTTGGGAGAGGTCCAAGTACAGAGGAGATGCTGCCGAAATTTCGGTAGAATTTAGAGAAAAGTTAAGACTTACATGGTTTGGGGCGGTTTATTCCACCTCGAGTTACGTGCCGATCATGACCTTTAGGTTCGGGTCGTGACAGTTAATCCAAGGATACAGTAACATGTGAAATTAATAGTCAGAAAATTATAGTTTTATAATGTGCAATTATATATATGGCAAAGTAATAGCTGGCCCTAAGATTATAAAATTATCAGAATAAGCATATAATAATTTAAAAGAAAAGGGTATCTCCTCCACTAACCTTTTTTTTTTTTAATTTTTGGAATCTTATCAAATAAATTTAGTATTTAAACTTATTTTCATTTTCTTCATTTACCATCTGAACTCATAATTTTTCCAGTCAATATCAACAATATGGAAATTGACTGAAAATGCTTAGCTTATGGTCACCAAAAGCAAAACAGAAATACAAGAAATTGTGAATTTCATGCAAAACTAGTCACGAACTAAATCTTTTCTTGCATCCTAACTTCCACAACCTGTGTGCCATTAAAGGCTAATTTGTGTTTAGTAATTAGACTCTAGTTAACCTTTTCAAAGTTGATAGAAACTGCCTAGCATAGCACGCATTTCTGTTCTAACTTGTGGAACACGACCTACCCCAACTCTTAGGAAAAGAACCCAAGAAAGTCCACTAAAGAGGCCCAATATATAAGTCAAAACTCAATCTTGATCCAAAAGTTTAAGTTAGTAGGTCTTGAACCTATATTTATATATTAATTGCTCTTTCTTTCTTTCTTAAACAAATGTGAGACAATTAACCTCTAACCATGAATTAAACAATTCTCTCCCTTCATGGGTAGACCCTCACATTCAAACCACACTTCCCCTCAAACCTAAATCGCTACTCAACACAAGCCCACTATTCATTGTGTCAAGATGGACCCTAACCTCTCCTTTATCCGTACCCCTAGCCTAACTCCAGGCTCCTGGTCTAACACCTTACCACACCCCTAGCTTAACTCAAAGCTCCTTGGTCCAACACCTAAAGAAGAGAACAATTCACTAGCCCAACACCGAGAAGATATCACTTATCAACGAGTAGTCCAACAGTCCAAGACGTTAACCATAGATCTGATACCAGTTTGTTAGGGAGAAGAACTCGAGAAAGTCCACCAAAAAAGCCAAATATATAAGTTGGAACTTAACTTTGATCCAAAAGCTTAAACTAGTAAGTTTTGAACCCATACTTATATATTAATTGTTCTTTTTTTTTTCTTTAAACCAATGTGAAACAATTAAACTCCACCCATAAACTTCATGCCAATTAAAGTAAATGACAATGAAAGGACCAGTCTGGCAAGATCAGTCTGACAATGAAAAGTAAATGACAATGATATACGTTCGCTTGGAGCAAGATCAGTCTGGCAAACAGCACATACGAAAAGATCTGCTGTATTTGATTCATTTTCCAATCTGCAGAAGAGAAAAGAGCTTGAGAACTTTCTTTTCTTTTTCTGGGAAATGAAGTGATGTCTCATCATAACTACAAGTCACAAACAAGAGAATGCAGGGCAACCCAGATAAAGAGATCAATGGATAATCAATAAGTTGATCTCTAAGCATTTTAACCACGTGATACACATATACTATAAACAGGAATTCTTTAACAGATATGGGCCTTTGGCTGCTGATGCAAAACCAAAACTAGTCAATGGAAGTTGAATAAATAATAGAGGCTGACACTCCGTCTAATTTTGTTTTAATCCACTCCAGTCACCTGCTGTCTAACAGGTTTCCCACACAAATATTTCTGAGGGGTGGCGCATCTTTTTCATGCTCAAGAACAATACTAATAAAATTATGTGGGGGAAAACTGAGAAGTACTCAAGAACAGTATTTAATAACGTCTTGATGCCATGATATGGGGGCAACAAACTGAGAAGTGAATGAGAGGATAAAGAAAACAATAGAGCATGTAATAATAATAGGATTTAACATATAATACCAAAAAAAGATTAGGATCCACTCCCAGTCGAAATATAAAGACTGCACAAGCACATAACACCTTTAGAATTCTTCTATAGCTTGCTACTTACAATAGCTCATATTCAATTGCGGTCAGAGTTCTAAAAAATTAAAAGCATTCCTCCCGGATAAAACCTGCTGCAAATTGATTAGGATAGCAAAAGCAACAAAATACACTTCACAACTTGCATTCTTGGAAAAACTACTTATTGGACTAGCAGGGCTGTCATTTTAATCAAGTTGAAATGATGACGTCATGTTCATTCTGTTTCTCTCCATAAATCCTCTCTCTGTGCATGTTTTTGACACCTGAGGTTGTCTGGGGATCTGTGACGAATAGAGGAAGACTTATATTTCACATTTTTAAGAACTTGGTGGCCTTTTATAATAAAGATATATAAAAACTGGCTTACTGCCTGACTGACATCTCAAGTAGAGTGAGTGACTAGCTCAAGTTCACGAGTATGGATCCAAGATTGATTGTGACATCATTCTATCCAGTATGACATACGCCTGACAAAATGCTGAAATCAGCTGAATCAATGTGCCTCTAAGTCAACTTGAGTTAAACAACCAATTTGATGAATATGACTACTAGAATTTTATCTTGTGCTATTAGACACAAAATGAAAAAAAGAATTATTATTAAATTGAGTAGAGGTTCCAAAAGTTTAATTTCTTGTTCAAGTTCCCCAAGTAGCAGGTGAAATTATGCATTAATCCACTATCACATATTTAATTTTTTTTTTGTTTTGTGATGAACACAGGGATTAACAACGCACCAATCTCGCGCACATGGGTGGTAGAGAAAGAAGCAATAAAATTAAACGTTTTATGATATGCAACATCATTCAACAACACACATTTGAGCTCTGTAATTGCTATAGCCCTAAAAGTCACTGTATTCCTCCGATGCCAAATCCAGCTGTATAAAAGCACTTAAAGGTTTGCATTATAGGTAAGCTTTGCAAATGTAGAATGCTAACAATCAAAGATTACTTTTGCTTACTAGTCATTTTCATGAAAGATGTATAAATGAATAAATTCTCGACTTCACAAAATCACCAATTTGTTCCAGCTTAAATCCTGTTCTCAACAGATTTTTCAACCAGCTTTTAGATTACAGATTCATAATAATTTATTTTTGTGTGTTCTCAATTTAATCTCTAACTAGATTTTGGATTTTTAACATAACTAAAAAATCTGGAGAGTAGAATTTGTCAAAAATTAGCTTTGGCAGATTCTGATTAAGCGGTGATTTTTTACATGACAAAAATGCCCTCTAACAATTATTTTATTCACAAAAAAAACCAAAGACATTCTCTCCCTCTCCCTCTCCCCATCCCCAAATCTGTCGTCTATCGACTCCCTCTTCCAATTCATCGAAAACTGATCCTCTCCCTCTTCTTCCCTCTGTACGTTGACAAAATCACTGGAAAATTTTGGTGACGAAATCACCGGGAAAGAATCTTGGGTGGAAATCTCCTGCTGTTTTGTTGTTGCTCGCAAATTCACCACCCCTCAGCGGGGCTACCACCGCTTGCCCTCCCTCCCCGTTGCCCAAACTTGAAGACTAAAGAGGTATATAGTGGCGATGCTTTTTAATTTATGCTTTTTCCCGATCTTGGTTTGGTTTTAAATTCTGGTCCTAGAGGTATTTTTGTTAGTTTTTCAATTAATTTTTGTATTGCGATTTTTCTTTTTCTTCCTCTTATTCATTGAAAAGACTGAATTTTTGCTTAATTAAGATGGGATTAAGTTCATAACCAGATTGTTGAAATGGATCCAGTGACATGACATCTCTTTTTTGGTTGTAAAATTGTTAGAAGATGACTTGAGTGCTAGATGTTTGTGAAAATGCCAAAGAGAAGAAATGTATTTTTATTATAGACTTTAGATTGGCTTATTGTTTCATGAAATGCAGTATTGGTGGGTACACAAAATACAACTAGAATGAGATTCTGAAGAAGAAATATCTAACCTGAATATGTAAATTGTTATGTATGTGGCCACCACATTCTTTTCCTTGAGGATTTACAAACGCCCCTTGAACTCTCTGTATGCCTTTGAAAATACAATATAAGTTGTTATGTACGTCAGCACGTTAATTTGTACGTTGAAGAACAATGTGATTTTAATGGTGGTTGTGGTCTGTGTTACATTAGTTTGGAGCTCATGGGATGCTTACCCATTCATGAGTATGGCTGTTAACCCTAGGAGAAAAGCTCTAGCAATCTACCCTGTCTTCCTCATGTATGTATCAATGGGTTTTTTGATCATTGCCATTAATAGATATATTACTAGAATGCACCAATTGCAGCAATTGTAGGGATTTGACATCTCATATGAAATTTTTGTGGATTTCCTGTCTATTTCTTACTAGATAACTTTGCAAGTTTATTGAAAATTTTACTATCCTAGTACGTAATTCTTCCCCAACTAGTCTTTTTGGTTTATACCACTCCACTCGTAAGCCGTCTTATATGCATCGAGTTGGTGAGCAATGAAGTTTCTTCACATGAATGTTAGCTATTGATGTCATTATTTCTTATTAGAAGGTATTGAAAGTTTCGCATAAGGTAATGTAGAATTCAATGTTCACGACTACCATACAAGTTTCAAAATTTTTTTTTTTTTTTGGATGCAAACAATTTATGAAGTTATTAATGAACTCTTGGCCAAATAAAGCATGGTGGGATTTCATATACGACATCGCAGATGATGTTACACCTAACAGTGTCAGGGGATTAGCTGGAGCTAAAGTGGAGTTATTGTTAATTAAAGGTTATGTGGAAGGTATGAAAATATAATTCGGGCTCAAAGGGAAAGATGAGATCTATTAGGTCAACTGACAAATGTTGCTTGATCTCAAAAGAAATATCTGTACTCCTGCTTTTGCAATAAATATGTATTTGTAGTTTCTTCTTAATAGTTTTCCCTAGTCATTTAGTCACGAATTTTAGATACAGATATTGTCACATAGAAGCAACAGCAAGTTCTTTTGTCTGTTTTTTGTATTAGTTTGCAGAAAGTATGGATTGAGCATATATCTTCCCATTTTTCATTAAATTTCTCAAGTTTACAAGTAATCGTTTATTGGCAAGGCAGTTGATTACTTATCTTGTGATTCTAGTAGCTTATTGCTATGTACCTCGTACTTGATGGAAGGACAATATCATGTAGTTCTGTTGTAAGCCATTTATGTGCACCAAAATCTGCTCTCAGTATTGTTTACAAGTTCTTTTGTTGATTGGATTTTATTTCTTTATTGTTTTTATTAAGAACAGGCCCTTAATCTTCTTATCCATTACCAATCACTGAACTCAAATAAATGCATTTTTTGAGAGGAACATTCTCAACAATTATCATAAAGATTCATGTCAACTTTGGTGCTAAAATTTGTTCATAACATCATATATTGGTTTTTTAAATGATTGACATTCGCCAACATAAATATAGGCTCATCCTTTACATATAAAAAATATTAGTATGGCCATATTTAGTTTGCATATATGTAAAATAAAAAGATAGTCGAGTATGAAATTTTCAAATCAAACGGATCCTGAGTATGTGTCTCTATCCATTTATCCTCAAAATTTAAGGATAATATTTATTTTTGTTCCATGTTGTCAAATATGATATCACCGTTTACGCATAATTCTTACTTTCTCTACTTTTTTCTAGCTTGTGAGAAGTAAAGGGAGGAAAGAAAGTATCTTCTCGTGAACTTCTCATCTCTTTTCTTTTCTCTCCATGTCATAATGAAAGATTATTTTCTCTTCAAACCTTTTATTTCCATCCAAAAAAAGTGGACCAAGAGAGAAAAAGCAAAGATACTTATTTTTTTCCCTCAAAAATACATGTTAGGCAAAAAGATAAGTGATTTTCATTTCTTCATTTAGAATGTGTAAGAAAAAGAAAAAGAATAGAAAACTTTTATTAGACAAATTTTGTTCTTGTTATGCTGAAAGATTGGCTTAGAGAAAATTTTCATTCTCCTACTTTTTCTCTGTCTTCTTGTGAAATGCCACATACGACAAGAAAGAAAATTTTAAGTAAGACATATAGTAGATATTTAGACATTAAGATTGATATTACATCAAATCTTTTTTTAGCTTTTATAAATAGTATAATAAAATAGGATATGGTAATATTTAAAAAATATAAAGTAAATTATATTTTGAGTTAGTTGGGATGGAACCTTTTTTAAAAATACTATATTTAAAAACTTTAAACACGTTTTTAATTGTCTTTTTACTCACATATTCATTTCATTAAAAAATTCTAAAATCAAAATACTACATTAATATTGTTTAAAAAATATCCACAAAATGGCCTTTCAAAACCAAATAAATAAATAATTAATCTCCATCTTATTTAATTTTGCATAAAATTCCCTTTCATTTTCTTCCATCTTTTGTTGAAAAGCGTGCCCAATCTCTACTGTCCCCCAACTATTGGTTTAGACCAAGAGAGTAATTGAACCAAACCGAGCCCAAATACTACCAAATTCGAACTCGAGCTTGTTAATATTATTGCTGCTCGAAATCGAGCTCGAGCGCGATCAAATCTATAATTTGAAACTCGAAATCAGTTCGTTAAATTTTAGGGAGAGCTTGAGCTCAACTCAAGATCGCTCGTAAAAACACAATCAAGCTCAAACTCAATATTCATATATAATTGGTATGGGTAAATTGGTAATTTTGTATATATAACATTTAAAATATATATTTCAAGCTGCTCCAACTCACTTTTTATTACTTGAATTCGAGCTCGTTTAGTAGTCAACATCGAGCTCAAGTCGAACAGTAGATCAAACTGCTCGTGGGCTACTCGGTTTGTTAACACTTCTTGTGATATCCCACATCGGTGGGAGAAAGAAAAAATATATAGTATAACATCCTACATTTTGGCTACTAAATAACTTGGCTTAAGCATTTTGAGCCCGTGGTTTAAAAGCTCAAAAGTTATTGGGCCAGCCCAGACACAGGATGTTACAAATGGTATCAGAGCGAACCTTGTGTGGTCTCTGCACGGGGTGAGACTGGACCTTTGGTATTTGGGTCAGACTACGCAAGAAAGTGAAGGAACTAAGTGCTGTGCGGGGCTAAGTGCTATGTCGACTTAAGGGCGGGAGCCACCTCTAGAGCCCGTACGAGCCACCTCTAGAATTCAACACAACCGAGTGGGCAGTCCGGATATGAATTGGGCTTTGCGAGGACGCAAAGGCCTAAAGGAGGGGTGAATGTGATATCCCACATCGGTGGGAGAAAGAAAAAATGTATAGTATAACATCCTACGTTTGTGCTACTAAATAACTTGGTTTAAGCATTTTGAGCCCGTGGTTTAAAAGCTTAAAAGTTATTGGGCCAACCCAGACGCGGGATGTTACACTTCTCGTTTAGACAGATACCCACAAGTGTCATACACGCTCTAAGTACCTCAAATCAACCCCAACTGGCCCCATCCCACGTCCCAACAAAAAAAAAAGAAATAAAGAGGCAATATATATATATATATATATATATATATATATATATCGCAACATTTGCACAAGTAGGATCAAATTTGCCTCTTGTTTTTTCATTCATTCATTTATTTATTTTTAAAAAAGTGGAAAAATTTCTTAGCTTAATTTCCAGCTTATGAACATATGAAGTTGTACTTATCAAGGAAGAGTGAGACCTTTTAACTCTTATAGGTGGCTGTAGAGCGAAATTGCAATCTCATGTTTCTTGTCTAATTAGCTGTTTTCATGTTGGTTTGGGCTTTCCAGATAACAAGACTATCAGTGATTTAATATATATATATATATATATATATATATATATATATCCCAACATTTGCACAAGTAGGATCAAATTGCCTCTTTTTTTTTTCATTCATTCATTTATTTATTTAAAAAAAAGTGGGAAAATTTCTTAGCTTAATTTCCAGCTTATGAACATATGAAGTCGTACTTATCAAGGAAGAGTGAGACCTTTTAACTCTTATAGGTGGTTGTAGAGCGAAATTGTAATCTCATGTTTCTTGTCTAATTAGCTGTATTTATGTTGGTTTGGGCTTTCCAGATAACAAGACTATCAGTGATTTAATATATATATATATATATATCCCAACATTGGCACAAGTAGGATCAAATTACCTCTCTTTTTTTCATTCATTCATTTATTTATTTAAAAAAAAAGTGGAAAATTTTCTTAGCTTAATTTCCAGCTTATGAACATATGAAGTCGTACTTAGCAAGGAAGAGTGAGACCGTTTAACTCTTATAGGTGGTTTTAGAGTGAAATTTGTAATCTCATGTTTCTTGTCTAACTAGCTGTATTAATGTTGGTTTGGGCTTACCAGATAACAAGACTATCGGTGATTTAAGTCCTGGGGAAGTTGCAACTGCCTCTTCAGTGTTTAAAATTGTTGACTTCATAATGACTTACCCGTATGAGATAGGAGTTTCTGTTCTTTTCTATTAGTCACTAATCACTTTGCAGCAAAGTGATCCTCCTTTTATTTGGCTACAATGTTATTCATGATTTCTGCTCGTCATAAGGTTTGATTGTTGTCTCTACTAGATTGTGCGCTCTCGGCTCGAAGAGCAAGGACAAGTAAGGACTTGATGTCACACCTCGGGTCTGTAGGCCCAACGCAAGACTTGAGTCTCAGCAGTCAAGTCTAATTTTTAGACTCCGTTTTCATTAGCTCAAAATAGATATTCTAAATTAGACTTGAGTGCTTAAACTCAATTTATACATTGGTCCAAGTTACTTAACTTTTCTAATATGGGATAGGATATTACATTCACCCCTCCTTATTAGGCTTTGCGTCCTCACAAAACCCAATCCATATATGTGTAATTCAGACTATCCACTTAGTTGCAGAGGACATGTATACATATTTAGTTCTTCCACTTCCTTGCATAGTCCGACCCAATACCATAGACTCAGTTTCACCCTGTGCAGATACTACATAAGGTTCGCTCTAATATCATTTTGTCACACCCTGAGTCCACAAGCCCAGCGCGCAACTAGAGTCTGAGCGACCAAGTCCAACTTTTGGGCTCCGTCCTTGCTAGCCCAAAATGAATATCCCAAGTTGGACTTAAGTGCTTAGACTCAACTTATACATTGGTCCAAGTTATTTGACTTTTCTAATGTAGAACGAGGTATTACATTCATTACTCCTTATTAGGCTTTGCGAGCGCAAAGCCAAATCCATACATGCGTAATCTGAACTAACCACTTAGTTGCAGAGGACATGCATGCATATTTAGTTCCTTCGCTTCCTTGCGCAGTCCGGCCTAATACCATAGGCCCAGTCTCTCCATTTCCTTGCGTAGTTCAGCCCAATACCATAGGCTCTGTCTCACTCTGTGCAAAGACCACACAAACTGATACCATTCTATCACGTCTCAGGCCCGAAAGTCCAACACGCGACTAGAGTCTCAGCAGCCAAGTCCAACTTTTGGACTGCGTCCTTGCTAGCCCAAAATAGATTTCCCAAGTTGGACTTGAGTACTTAAACTCAACTTATACATTGGTCCAAATTACTTGACTTTTTCAATGTGGGTCGAGGTATTCCACTTGATATCCATTATGCTGGTGTTATAAATTGCACTAGGAAGATTTATCTAAGAGAGGATCTCCCTTGGTTTTGTCATGGCTGTGCAACAAATCTTTTGAGAACAATTCGATCTGCTGTTGTTACATTCACGACGTACAAAATGATACATTGGTTTTTGCCGCATGCTATAACTCCAGCAGAAGCTCACTCAAAAACACAACCTAAACCTGATAGCAACGTGAACTCCAAGTACAGAGCTGAAGAAAGTGAAGAATCTAATAGCAGATTTTCACATCAAACTCAAACTACATCTAACAATAGAACTTTTATTCCTTTGGTAAATAGTGACAAGCTAACAACTAAGCGGTGATTATATCTATTCTAACATAGAGATTCCACAAGATTAAGTTGGAAATCCCTGTTGTTAGATAGGGAAATCAATAGAAGAAGTGATTCATTTTTTGTTTCTGTCTTATGTAGTCGTTATAAGAGATTGTTTGTTGTACTTGTTATGTGGATTCGTAACATTTTCCTTTTTGTAAGAACATTCATCCAACTTCCAATCTTGTACTTCATATGCAAAATTGATTGAATTTGTTAGATCCTGCAGTATGTATGTATATATGCATGTATGTATGTGCTACCTCTTATAGTTTGAAAAATACTAGAAAGCATCTTTACTTTCTTAATTGTGTATGGATAGACGAACATAGGAAAAGCATATGAAAAAAAAGCTAAATCCCAAAATGCCCCCTATAATATTGCATTAGTAGAAATTTACCCTCGTGTGTTTAAGAAACATACAATTTTTCCCTTGGATTGACGAAAGACATTTTGCCCTCCTATACACAATATTTTGTCAATTTTCTTATTTTCTTGCCAAAATTTAAAATTTTATACCAAATTTACCCATGAGTGGATAGAACGAAATGATGAGAGAGAGAGAGAGAGAGAGAGAGAGAGAGAGAGAGAGAGAGAGAGAGAGAAGTCTCAAACATAAGAATTAGAAAAAAAAATAGATTGACAAAAAACAAAGTGATGTTTTGGCCCGAAATTTTCAATGATTGCGTGGGATGAAATAATAAATGGAAATCAACGTGCATGATAAATATGTTGCGATCTATTGAGGATATTTGACTTCTAGTTATCATATTCAATAGTAATGTCAAGGTATATGGAATTCGTGACGAAAATTTTAAAGTTATGATTTTAGTTTTTTATATAAGAGTGTAACAACAATATTGGCCTGAGTAGTGGCCTTATTTTCTTTTTATATAGTAAATCAACAAGAATAGCATATAAGGGCAAATTTGTCCTCTAAATGTTAATAGCTAAATTTCAGGGGCAAAGTCGTCAAAGTGTACATGAGGGGTAATTTGTTACTAATGTAGAAGGTAATTTGTGCATTTCCTAAACACAGTGTAATTTGCTACTGATCCACATTTTGGAATTAAACTGAAAAAAATGATGATTCACTCGTTCGGTGAAGATGGAAACTCTACCGGCATTCACAGTACAATGCCTTCCTATTCCGTTGAGGAGGGACCATAGCACTAGTCGACACCGTGGCTATTCCATTGGTCTCCGTTGATTTCTCAGATTAAGATGTCTTTGCACTTTTCTCTCTGTCAAGTTCTCCAATACTTCTTCGATTCTAGGCCTCGAATCTGATTTCCCTCTCAAGCTCCAAACACCAAAAATTTCTTTCGACTTTTGTTAAGTTGCTGGCATGCCGTTGTGGCCATCTTAATAATAGCCTTCCACCCTTTGTTGTCCTAAATCAGGTAGATCTACAAAACTGTTTGAACTTATGTGTTGCATTCGTAGTATTTCGCTTTAAAAATGCTAAGTTGTTGATAGTCGGATTATTATTGACCAGATTCCCTAAGCTTTAGAGAAATTTGGAAAGCTATCACCTTAGTGGATCTCAATTCATCAATTTATGATACTATTTTGAGGCATAAACTATGTTCTCCACTGTTGCTTGCATGTTACAGATCAGATTGACTACCTAATATTATTACATTAGAACACTGTTGAACACTCTCAGCTTGTTCATTAAAATTATTCCGAGATCAGTTGACCTGATGTTCTGTTTTTATTTTTGTGTTATTGTGTAGTCAAAACTAAATGTAGTTTTTCTATGCTAGAAAGAAAAGAACATAAGCAGAACAACGAAACCAAAGATAGCATTACTATTATGACTATTGGTTCTGCACTTGTGTTGTAGCTTCTTTTCTCGTTTACGCTGGGAAAGAGATAGAATGAGGGAAGCAGATCCAAAGGACAAAAAATATGATTTATTCATTTGCAGCTAATACAGCTAACACGGTGCAATGCCTGTGCTTGTGTTCTAAAGCAATGTGAAGAAGGATCTCATCTACTGGAACTAGTTGTAGTGGAGCTACTAACCCATGCATCAGCCACAGAATTTGGTGAAGATGAAAATTTTACATCCTTTAACAAAAAAATATCTTCTGATTCTGGTGAGCTGGGGACCATTTTAATTCTGGATTCAACAGCTTCTTCATTAGGCTCATTTGTTTTATCAACTAAGATGCCTTTGGAATTCTGAATCTCTTTCAAGGTCTCCAAGACCTCTTCCATTGAAGGTCTCATTTCCTTCTCAAGCTGCACACAACGAAAAGCTAACTCAGCTACTGAAGTCGTCATCCTCATAATCTCAGTGTTCGTCTTGTACCCGAGGGAAGGATCAATCAACTCATCAAATGCACACCTTTGAATCCTGTTTATTGCCAAGTTAGCTAGATTGATCTCATGTCTGTGCCTGCTTATGTCAACTGCTGGCATTGATGATATTAGCTCAATGAGGACAACGCCAAAACTATAAACATCACTTTTATCTGTTAGCTGGTAACATTTATGATACTCTGGATCAACATAGCCAGGAGTCCCCTGCGGAGCAGTTGAGATATGGCTGACGTCATTTGGGAACAGCCTGGAAAGCCCAAAATCTGCAACTTTGACACAAAAGTTATGATCCAGGAGTATGTTGTTAGTCTTCACATCACGATGAATTATATCTGACTTGTGGAGATAGGCCAATGCATCAGCAGTTTCAATGGCAATATTCATGCGACGTGTCCAGGTGAGGTACTTATCCTGCGCTTTATCACCATGGAGATGATCAGCAACTGTACCATTAGGAATGTATTCATAAACAAGCAGGAGTTCACGGCTATGTCTAGAGGTGCAGCCATAAAGGCAAACTAGATTCCGGTGCCTCAAACGGGTTAGAATTTCAATTTCATTCACGAATTGTTGCATGCGTTTGATGTTGTGTTCATAAAGACGCTTAACTGCAACCTCTCGTCCATCAAGAAGCTTCCCTGATTGCACAGAATAACAAGGTTGGCTACACAAATGAGATGTTGTGTGGTGCATTTGGTTCACAAATGTGAGTCAGAATTCATAGTCTTAAGATGAAATTGGTTGGATGATGTCCTTACCAAAGTACACAGTTCCAAAACCTCCATCTCCAAGTTCTTTAGAGGCTTCAAAATTATTAGTAGCTTCTTCAAGTTCAGCGTAGGTGAAGACAGGCACTCCAAAGAAGACGCTGCCACTTTCGAGATCTGGTTTTGATGACGGTTCTGAAGTGTTTCTCGAGAGGAAGTACGAGGTGACATTAATCCCTTTCTTGCGACGACAAATAAGCAAGACAACCACCAATAAAAAGATGGACACAGCTCCAGGTATCACTGAAAAAGCATTAAAAAAAAAAAAAAAACCATTACCATGCGACTTATGAATTGGCGTCAACTAAAACAGGCTAGAACAAAATGATGAAAGAAGATCAATTGATTGAAAAGTTCTGAATTGTAAATTTGTAATGTATGTCCAACGTACATATTATTAGCTGAAGTATTCATGAATGACATTTACCTGTGCCTAGAATGATTGGCAAGTTTTTATGTCCTGCATTCAGAGTTAAAATAAGAAGGGGTTAGTTCAGGCAAAAGAAGAGGAAATAAATTCTTTCCTGCAACCAGAATGACTAGCATCAAGAAAGTGAGATTTTAGCATTTCTAGGTAGTAAGCCAAAAAATTAAAAATGAGCGAAGCAGGAAAAGAATATCAATATGCCTTTTTTGGCGGCACAGCCTGGTTTCTCCGACGGGTCACACATGTATCCTTCCCTGTGACAGTCGTAACGATCATAGAACCCATGCCAGTCAATTTCGAACTCAGCAGTCAATAATTTAAACAATTCATTGTTCTCTGAGTAATCGTCCTTGAAAACCGCCGGAAAATTTAAAGACGTGCAATCTAATCCATCTGGGGCCGCTGAAGGAGTCTGATTTAGCGGATCTTGACAGTAAATGGTGAATCCATGATGATTACACGTGTCATAATTTCTGTACCCATGATCAGTTGACATCTGGCTTGGTTTGGAATCTTCGATTTTGCATTTGAACAATGTGATGGTTTGCGAAATGAGGTATGTACCAGACTCTGAAAGACCCATATCATAGCCAAAAGAGTCGCATGTTTGATCATCCAAAAGTGATCGAAACCGGCGATCACCAAGCTTGACCATAGAGTCGTTAATGGATATAACATCAAACCAAAGCGTTGGAGGGAAAAGTGAATTTCGTGAAGGATGTTTAGCCGTACAATTGACAGTGCACAACCCACAATCAGGATGCGACCCGCCGGTATAACGGAATTTCGAGTTCATCAAACTAGAGTTTCCACAACCAAACTCTGGGCAAGGAGGAGCGGACTGGCTATCTTCTCGAGCAGAAAGAGGCAGTAAATGAAAGAGTAGCAACAAAAAGAAAGCCAGAAACAACTCGACATCCATACTGAATTTCCTAGCTAACAATTAAACACAGAACAGAAGAGACCATCTATGAGAAGAATCAAATAGTCTTAAAAAAAGTTTAATACACTTCTAATTTTTCTGTAACGATGTGGAAAAAAAAGCTAGCTCTATTTTGACACGCCAGTTGACTTGGAAATTTTTAACGAAGACTTGGTGGAAACTAGAGATATATATATATATATATATATATATATATATATATATATATATATATATATGGCTGATCGATATGAAAGGCAGGAATTTCCTACGCACCTTCCACAACGAATTAAACAATGGAAAGACTTGACTCGTTGACTCGTTAAAAGAAAATTGTGTCTGGTATCTCATCCGTTGAACCATCATCACAGAAACATTAGTAATCAATCTGGATGTTACAAAATGCACCTACTAGTAATCCATCTGAATAGTCCAGAAAGCACTCAAGTATGCAGAGGATTTATCTAGCATCGATAGCAGTACCTACTAATAATATTGGAATTTTCTCATGTTTGCATGGGAATGTACACTTTTTCCCAACGATTCATGGGCAGTTAGATTCTGATGTCAACTAATTGTGAGTCCGACTTTTTTTTTTTTTTTGAGGGAACGTGAGTCCGACTTCACCTTTAACTTTTCGTACTACCAATTCCTTTTTTCTTCGTAAGAATCAATCAAGAGTTCATGGGGCATTGGCTTATAGGAAAATATCACGTCCTCAAAAAAATTGAAATTAGAAAAAGGGACATCAAAATTGTGAAGCTTCATGTTTGCTTTTCTGAAGTACTTTTTCCATATTGGAGAAGGCATTATAGTCTTAACATTCTCCCCATTTTTCAAAAGTTCCCAGTGACTTGACTGAATATGTTTAGCTTATTGTCACCAAAAGCAAAACAGAAATACAAGAAATTGTGAAATTCATTCAAAACCAGTCACTTCCTGCAGCTTAGCTTCGCCAGTCTGTGTGCCAGTGAAGGCTACTTAGTAATTAGTAATTAGACTCTAGTTAGCCTTTTCAAAGTTTATAGAAACTACCTAGAATTCTAGACACGCATTTCTACTCTAACTTGTGGAACACGATCTGCACCAGCAAAAAGTAAATGAAAACGAATAAAGGATCAAGTGGTTAGATTTCTATGGCTCTATTTCAGAAGTCGGAGATTTAAATCTCTCCATTCCCGTAATAGTATAGGTTTGTTATAAAAAAAAAATAAAAAGTAAATGAATATGAACAAGAAATAGAAAGTAGTAGTAAAACAAAGGGAAGTAATTTTCAAAATAAATCGAGCAGAAAGCCAGAAACATGAATGCCACTACCAATGTTACCAATTAGATCAAAAAATTCCCAGTTGAAGCCTAGTTGTGTAGCATTTGCAGAAACCACTAAATCAGTAATCATCTAGACTAGACTATATCCATCCATCTCGTGTGATTAAGACTGGCTTATACCTACGTATCTGAAAACCTTTCTTCATTGAATTTCTAATATTATGTGGCCTAATTTGACAAATTATTTCGTATTTAGAGGGAAAAAGACTTTCTTTCTTTTCTAGAATTGACTTCAGAGCATGAACATGCGATTTTCGTGTTTTTCCTCTGATTTCCGTGTGGGCTCCTAATAAACAAGGTAGTCATCAAAGTTCAAAGCTTGGCCGGGTCATATCTGAAACAGGCAACCGGACCTTTTCAACTAAAAAATTTTTAAATGGACCCGATTCACTACCCTACATGTAGATTTTGTAATTTAAAATAAAATTATATAAGTATTTTTATATCACTTTCTTATGTTAACATACATCATTAGATTTACACGGCACTCTTTTTAAACCATAAGATTTATAAATAACACTGTAGACCTGGTCCGCCTAAAAATCTTCCGATCCAATTCAATACCTAGAGCGGTTGTTCCAACATATTAATGCCTATGGAAGTTTGATCATAAGGGCTATTTCTAACAATTGTTTTATTAAAATTAAACTACAAATAAATTTTCATCTTAATTTCGCTGGATTTGTCTGCCGGTACTGATAAAAAACACCAAGAGCCATGTGTAATGGAAGTGATAGAAAGTCATCAATTACCAAAATGACAGGACGAGTATAGAGAAAGCATGATTGAGACATTTTAGTGACTACCATTCCTGCAATTCTTCGGGGGGCTAATCAGGGCAGAAAAATACTAGCATGCCTTTTCCATCAAATCACAATGACCAGCATTTTTTCACATCCTGTGCAACTACTTCCTGTACATGTAAACGCAAATTCATTTTCCAACAACTTTCAGCACTCGTACACTTTCTACTGATGGATTCTTTTTCCCTTCTTCCAAGTCAATTGTTACAGGAACAGAAGACTGACAAGGTATTGAACTACAATTGATCTCATTTTGTTCAGTGTCTTTAACAGCTTAAGAGTGGTATAGCGTAACGCCCTACATCCCGACTTGGAAGGATATGGGATATTTGATCGATTTATAAAATCCAAGGCTGCGAGCTAGCAATAATAAATTGGCATAAGCACTTTTGGTCTATGGTTTATGCTCAAAAGCGATTGGATTAACCACCTGCCTTGGGTATTACGTATGGAGCACTGGAAGCACGATGGAAGGGATGCTGTGTGTGCTCATCAGAAAAGGAGCTGTTGCAGTTGTAAAATAGGCCGAGATCAACAAACAGGGGTACCATCTATGACATACTCTGGGATGTATTGTACATTGGTTTGCTTTTTTTACAAGATACCTGAAATCAGGAGAGCTGCAAAAATCCGTACAGTTCTCATATATGATCTGAACAGGTAGCTTATACATGGACCAGTTCCCCAGTTTCTAGGTCTGCTTTTGCAGGCCTTATATCTCCAATTGCTGATTGAACTGTCTCTATCGAAACAATTGTTTTCTTCGCAATATACTTGAAATCCACTATAGCTGCAAAAATCTGCATAATTCTCATCCATGATCTAAAATGGTAGCTTATCTGGACCAGTTTCACAGTTTCTAGGTTAGGATTTGTAGGCCTTATATCTCCAGTCCGCTGATTGAAATGACTCTATCAAAACAATTTGAAGGGCTATATGATTTACCCAGGTGCAAAAGAAAGTACTAACTCAGCAAGCAAAGCTGAGCCACTGGGATGCAATTAGTTCATACTATACTTGGAATATCCATACTCAAACTTATGAACTTTTTAGCTAAATTAAAAATTATTCAAGTCGCCTTGAATGCTTTACTTTTATGATTTTTCCCTCATTTTGTATTAAATTTGATTTGATTTTGCTTCCCATTCCTGTGGAGGAACTCATAAAGCAACCAAAAAATGCATTCCTCAATCTATTCCTTCATTCTGTCTGGGGCTTGGGTGATTTTTAAGCATATCATACAATTTATCTTTCCTAATACTTACTTAAAACAATTGCAAACTAAGTTCTGTATATCATATAATTTATCTTTCCTAATACTTACTTAAAACAATGGTTGGAAACTAAGTTCTGGAGCTTCAACAGATCTCTCGGTTACTAGATTACTCAGGGAAATCACATGGTTCAAGCGGAAGTTGGTTAAGCTTTTACAGATAGATCAATAGGGCCATGCCCCAAAGCAACTGTTTAATGAGGAGCATACATCTGCCGAGGCTTTTAAGTCATCTTATACCACAGTTATCCGAAGTTGTTTCAAAGGAGTAATTTGTTCATAAGTTATGCACAGTGATAAGGAAATTTATTAGTTAGTCAAGCATTGCCAGAAAAACCGAGCCACATAATAGTTCAGAACAGAGTGAGATAATCAAGATTCAAGAGAAAGTAGACAAAATTTTTACTGTAGCAGTTTACATCATTACACTTTGACATTTTCTGTGGTCTCAGCAGACAGGTGGCCTTTCTTATTCTGTTTATCACTAGGATGAGGAATGAAGTGATGGTTGTTGCGGAGAAGATATTGAAAAGAAGACAGGCAAGACAATTTGCTAGTGTAAATCGGCTGAATTGTGGAGGCTGATTACTGACTACTAAATAGTTAATTATGGCTGGAACCTCTCAAGAATTCAAAGTAAAGAATTATTACATCCATTAATCGCCTATCATTTGTATCATTAAAATAGGAAATGCTATTGTAAGTTATTCGTGTACTATCATTTTTTAAATCAGAAACTTGTCCCGGAACTGCTGAGAGATGGTTCTATGGGACAAAGATATGGAGAGTTGACTGCAAGTGCCATGTGAATGCTTCTCAGCATTAGCAGCATTGCTACATATTCACTGTTGTGCCTCTACAGGTGACTTTTTATTTTTCTTTGTTTTCCGTGTTCTTTTTTTATGTTTTTTTAATGGGATAACGGATATCATTGAATCTTGCTAGGACCAATGACATTTAATAGTTTCCTTTTAATATATAAAAATTTGTAGCAGAACAGTAAAATTTAAAAGGACTGGATAAAACATCATGATAATTTGTATGTCTGGAAATCCAGATATCATTAAACAGTAATAAACAAACAGACATATGCTGTACATAGAAGAGCCAATTAACAGTTTTTTCAGAGCAACACTTGACAAAGGTTAAGGCAAGGGAAAAATGCATTAGTTATGTTTTTCATTTCATCTATTTATTTTCTCATAAATCGATCACCTCAGATCATTTAGTACAATTTATTTTGCAACACTTCTAATTTCTAGTATTTTGTATCAAGAGGTCAGCGATTGCGGCTGCTTTCATCAAATTAGATCATCCACCATCTATTACTATTGATTAAGTGAAGAAACAACCAATCTTGTGGTACCTTGAATCTTGAAACAAAAGTGTGATGACAGTGAACGTATACTGGAGCAGTTTGGAAATGAGAATCAGAAAGAGTTGCAATGAGGGGTTTTTGGGTGGAAGATTCTGTAGGATGATATCCCATTTGCAATGAGAAACTTGGCAAACTTACAGGGGACATTTTACTTGCAAGGACTGCAATAGAAATCTTAAAGACTCCTGCTATGTCAGAAAAATCTTGATTGGATGACAGGTTGAATATAAAAGTTCAGGCAAACGAAAACCTTTCAACTAGTCAATTAACTTCCTCCTCAGATTTACTAACATTTGATACAACTACTTCCTCAGAAGGGAAGCAGACCTAAAGCCATGATCGTTGCATGACAGTTCTTGGAAGATTTCAGGAATTCTTTTGGCAAGACTCAAAGCACTGTATAGGACAGTTGACAAAGGAGGGTGGGGTTGGTTAATGGAACCTTAAGATCACATAAAAAACCAGACATTGTTCCAGCAAATAATATAAGTTATTAGTATACATATTCACTGGCCTCATTTTCAGCACTCTTTTTAGTCTTCAAAAAGACTAAATGTAACTTCATTGAATGGACTAAAGCTGCATATTAGTTGGTTCGAAGATGATACCATCTTCGCTTCATTTCTAGGGAACTTTGATTAAGACTGCCTTCAGCAGTGAACGTTAGAATATCGCCTACATACAGTAGAAGCCTGTAATGTATCTTAAACTGGTTCACAACAATTTCTGAATTTATACTCCTTCTACAACTGACGAGGCGAACCCACTCATTCATAGATCAAATTTGAAGTTTTCATTGGCTTTCCAGAATGGAGGTTCCTCATTCAGTTTTTATCCAGAATTTGTTATATTTTTCCTCCATTCACCTATTTTCCATTGGCATTTGTTTCAACTGAACTACAAAACCAGTGCATTGGCAGCACAACCAAATTAAAAATATAGAGTATCAAGAAGTCAAAACTCCATGATTGTCTTGTTTCAGTCAAACTTCAAATAAGAAGGAAAGGACACTGAAGTCACCGAATTTGCGGAGCCAATTGTTTATAAAGATTCACACAGTGAATGTGACATCCTGGGTATGAACTCCCTAGCTAAAGCCTACTGACCAAATTATTCAAACTTAAATTTATCTACTAGAACATTTTGACCTATGATGTTATTCCTAGTGAACAATTTAATCAATGAAAAACAGCAGATTAAGCGTCTCCTCAAGCACAGAATGCAAGAACTAGGGTAAATTGACACTCGCTTTACTAAGACGAGATAACATGCCTTGTGTGAAGTTCAATGAATGACTTGAACAATCAAGTCTCAAGCAATATATGGTCAGGAAGTCTTTGGATGAAAAAGGATCAATGTACTTACCAGATTTACAAGTCACGTGATGAGGCCTGTCAGGGCAAAAACACCAATTAATGCTTTCATTGAAGCCACAACGCCCACCGCTTCGTTCACAGCTGCTGCAGTCAGTGGCTGTCCAGTTCAACACAAATCCTTTAGACAACAGCCCTCCATAATCTATTATGCCCTTGCCTCTGACAGCTTCATCAACTTCCACAGGTGCCAACACGTTTATTTTACACTCTTTCAATGCAATATTCAAGTTCTTATCATCGTCAAACATTGCCAGACTCACGGTATCACTATTCTGATTATCACAAAACTGAATATGGTACCTTGAGAGTGCATCAAACAGGGAAGAACTGCAGTTTGATAACAGATGAAGCCTTGAAGTATCAACAATTCCATACTGAAAATTTATTGTAATATTCTTAATTTGTGGCAGACAATCCCTACTACTTGAAACTCCGTTAGTGTGCACCCGCATAGTTTGGCTTTCATAGAAAATCGTGTCAATCACGTAGTCATTTTCAGGCACATGAATTACGGGAGTATCAGAGTTTCTACAATCGAGTGCAAATCCAGGGTACCCACAATAGGATTCTTGCAGACCTTTAATATAGAATGGATAACTTACGATTACATCACCACAAAGCTTCGGAGCACATGCTTCATACATAGGATCAAAAGCAGAGGATTTTTCTAAAACAAGGATGAAAAAGAGTAAGAAAAAATTCAAGAATTCTATGAAACCGTACATGCTATATTGGTTCATCTGGGATCATGAACCAGTGGAAGATATTGAGTCAGAACTCAGAATATATACATTAATGTGGAAAGAGAAAGAGAAAGAGAAAGAAGGAAGGTAGAGAATATCAATATCAGTTTATAAAATGAAGATGGCTTTACTTGGCAAATGGATTCTAATACTCCGGCCTGTGACACAAGAAGTCGGCTGTCCTGTCCATATCTGCCACACATCTTAGACTATTGCTTTTAATTTATAGTAGTTGCAAACTAGGATTAAAAATGAGGTTTTTACATGTTTAAAGAAACTTCAATCAATTCAATGTAAATATTGAACTTCCTAAGCATTGACTAAGGATAGTAGGTTTGAGATGGAAAAGTTTGTTCAAAGTCCGACATTATGTCTTGTTTCTTGGACCCTTTAAATTTTATGGAAGAAGAAATGCCTAATCTAGAGTGAGTATTGCGTGCACCACGCGCGCCACGTGGCGTGTCACGTGGTGTATTAGAACAAATCACACATCGCCAAATAATACAAGGTATGACCCACCATTGCCACATGACGATAAATTATTGGTTCTAGTACACCACGTGACAATGCACGTGGTGTATTGTATACTTTTCCCCTAATCTAGTATATTATGGCCAGCTGATCAGGCCACAGATTTCCATGTTATACTGAGTTATGGATTATGACAGCTGCTTCAACTTGCAAAGAATCTGTAGTAGTGCTACCGGAAGAAAGCTACAAGTCAGTTGTCCATTATGCAAACTTTATAATGTGCTCTTACAGATTCATCTTGATACTGTGGCAAATTTTAGTGCTTCTTCTATACGTCTATTGAATTGAACAAAATTCACTTTTGAAGAGAAAATGTGTGGGAGATTCAAGAGGTAGGAATTAGGGAAGAGTTCACTAAGGATTAATACCACAAATTTTTTCACAATTGGCAGCCTCTTGTAGGATATCTTTATACAAATAATTAGCCGAGAGTCTTTAATTTCGTGCATAATTAAATTAATTTCACATATACACCGATGTTTTCTAAATGAATAATTAATATTGGTCATGCGAAAGACAATCGCATGCATGGATATTCAAGATTTTTTTTTTTTTTGCCTTAATTTCTCCCTGGTTATTTTTTACCAAGCAAATTTGTTATATTACTATTTGAGACACCAAGGTCCATTAATAAGGCAGAGAGAGAGAACCAAGATCCAGAGGGCTGAAGAAAAGTCTTTCTTAAGTGTAAATAATTGAGAAATTACTTATGAATTTAGCATTCTTGGGTGTTCAATTCAAACTTTTCTGGGTGAAATCCTTACTCGTGGACTTCTACTGTCCACACAAAAGTACAAAACAACTACAAATTTGATCAACTTAACTTCGTTTGTCTAAGAGATAAGTTCAAGACTCAAACTTTATCACCTTTTGTCAATTTGCACCCACTACTAACACAATGATTAATCGAAATTAATCATCTACTTTACGGGAACATGACACAGGATGATTATTTTAGTTCTTAATATAATCAAGTTCTTAGTCTTCCAAATAAGGATAATTTTGTCTTGTGAGAAGTATGGATAACTAAAAAATTAGTGACATAATTGTTTTCAAAACTTAGTGAATTTTGGTTGCTACACAGCATTTTCTCCGGCCAATAGTGCGAATGAAACGCGTAGGAAAGAAGTTGGGAAGTTTTTGTACTTTGTGGGGTGGATCCAAAATTGAAAATCGAACCGGACTGGCCGGTTCAACTGGTCGGATCGCGAACCGATTAGATCTTCAATCCGGTTCACTCATTGATTTGATTGGTACATAAAACCGTTTTGAACCGAATGAACCGTTCGAATCGGTTCGAACCATTGAACCAACGATTTTTCGTGTTTTAGTATTGTGGGAAAAAATTTGCAAGTAGGAGGTCATGACCTCCCACTTGTACTTCCAAGTTGTGGACCTCTCCACCAAAGTCCTACTTGTTGGTTTTATGCTATGAATTATTTTATTTGTTGTTTTTTTAATTTTGCTTATTAATCATTTTTAATAAAATTAGTTGATTTTTATATTTTTTGTTCTTTATTTCATTTATCAATCATGTTGGATGAAATTAACTCACGCTTATTTTTTTAGTTTCTTTATTTTCATTAATCATGTTTAATGAATTTAATTGATTCTTACTTTTTTTATTTCTTTGTTTCCTTTATTAATCATGTTTAACGAAATTTCTTTGGAGAGAATACATCTAAAGTTAAAGCTTAAAAATCAATTCTAAATAAAATTTAAGCTCTTTTAAAATTGAATTCTTCATTAATACAAATTTGATTAGAAGTTAACTCTCATTAGGTTGTGCAAAAAAAATAAAAAATAAAATAGATCTAAAGTGATAATTAGATAAACAAACTAAAATTTGCAAATAATTTGAGTATGTGAACCCATTTTAGAAAATAGGGCAAAAGAAACATTTTTAAATTTAGAAAATTACATTTACATTGAAAAATTAGTCTTGATGATATTAAAAGAGTACAGAAGCAACAAATATGATCTAATAATTTAGAATTTTCAAGACTATAATTTAAAATATTTAAAAATATAATAATATACTTTAATGGTGAATTTTAAAGTATTTGTTTCATCTGTATTTTTTTCCTGGTATACTTACTTTTTATAGTTATCATATGTTTTATACTTGTAATATCATTTTCTTTATTAATTTTATTGTTATAGACACAAAATATATTCTAAAATTTTTACCAAATATGATAGATTCATTAATTTGTATATTTGAATATATTCAAACAGTAATGGGTTAACTAATTCAATAGAGTGGGGTATATTTAGTATTTGTTATTATATTATGTATTAAATTAAATTTAAAAAAAAAAGAAAAAATATTGAACCCCGATCTGACCAGTCAGACCAATTAGACCGCGAACCGAACTCTTCTCCAGTTCATTGACCGGTCCGATTTTTAAAATATTGCCAAAAGCAAAAGAATGATTATTATGATGGTGATGACTTCTGACCATTTTGCAACGTGTTGAATAGGGGTTTGGCGTTTGATAATAGTGTGAGAGAGAAGACTGGTCAAATCGCACATATTATTCTTTGTCAGTGCAATTTGTTCAAGGTACGATAACATAGTTTCTCTTACTCCACGTTTGGTACACGAAAATGACTTAGAATGGAAAATCTTTCTGCCCAGAATATGTTTCCAAGAAGAATAGATTGGAAAAAAATTTCTTTCTACCCAGAATATGTTTCCACCCAGAATAGATTGAAAAAAAAAATTTTCATAAAATTTTTCATTCCATTGTTTGGTAACCTAAATCAAAATGAAATATTTATTTTCATTCTAATGTTTAATAATTATATTGAGACATCATAATAGAATAAAACAAACATTGATTTAATTGAAGTGCCTACATTTTATGTGTGTATGTGTGTGTGTGTGTGTGTGTGTATAGTGTGTTGTATGCTATGTATTATTTATGTACCTAAGAGAAATTTTAATAGTTTTTAAATTAATAGCTATTGATGTTCTTATTATGAATAATTCAATTGTATGAATAAATGTTTTAAATTTTTGTATTTTTTAGCAATATAACTAACAATGTAAAAAAATTGTAATAAAAAAAAGTATTCTCCAAATATTAGGTGGGAGGAAGGGATAAATCTGACATGATGTAATTTTTTGTTTCTAGGATGAAGTAGAAGAAGCCTTTCTCTAGTTTTTTAAAGAAATGATGTTTTTAGGAAAAAGATAGAATGACTTTCCTTGAGAAAAAGGCTTTCCAACTTATAGAGCCCATACCGAATACAAGAATAGAATTGATAAGTTAGAAAGCCCTTTTTATTCTAGATCATTTTCGCGTACCAAACATGGAGTTAGTACATACAAGTGTACTTTACTATGGTAGGTCTCTAATTATATATATTGTTACTTAATTATTTAAAACATATATTTTGGTTATTGGATTCTTTTTTCATAAACTTTTTATGTAAAAGTTGAATTTAAATTTGTTCACTTTATGTATTTATTTTAATAATGGATAATACAACTTTTTAAACGCTTTACTTAATGTACATGATGTACCTAAGAACTTTAAAGTAGTAATCAGTGACTCACTGTCCAAGATTTAAAATATAAACCATACTTAAAATACATAACTAAACATTGTCCCAATATGATATTGTAGTAATACCCCTATGATAGTTTGAGTTTAGTATGTTTCAAGAAGATTCTTTGGGTAAGTGAAATAAAATAATAGCATAAAGTTAAAATATTGCTTCTTTATAATTCGTTGAAATGAACTAAATTGAAACTTCAACAACTTTTAAGATTTAAGAATACTTTTGAAAGTCTAAGGACTAAATAGAATCTTTTGCAAAATACTCGAGGAACTTGGGAATGAATGAGCATGTTTGTTACATGATATAATGCCTATATGCTTTTTGCATATTCTCAAATTTGATATTTAAGAAATTAAAAAAGAAACCAAAGTATTCAACAAAAACATAGATTGTTATCTTAATTCAGTTTTGGACTATTCAACAAAAACATAGATTGTTATCTTAATTCAGTTTTGGACTACTTTTTAAGTATCTTATTTCACTATTACAGAAAGAAATTCCCTAGAAAATAGCTGAGGAGCTTGCAAAATCATGCGAAATAGCTGAGGTTTTGCAGTTATTGCCTGATTAACGTAAGGAAGAAAGAAATTCTATCTCAAGACTGAATTTTAATTTATGTCATGGAATTCAGTTTCTTTCGTCATCACTTACATCAGAATTTTCTTCTCAAATCATGGTCAATAAGTTCTTGTTTTTCCAGTTTTTACTGTGAAATCGAGGAAAGTCAAATGTTTGAATTGAATTCAAATCCTTGTTTTTTTAAATGAAAAACTTTTTGATTATTGCAAATTCAGAAATTAGATTTATTCCAATTTTCATGACGGTTATTGGAAAAACAAGGAAAATATGATTATGGCTTCTAAGATAGATGATAATCAACAAACTCAAAAATAACAGAAAATTAAGCATATACTTAGAACTTCCTTCGAAATTTTACATTTCTGAAGCCAAAAAAAAAAAAAAGAACTATGATTATGGTAGTTTTAATGGTTGCAATTGATTTTTAGAATTTCATTTTGTCATTTTAGTAAAAACGAAAGAGACTTTCTTACTTTCTTGGACAAGGATTGTTCTTGCTATTGCCTCAGGAGTCGTACATCACATTCATGTCAGAGCTGAAACTTTGAAGTCCATTAAACATTGTCAAGACTATTTAGGAGAAAAGACTTAAAAGAGTGGGAAAAAATTACAGGTCAATGGTGATCAATCTTTTACTACACTTTTTAAACGTCGTAATCATTATTAATTTCGTCTTTATACTACTATTTGCTTGTTTCAAATGTCCAAAAGCGTATATATAAAAATTAGTTGCAAGTAATTGACCTTATCATTTCATCATTTTTTTTAGCTCGAATTGAGAGGTAAATGCCATGTTTGGAGTTTGATCAGTAGATAGTTAAAAAGTTTCTAGTTTTATAATCTATAATTAAATATATAGGAAATAATAATTTAAAAGAAAAGGGTATCTCCTCCACTAACTTTTTTTTGGGGGGGGGGGGGGAAATCTTATAAATTTATTATTTAAACTCTTTTTTCATTTTCTCCATTTACCATCTGAACTCGTAATTTTTCCACTCAATGTCAACAATAGTGGAACTTGAACTCTACTTCTTATTTTTTTAGTTCATGTTATTCTAAAATAGCTTCAAAATTTTGAGCAGTAATCAACTTTAATTTATTTATTGGATCAAGAAATTGTATGTGTTGAAATGTTTTGCCAAAATCAAATATATTGAAATACCTTTAAATTAGAATAAAACAAGAGAAGACTTTTCATGTAATAATTAAAATTGACGCTGCCACATGCCACAATTCCTCTTTTTTTTTTAAATAAATTTTTTGAAAAAAAAAATTAAATAACTTCAAAAATCAAATATTTTTTTTTTTTGAAAGAAAATCAAAGAAGTTTTGGTTGCAAGTTATGGGAGGTTTAAACAGCCCAACCACTTCAAAATAAGGTTCTCATGAAGAATTGGAGACTCCATTATTTCAAACAAACTATCTTTCAAGTTCGCCAAAGGATCCACATGGCAACGCCGTTGGCCCGCTGTGCTCTCTCATCAGTAGGCTATACCGAAGGAAGGCCCATGTCAGGTAAACTGGATATGTTGCATCATAATACAGGGCCAATTACTTGACCTGTTTCGTGAAAAACTATTTGTTTGACAACTGTAAACTGACATTTTTTGGCGTTATTTATCCATCTTTTTCTCTGTTTTGGCCCACTTATTGGTTGTTCATCATGGTGCAGGCCCAATTGTTTGACTCATTTCATTTGACTACGATGAACTGGGATCTATGGGTCCCAGAATGGAATTATCAAGAGGATAGGTGGATTATCACTGGAAAAAAGAAAAAAAGGACTACTATAAACTAAAATTTTTAGGTGTTATTCATCTACCTTTTCTTTTCCTCCAGTTTTAGCTTAAAATTAGGTTGGACATCTATTGTGTTGTAATTCCACAATAATTATGCTTTCATGACCATATTTTAGGTATTAGCAAATTTTGTGATAGATATCACATTATTAAACAACTTTTTTCGAAATCAATTTTGTCGCTGACTTTGTAAACTTCGAAAGAGAATAAGAAAAGTCCCAAGGCTGCTGTTCAATTTGAAGCCAAGTGCTGAAAGTTTGGTACAACCTAAGGGGTGTTTTGATAACTCCACTTAATGTTGAAAATTAATGCATTAAGAGCTTTTTGAATTTAACGTGTTTGATAACAAAATTTTTTTATCACTCAATACATTAAGCACTTATTTAATTTGTACACAAAATTTTAAGTGAAAATTTTTCACTTAATCTTGCTAAATTTTGGTTACATGTAGTATTTTCTCTCTCATTCACACATGCACTCTCACACACGTATGCACACTCTTTTATACAAATACACACATTCTCTCCCTCTCTCGTACACACACAAACATACACCACACTTTTCTCTCACACAGATTCGCATATTTTCTCACACATTCACTTTCACACACACACACACAAGTATATTATTTTTTTTTCTCACTTCCACACACATATTTTCTCTCTCACATAGTTACACATACTTTCATACGTATACATTTTTATACTTTTACACATATACACATGCTTTCTCTCACACACATTCTCACACAGAAATGCACTAGTCATTTATCTCTCAAAACAAAGAATATCTTTCTTTATCATGCATATTATCAATAAATTATTTTAATTTTTTAAGGTAAAATAATTATATTAATAATGAAAATTTTTTAATTCAGTAAATAAATTCAGCTAATTATCAAACATGTATAACTCTATCAATTTAGCAACTTAATATTTTCAGTACTTGAATCTTAGATTTCAAATTTCAGATTTCAGATTTCATACTTCAATTTTACCAAACGGCACCTAACTGTCAAAATATATAACTTAACAGCTTTTGAAAGCATATTTACTTGGAAAATTTTAAGAATTAGTACTAGAAAAATTGCAAGTATGATGCATAGAAGTTGTTGCTGATAAATCCATAGTGTTCAATTCCGGATTTTTTGGTGCCCACTTCTTATGCCCTTTGAAAAAAAAGAAAATGCAAAAGTGCATTTCACCTTTCTAACTTTAATTACCTTTTTCAAGTATGGTGATTATTCTCAAACTTTACATTTCTTTTAATCATTCATTTCAACTCAAAGTTGAGACTTCAAGATGAAAATTTTTAAGTCCTTATTAGTTGACCTTTACACTCGGGGCAATCTTTTAACTTTATATATATATATATATATATATATATATATATATATATATTATTGTTGTTGTTAAGATGCGTTGAACAACCTTGGCTTTCATTTTGCAGAACCACTTCCACCCCAGGGATTGATCTTGATTGAGGAAATAATCAAAATCAACATTTGGATGCAGACCTTGAATTCTTGATGGTACCAATTGATCTAATTTCTTGTGCTGGTGATTAATGACTATAATATTTGATCAGCGTGAGCTGATATTTTAAGTTATCAATCTACCAATAGATTTTGACCGCCCAATAAACATGAATTGAGATATGGAACAAATTTTCTTTTGTGAAACAAACAATACGGGAAGTCATGGGTCATAACCACCAAAAACTGGCACCTCAGTTACAATACATGCAATGAATGTGTCACTCTCAGATTGATAGGTTAATGTGACTAAAATTTTTATGTCCCACTATCTTTATGGATGGTATCATCCTTTGAATATGCTATTTGGCTGAGTTTGTTTCTACTTTGTGGTGTTTTTGCTACAACCAAAAAGGAGCATCAGCATCACCATTGTCCCTTTATCTGTCAAGTCTGAGACTTTCAACAACCACTTCTTATGCATTTGCTTAAATTAAAATCGGCACTCCAATTAGCCAATTAATCTCAGCTTTGTTGGCCCTGCCACAAATCCGGCCCTCAAAAATTGTTACATTATAGATTCAAAAAAGTTATTATAACTCTTAAGGAAATGCCATCATTATACTGCTAGTGGCTTTATGATATTTTCTTATATGTTGTTGAGGTAACATTTGTTTCAATTATAATGTTGTAGAATTTTTTTTTTTTTGAGGATAAATGTTGTAGAACTTTTATATTCTTATATGAATATGTTACATGGAATCAGATACGGGAGAATGTTAATACGGGTATGAATGAAAAGTTCGATACATGTACGATTGAAAAAAAAAAAATATTTTAATTCATTTATGCCACACCCATACCCGTATCCATGTTCGATAGGACGCGGTAGGATACAGGTGCAGCGGGGTCAATGAAGATTACATGTAACACTGTGTTTTTAAACTTGGATCGGACCGGCCGTTCGAACAGGGAACCGGCCAAGTGTCCGGTCCGAGTTAGACTAAAAAATCGGTTTTTAAAAATTCGGTCAAACTCGGTCAAAAATCGGGTTTGACCGGGCAAAACCGGAAAATCGCCCAGCCACTTTTTTTTTTTTCAAATCTAGCCACATTAATACTCTAGACTTCATTAGATATGTGCCCCTATACATATTTGTGGGCTTCCATATTCATTGTCTGAAGAAAATAGATTCCAGCAATTATTAGTCTTTGAATTTTGATAATGACATGGTCCCGTTGACATACATCCAACAAATGAACATCAATGCTAAATTAGTACACGATTTTTATTTGCTTGGCCCAGTTATCGGTCAAAAGGCAACCAACTTCTTTGACCAATTACAAAATATTAGTGGTGCTTCACTTCTATTTCTTTATACTAATTATATTAAAAAGTGAATAATCTGAGTCCATTATATTTTTTGCTAATTTTTTCAATTCAATGCTTTTTTAACTGTTAATAGCAAGATATTAGAATGGTTATTGAGGGTATTTTGGCTATAATTTTTTTGGACTAACAACTAAAATTAAGAAAAAAATTAGTAAGTGTATATATGTGTTATATATATATATATATATATATATATATATAATATTTATGACGTCATCCAGTTCGACCCCGAATCGACCCCCGGTCGAGCCTATTGATCCCTGACCCCTGAGCTCAACCGGGTCGATACCCGGTCCGAATCTGAAAACATAGATGTAACATAGATCAAATGGTGTAATGAAATTGAGTCCTTGAACCTAGCAAATACTTCCATCCAAAAAAGCAATACCAATTGTACTAAAGCCAACTGAATTTTCTAGTTACTTGGTAATCATTATACTCCATTATCAAACTGAATGTTCCTCCTTTCATCAACAATTTTTAGCTGAATGTCCCTCCTTCTATAGAGAATTTTTTGGATGTTTTCAGTATATTGCCTCCCTTTGTTTAACAACCATGTTCTTATTTTCTTCTTTCAAAATACGGCTGAAGAAGAATGCTATTCAACCCAATGCCAAGAAATGTTAAGTAAGCAACATCACCTATCGTTGCAAGACCTTCGTCATACAGTGGACTTCATGGTGGATTAATCTTGTATAAATGGCTTTCATTAAATCCTTTTATGCTGTTTTTGAATAACCATATCACGTGTATGGCAAAAATCTCATAATTATGTCATGAAGACATGAAACTTTGCAATTAGGTCTAGGTTGTAATCGTACAGAGCAGCTCCCGCGTAGTTTGCAAGTCGCTTGGTCAGTAACTCAGCTCAAACTTGAGTTGATCGAGTTTGAATTGAATTCGAGTATCTTGATTGGTCCAATGAGTCGAATTTGAGATCGGATTAGTGAGATTGAAGGCTCGACGAGCCTTATTAAGCATGGGCAATTATTTAATAATTAATTATATATATTTAATATAATTATATTTAACAATTCTATATTTATTTATCGAGCATGGCACTCGAAAACTCGAGATTGAGGAAGCTTGCACGAATTTTTTATTAAGTCGAGCTCGAGTAATAAAATATTATTTTTATCTCAAATTACATAATTTTTAACTTGTTCGACTTTAAATAGAGTTCAAGTAGCGCCTATATGCGTCAAGTTCGAGTTCAAGCATAGTGCTACTTGAGCTCAACTTGACTGGATTATATCCCTAATTAGGAAATTTAGATCTATTGGAAATTTTAATACGATTATATGTGTGAAGTGAAAGCTTTATGGGTTTCAAAACCTTGTAATTAGTTAATACCACAAAGAAACGAAGGAAGGCACTAATGGGCTTTGTAACATTTCGAATTGTAACCAGAGGCTTAAAATAACTGAAGTGATTTTGAACGACACCATTATGTGAAGCTATCATTATTCTTGTCCTTTCTCAATAGGGTTGGGAAGGAACACGAATGAGCCTCTGGCATCCGTCTACGTCAAATTGCCGTCAGATAAGACTGCTTGCCCAAATGTTCGGCCTAGTAAATAGTCCATGCATTGCAGTGAGAAACAATTATAGCCTAAACAATTAGGTATGACTTCTTTTTTTTTTTTTTCAACCTGAAAATACGGTATTCCATCATGAAGAAGGATAAATTTTGTTGATCAATTAGGCTAGAAAATAATTTTCACTTTTAGTCCTTAAATAATCTCCTAAGGAAATTTTCTTGGATCAAATTTGTGCTGGTGTTGCGTATTCTAAATCTCAACTACGCAACTTAATAGGCTTTTTTTTTTTTTTTTTTTTGGGGGCGGGGGGTTGTTGGGGGTAGAATATGGAGAAAGAGTTATTAGGATTAACCACAAATATAAAATTTTTTCCCTATAAGATCACTTATTTTACTCAAAAAGTTAATAGAGATAAAAAGTTACATGTGCTATTTCTTCTTTCTGAGAGAAACACATTTTGCAACAACTAAAAGCTCTAATGTAAAATTAGTTTACGAGAAACTTGATCAGCTTTCTAATTTTATATCCATTAGAATCACAGAATTTCTGATTATAGATATAATTATCAGTTGTTTTACAATCTAAGCAAACAAATATTGAAATAGATTGGAATATTCAAGTATCTCTTCCTAAACAAAAGGGATTATCAATTACCTAGTACCATGATAGCACTCCAAACAGGTATAATTCATCTTCTACATGGATTAAATCATCCTTTTATGTTGAAATGATTAATCTAAAATTGCTAAATTATAGCGCTCTTTGGTTAAAATAAATATTGAACAAAATGGCATGCCTAAATTAAAGTGATCAACTGGACAACCACTTGATGCACATTGACTACAAAGGTATATTTCTTGGATCACTATTAATTTGCTTTTAATTTGTTTCTAATTAAAAATTAACAGGGGCAGACAAATGTCGGTGGAAAGGTTATTTAAGAGTTAGGTTAGGAGATTTTCAAAGTGATAAATACATGCATCACATAATTCCAATAAGATCGTAGAAACCATGCGAGGTTATTTAATTAAAAAGCAAACCGCCCAACAAGAGCTATTTAAAGCAAACTAATTAGTTTTTGATTTCTCTGTCTTTCTTTTCTCTTATAGATCTTTGGTAACTACTTTTATACTTAAGTGCAAAATACTTTATTTTATCTAAATTATCTTATTTAGGTTATATTTTATGGTGTTACACTCACGTTATATTATTTAAAAGAATGACATATTCATCTCTCATAGAAGACATAATTAATACATGTCACTCTCTTAACTGATGTAACATAGATATAATACTAAAAAATATTACGAAAGATCCTAAAGCCTACTTGAGGAACCCATTCCTATTCTCATACTTTAACAAAAAAGTGTTTGGTACCACATTGTTAGCAAAGATGGTAAAGATTTCTGATTTTATGGTAACAATAATAGTACAACAACCAAGATATATCAATTAGTAGCTTCTAAAATAAAATAAAACCCTTCAATCTGAGAATTCAAAATATTATTTTTAATGAAACTATCAATTGGATTGAAATAACTGTTAGGTACATGAACCATTCGGAAAACACCATACCAAGCAATTTCTAAATTGGCAACAGCCTCATAAGCAAAAGGATCTTCTTTTTTCCTTACAATGTAATTTTTAAGTTAATAAAAGGAACAATTATGCATCCTAGTTAAAAAGTTATCATATATTTAGGATTATCTGGTATAAAATAGTTTTAATACCTATAGTGAGAATGAAGACTAATCAAAAGAAAAAAAAACATAATGTGAGCTTTTAATATGTATATTTATCTCAAAAGGTGGAAATTATTATTAGTATTACTAATATAAATCTTGCTTCATAAATAACTGGTTTCAATAATTTCAAAAATTAAATATCAGCATGAATGCTGTAAAAATAAATTACTTACATTAGCATGTGTATTTGGCCACTCCAATACGAGTAAATAACACGCTTCTTGGAGGGCGTGAAGTAAATGTCGGATCAGACACATGCCTCTCGGAGTCCGTAGCTTTTCAGGATAGCGTCGAACGTGCGGAGACGGATCCCCAACTTTTGCGCTACCGTCCTCATTGGATCACGTTGCTTCACGCGACGCCCCGCCACGTAACATTGATGGGGTCCACTAACTGTCGGAGCACTAGGTTTTAGGTAAGAAAATGAAAATCACTCGCTTATCATCTATCACGTGATCATAAACAGTTCTTTTCACACGTGTCATCATCTGAGGCGAAGCCTTCGTTGACTAATCCAAAGCCTAAAATCGTAGCCAGTCAAATTTGTGCTTACTCAGCGTTAAAAACCTACCAGTCAGATCATGCGTGTAATCTAGTGGTCGGTGATTGTTCTCTTTTCTATTACCGGCCCCACATAAATTCCACCCCCAAGATTTTTCTTTTTTTTTTTTAAAAAAAAAAAGAAATTCCCCCATTGATTTTACAAAAATAAATAAATAAAAAAGCAGCAAATATCATGTGGTGTGGCTCTCTTTGTTTTTGTTGAACTTCATGGACAATTGATTGAAATAGATATTTTTGTTTGAATGTTTCAGTAGCAGTATAAGTTTTTTATTTATTTAAGATATGGTCTCATTGTGATTAGAGAAGCATTTTGAATATATTGATCCTATCATTAGAACTTCCTTTTTTTTTAAATTAAGGAAAATTTCTTAGTTGAAAAGAACATTTTGTTTAGCATCATTTCTTTTCAAGCACTCTATAGTTGAATTGACATGAAGGTATTATTAAAAAACAATATGTGGCCAGAATAGAATGAGATAGGCCAAGAATTAGTCAATATTAATTTAAACTTTTTGTGAATATAGAAAACACATCTTTAATATAATATACTTTCACAATGTGTTTTTCTTATCTAAAGTTATAGTACTTGTTTGAATATATTTGTAAGAAGAAGAAAGAAAGAGTGAAATTGTGAACTCTTCCAATATATTAACTTTCTTAATCCTTTGCCTTTTAAGATGGGAGTAAGTTCAAGATTGAAAGCCAACTGGATAGATGAGGATTTAAATCCTCCGTCCAACTTTTTTGGTATCTAATTGTGTTTAATACAAATTATGTCTTATTACTAAAATGATACGATATAATTTTATATAATTTCATATTAATATAATGTAATTTCATATTTGGCACAGTTGAATATCATAAGAAAGAATTAGGCAGAAAATATGGACTAGATAAATAGCACATATACATTTTAAAATAAACTTGCTTCACTTGTGTTTAATAGAAATTAAGCTGTATACAATTTACCCAATATTGTGCAGAATGAATGTTTACATAACCACATATGAATGTGTACATGACATTGTTGTAACTATTGAATGGTATAAAAAAAATGAATCTACACCATCAATCCTAGATACAAATGAATCTACACCGTCAGTCCTACCAATAAACGGTCGGCTCTAAAGTTCAATATCAAATGCCATCTTTCTTTATGCGACCAAACAATGAAACGACAAATGTAATAACTGCTAAGTACACATTTAATACTTTTAGAAAATATCTAAACTATAAGGTGGCAAATTTGTCTTTGATGTTTTCTTTTAATCTTGTCTTCTATTATTTTACCATGCCTGAAGTTTGAGATTGATTAATTATAGCTTGAGTAATTAATTATGTTGCATCACATTTTATTACATTAAAAAAACACAAACCATTTTTTTTGTAACTTAAATGAGAAAATTATTCCTAGCAGCTTATGCAAACTACTTAATGAAACACATTTTAGGCATGTTTATATCCACAAAAATCATATAGCAGATATTTGCAATAAAATTCAGAATTTGAGGTTACTAGTAAATTTACACAAGAGGGACAAATATTCAAAATATAATTTATATATTCTATAAGAAATTATCTTGGATGAAAAAGCAAAAGAAAAGGTGATAAAATTGGACATAATATGCCATTAAGTTTTTGGTAAATAATCTTAAGGAGTTCGCGGTCCTTAAAAAGTTTATTAGCATTAAATTTTATAGACGGATTTTTATAGTGGAATATGTTTTAAGTAATCTTACCCTTTTTTAAGCATTTTATCTATACAAATAATAATTTTGGTACATTCGATAATTGTACTTATAAATTAGGTGATTTTTTTTAAAAAAAATTGGATAGTTAAAATGAACATAATTGGTTGTTACTTAATAAGAATATTTTTTTCGAAAAACATTAAATTCGAACATTTTTTCAGAACTTATTTGATTTTACGATCATGAATACGTGTGTTTTTACCTCTTTTTTTTTTTTGTAAAAAAATTATTTACCTCAAATATTATGTTGTTTTTTGTTTTTTGGGTGGGGCTGGGGAGTGGGGGGAAGAAAAATAGGGTAGCTTCTTCTTCCCCACCACCACTTCCATTCCCCCTGACCCAGCCGTTTATCTTTCCTCAGAACCTTTGCTCTTCTCTCTCTCTCTCTCTCTCTCTCTCTCTCTTTTCATTCAATACCCATTTCTCATCTCCAACAAACTTTTCCCACCGCTTCAGCTACATATTCTCACACACACACACCCCCACCAAAAACACACACTCAAACTATACATTCGTATCTCATTATTCTCCTGCCCTTAAGACTTTGATCTATTCAAACATTTCTAGGGGTTTATTGAAATTCCCCTAATTCCATCTGTTTGTTGCCTTTTCCTTTCAATTCTCCTTTGATTTATCGGATTGTATAGGAATCTTTGTTCTCGGTTGATAATTGTGACTTTCGAGAATAGGGTTTAGTAGAGGCGACAAAAAGTTTTCGGCTTTTTTAGTGTTTTTCTTTTTTTGGCTAGGGGTTTATAGAGGATGTTGGGTGCTGGATTGCAATTTAATCGGAGTAGAAACGGGGAGGATCGGTTTTACAGTGCGGCGAGGGCTCGCCGGAGTCGGAATCAGATTCAGAGTCAGGATCATTTGAGGAGAGCTCAGAGTGATGTTACCGTTAGCCGTTCTCCTAAAGTTCCGGAGTCTGAGAGTCCAGCAGGAGCTGCCGGGCAGGAGAAACCGGTAGCTGTGGTTTTGGCCTCGAAGACAATGGAGCCTTGGTTGCAAAAAACGTGTAATTTAGACCGGTTTTTGGCGTCCATCACTCCTTCTGTTACCGCTCAGTATCTGTCTAAGGTCTGATTCACTACTTGGAAATTACATTGGCGATGCATTTTAGTTGTTGATTCATGGATTAATAGTCTATTAATTAGATTTTAAGAGTGGGTTTTACTTTATGACTAATTATTTTATACTTATTGATATTTGGTTTGTCAGAAATGTTGTTTGTTGAAAGATTGAATGGTTGAAATGGGTATATTGTAGATTCCTAATTGAATGCCTTTTTTAATTGTTCAAATGAAAAAAGCCTGTTGGTGGATTTTGTTGACAAACTGAAAGCTTTAAGGCTTCAAAATTGGATTTTTTTAGCAACTATGGAAGTATAACGAGCTAAATACTTACTCTACTGCTATAACAGGTTGACATATAAATATCTTGTGTGTATTGCTTAAATAAAGCAGAAGCTTGTCGTCGCTATGTTGATGAGTAGTAAAATAAGCCACATTTTGAAGTAACTTTTGCATGACTTATTTTTATATAATATCTAATGCTGATATGGATTCTGATCAGATGATTGAGAGTATGTCGTGCAATTTTTGAACTTGGGATACTTGTTTTTCTGTATTTTGTGTTGTTTATCTTGATGGGGTTTTAACGGAGTTGTGTGATAATGACAGACAACAATGAGGGGACGGAGGACGTGTGACGAGGAGTTTCAGCCTTACTATGTACTTGGTGATTTATGGGACTCATTCAAGGAGTGGAGTGCATATGGTGCTGGAGTGCCATTGATACTGAATGACTGTGATAGTGTTGTTCAGTACTATGTGCCATATTTGTCTGGCATTCAATTATATGTTGACTCTTCAAGGTCTTTAGTGAAATCAAGGTATGTAACTCAATCAGTTAGGCATTTTACCCTTTAAAGTTGTATTTTGTTTTTGACTTGGTGTGTAAGCTTGGTGGCCACTGTGCTATTTACAACTTAATAATGTGTTGCTGTATAGTTTGGTTCAGATTGGAGTATATTGTCGTTTGGGTGTTGTGCTTTGCAAGTTGATATTTGAATGGAGGCCTTTTTCTTTTCTTGTTTGTTTGGGGGTTGATAACCAGTAATCTTGTGGGACTTAAAGATCGGCTATGCATGTATTTATTGTTCTTTTTTAACAAGCATTTATGTGCAGCAGGGATCAGTATCTTACAGCTATATGAATGAAGCATATGTGGAAATAGCTAGGATTTTTAGTCTTGTTTTTCTTTTTCAATGTTAATTTTTTGATCCTGAAATAAAGATAAAAAATTCTTAAAGTATTTCATCTCATATGAGAAAAGCTGTGGCAACAGTTCTACAGTTCCTGTTGAGACAAGTAGTGTATTATCTAAGACATGCTTGTTGATCTTTTTTTAGTGTGATTACTTAATCTTTTTATTCAGTATGTCCAATCATGGCTGTAAAAATTATTTTTAAAATTTGGCCCAAGATTAGCCAGTTCAGACTCATGTGGATTTTAACCTTCTCTCCTCCATGGCTTGGTTTCTGGTCGTCTTAAGGTGGAGTTGGTTTCAGTTCTTAAGGATCAACATTTGTGTTGTTAGAAAATGTTCGAGTTCACCAGGAATTAAGATGCCTGCACACCTGCACCCAGCAATTAGTTCTGAATTTTTACAAAGAAACATTTGAGATTTAATAAAGATATGGTATTTTGCTGATGGCCTTTAGTAAATATACACCAGGCTTATCTTCTTGTAAGTTTCTCGTTCAGTTGATTTACATACTAAAGTAGTAATTTGTTAATGCCGATCTAATGCTTTACTTTTGCAATAGGCAACTGGGTGAAGACAGTGATAGCGACTATTTTAGGGATTCATGTAGTGATGGAAGCAGTGATTGTGAACACGAAAGAGGTTGCAATAATTATTCACTGCAGCGGAGGAAATACAATGGCCAGACAGTTGATAGCCCTCTTAGAATTGATCAGTTGTCGTTGAGAGACAATCATCTGTCCTTTCAAGAAGGCTTTTCCAGTGATGAAAGTGAACTTGGGTGTTCTCAAAGCTGCTTGTTGTTTGAGTATCTTGAGCATGACCAGCCTTATGGTCGGGAACCTTTAGCAGACAAGGTGTGTCTTCTTCTTCCCTTGCCAAATGGTTTATTGTTAAGATATATAAATGTACCTCTTTCTCTGATCTGTGTTTTACGTTATTGTAGATATCACAACTTGCTCTTCGCTTCCCTGAACTAAAAACGCTAAGAAGTTGTGATCTACTCTCTTCCAGTTGGATTTCTGTGGCCTGGTATGTTTGTCAAAACTTTGTGTTTTGTTCTTTGCGCATCAAGTGATGGAATGATGCATGAATTTCTGACCTCTGATGTTGGGGGTACTGTTTTAGGTATCCAATATACAGGATACCTATGGGACAAACTCTTAAAGATTTGGATGCTTGCTTTCTGACCTTCCATTCTCTTCATACACCCATGACAGGTAGAGTTTGCTTTTCCATTTCTACTTATACAAGCTTGAAACTGGCACCTTTTTCCCCCCAGAATATGAACTGAAGATTTCCTTTCAAATGTCATTCTCTGTAGGGTCTACAAGTGTTCCTGCTCCAAGCCTTGCCGATCCTGGTGAAATGGACGGTGTTCCCAAGATTTCGTTACCTGTTTTTGGTCTAGCTCACTATAAGTTTAAAGCATCATTATGGATCCCCAATGGCGGATCTCAGCGCCAGTTGTTGAACACCCTCTTACAGGATGCTGAAAATAGGCTCGTGATGCTTCAAGTCAATCATCCTGATTTCCTTTTCTTCCACCGGAGGTGAAATCAAGAGATTGCTTCTCTTTGGTTTTAACTTTTACACTCCACAAAAAAATCCCAAATCAGCTTTGGCTTTTCTGAGGCCAACTCTGAATTCCATAGGAAAGGGCTACAGGTGTTTGTCCAGCTTCTTATTGTCGTATTTATGAGTATCCAAAAAAAAAAAAGCAAAAACAAAACAAAGAAAGGGGGAACAAAAGGCGAGAGAAGAATATAAATTTTAGAGAAGATCAAAAAAAGGGGAAAAAAATTTAGAACATAGCACAATGGTTAGTTGAGAAGCGGAATAAAGTTGAGAATAAAAAAGTAGAAAAAAGGGGGGAAAAAAGTTACCAAAGTTGTAATCTGAGTTGAGAATAAAAAAAGTAGAAAAAGAAAAAAAAAAAAGTTACCAAAGTTGTGTCAGGAGGAAAGCTGAAGTGGGATTCCAAGTTGGTTGGCCTGGACAGATGCATGAGCAAGTTTCATCTTCTCGTTTTTGGTTTATTCATCTTATGTGAGGGTTTTGAAAGTACAGGCTCCTCTTAACTATCCTGGTGAGATGATATAGGCTGTTTAGGGCTTTTCATCATCTCAGGGGATTTTGATAGATAAGTGTAATGAGTTTAAATTAAGCTACCCTTTCCTGTGTACATTAACTACTTCTGTTTGTACTGCTTAAATAGTAAATTAATGAACTGATGTTTAGTTATCTTGGTGTTTCATTTTGCACATGGTTTGGTAATGTGGCTTTGCTTTTGTACTTTAACATGGTGTTTCATTTATGCCTTAAATGCAGTTCCGCGCTTCAACATGAATCTTGAAGAATTGTTGCTTTTGTTCTAATAAGTAGATGTATGACCTGACCAATGCCAAATTTGAGATGCTCAAAACTTGCCTTTTTGCACCTAGCTTGGACTAATATACTCCATAACACTAGTTTTCATGTAAAAATAGTAAGCCAAGATTGTAAGGACTTTGTAGTTGTAAAACATAAAGGAAGAGTGTATAGATTATATTCCTAAGAGTTATGTTCTTGTATCATTGCTTTGGGTGCAATGCATGCTTTTATTTTCGTCTGTCCAACAATGGTGTGTCATGTGATTGGTGCAACTTTACGTACATAACTTGCTGATTTATCCTACGAGTCTTACTCATAGTTGTTTGCCTTAAAAAAGCGGTGAAAATTTATTTCATAATTTGTTGAAGAAGAATGATTCATCTTTTAAACGTTTTACACAAATTCAAAGATGTGGCTTAGATTGGTGGTAGATGAAGAAAGAAGGAGACTAGGTTCTCTATTTGTTGGTTAAATGAAGAGTGAAGATACTGAACTGGAGCCTCTGTGCTACAAGAAGTATTTGTTGAAAGACAGAAAATTGGTTGTGAGTACTCTTGTTCTGTTTGAAGTACTGCAATCAGCCTACGTATGAGCCTAGATATATCGCCTCTTGTCAAATGTATGTACTCGGCATCAATGCTTATTTTGACAATTATATTTTGCAAATAGATAATTTTGCAAACAGGTGTTTTTTTTTTGTTTTTTTGTTTATTACCAACTGGGCATCTTTGGAAACAGGGAGGAATGCAGAAGACGAGACTAATTGATTTACATTTTTGAGTCTTGCAGAGGAATTAGTAACATTTAAAGACATGAAGTCGTCATTTTCCTTGCAAAGCGAGGAGGGTACTGAGTTTGCCGTGATAATTAGGCAATATGCAATCTCCTTGTATCTTCGTAGTTTAATCTGTCAGGCCCTCAAGCTTCATCTCTAATGCTTCAGAACATACCTGCCCCATCTTATGGTAAAAAGGAAGCAAGTCCGATAACTGGTCAATTGACATTTTCCCAATAATAGCCTTCGCCACCTTTTCCCTTTCTTCATTCATCTTCAATTTCTCAATGTATACTGAAGCATTCCTCACAGTTGCACCCATCTGCTTCAGCCTATTCTGTTGTTGCATACTCAATACGGTATTTTCCTGCAGACGCATAAGAACGTGACAAAGTTATGGCCAATTTGAATTCAGAATCAGACCGGTAATCATACATCAATGGGAAGCGGAAATCTTCACTTCAACAGCGGCTTCCGTACAAGTTATTTGGTAATAACGGCTAATTCAGTCCATGTTAGGAATCAGGTTCTAGAATGGCAATAAACTAGAGAATCACAATGACATTGGATCAAACTGTTTCTTTGATTTTTAAGTTACCGTACGTTGAAGTGAGGCTCATATTTATGATAGGGATTAGGTTTCTTGAATTAGACCGGTTATCTGCATTGAACTCTTATGGACCCGATTTTGAATATTGTATAGATTGCGCTAACATAGTTCTACTCTTAGAAAGATAAGAATTGTTCGAACCTCGAACTCAATTTTGCACAAATTTTAATAATTTCATCATCTATTTAATGCCTGAAGAAATTCAGCTCCTGCTTCAAGCTCAGACTCCCGAACAGAGATTTTATCACGCCCTGCGCTGTACATGTTTCTTGCAATGGAGAAACTCCGTACAATATTCTTTCTCTTTTTCTCTAATTCTTGTTCCAACTTGACACCCCTGGGCACATGTGCCGGACCATTCAGCTTTTTTTCATAAGCTATTACGGCTTTTACAAACTCCTGCAAAGTAGTGATGACATCAGGCCATTTTACATCATGTTTTCTTCTCTGTTTCTCTGTTCTTTGTAACCGGAGTATAGAGGAAATCCTAATTAAGTAGTACCTGATAGGCTGATGAGCATCCTGGATAATCAAAATCATCTGAATCATGGCGGCGCATTCGTTCAGGATGGAATTGAAGCCCCATGATAAACTTACCCTCCTCAGGATTATAAGCATCAGGATCATAAAACCCTTCAATCAAACCATCACGAGCAAAAGCCATTGGAACAAAACGCTGAGCTAGGCTCTTCACTCCTTGATGATGATAACTATTCACACAAAGCTCCATTTTCTCATTTTCCAATGAATCCTTAAACCAATTGTGCAAAGGTGTGTCGTTCAGTACTCTTACCACATGCCTATGCCCATCGTAATCTTCGTAGTTAATATGTACCACTTTTTGATCATCAGGACATGATTTTTTGTGAAGCTCTTTCTCAATATCATGATAAAGGGTACCTCCACAAGCAACATTTAGGACTTGGGATCCTCTGCAAATGCCTAAATAGGGTATGTTTCTTTCGAGGCAAAGCTTTGCAAGGCTTAATTCGATTGAATCTTTTTCACGATCAACGGCAGTATCACTTGCATGCAATCTTCTAATCTCTTCAAGTTCTTCCGTTGAAAATCCTGATAATTCGGCATCATATAGCGAGGGATCAATGTCTTCACCTTCACAAAGAAGAACCCCATGGATTGGTTCGAAGCTTTCTAGTAGCATATGGACTCCATTTACTCTTGGCACGATCACAGGTGCTGCCCCGTAGTTTACTATAAGATCAAGATGATACTCTCCTGTAAACACACACACACACACACACACAAAGGATAAAAAAAAATTAAAAACCCTTGTGTCATTTTTTTTCTGAAAAATTGATAACTTCCGTCCACAAGCACAATTTGTTCATGCCAGTTTCTCAAACCATAATTATCATGGCATTACGGTACCCCATTTTTTGGGTATGCAATAATTTAGACTTGATTTATATAATCTGTCGTGATGCAACCATTGCAGAAAACAATTTTTAGCCCGACCAAAAAGTAAGTTAATTTCGAGTAATATTCAGAAAAGTAAATTGAGGATAGATCGCCTAATGCATGCATATGTATGTACCTACGAAATCGACAAATTTGTTCTTTCGAACTGTTCTTCTGGAGACGATGAGAACCCTAGGGAGGATGGTTGAAAGATCAGGAGCCATGGTTGAGACTATTATTACTTAAGCTCCTTACAAACTTTATATAATAAGGATGCAAAAAAGAGAGGTTCTAGTACCAAGATATTAAGTGGGATTTTGAGGTGTGTATATATATATTTTTGGTGTTACAAATTAACTATAAATTCTTGATTTTCTATGAAAATGGACATAATTGTGGACATGAGGACATGCAAATTATGTAACGTGAATGTGACAGATATGCACGAGAAATGAGAGAGAGAGAGGGAAAGAGACAGAGATAGAAAACTAGGCGCCGCCTATAAAGAGACAAATGTCTTTGGTAGGGCATAAGTAATAAACTGCTGGCAGTATCTGGAAGTCAAACTATCGGTTAGAGGCGGATGGGCTCTGAGCATATCTGCTGCAGGATGGTTTACTTGTGAATTTATGTAACTAGTTTGCGTGTATTAGTAGTTAAATATTTCATTATAGGTACGAATATTATTGAAATTTATTAACGTGAAAAAAAAATGTTAAGATCTCCCAGTTTGATTGGTGAAAAATCTAAAATATTTTGGTGGATGGAAAACTTTGAAAATAAGCCTGGTAATAGGCTTTAATTTACTACAGTTCTTCAAAACTAAGAAATAGAAGCAAGAGAATTTCATGTTCCATCCCTCTCATAATTTGTTGAAGAAACAGAAAATTTGATAGCTATATGTCTTTAAACCAAATCAGTTTTTTCATTTTTTTCCCCTTTTTTCTTATCACCGGCAGACTATTGGAGGATGAATGATGATCAAACTTCTTTTGTTATCTCTGAATAAACGAAACGCTTGCATTATTGGTACAGCAGCACACCTAATGATATACTACCTTTTATTTGCTTGACTAGATCTTGAATTAGCACTATTTTCCGTCCCTTGCGTTTGTGATAAACTATAAACAATTAGTATTCCACCATTTTGGATTTGATTCAAAAGAGTTTTTTGATGAATATTGGCTAATAGATATTACATTATTAATGGAGAGTCTTAAAACTTACCAAGTTGGTGGTCATCAAGTTGAGAGAATATGCTCATTCCTATTGATAACATCTTCACGCTAAAGTATGATATCCTCCACAAAACATTTGTTAGATTATCCTGATAACATGTACATTCATGCCATTTGCTTCTATGAAAGTCTCACTAAGTTGAATAGATATCTTCACTCAATAGTTAATTCCATGCTGATCAAATCTTACATGTGAGTCATTCCCTTTACATGCTAGGGTTTTATTTTATAGTCAGGCTAATTTGGGACAGCTAAAATTAAGTAAAGCCTAGCTTGTGATTTCTAAGAGATAAGATCCCCTTAACTAGCTTGTGTAACCACAGCCAATAGCCCTAACGGAAGAACAAAGCTTTCTCTTCTTCTTTTTCTTGTGTAATATATTTTACTTTTATATAGAGACATGATACTCGCAACTTTTGTCGATCCAGCACATTGGGCTGCTGGGAAATAGTTATGGACATCGGAATCATAACAAATTCATCACATGATCTTCTCGGCCAATATTATCTCATTGAACACAGGAAGATGCCAAACAACATCAGGACAAATAATATGAATACGGGCAAGATATTAACAAGAGAATCGGTAAAAATCGGAAAGCAACGCAAAAACTAATTCCATTATAATGTAACTTCTGGCCTTGTTAGAATCATCATTAAGAACAAAAGAGAGATAGTTGCTATGGTACCAATTGGGTAGCCCCAGCCAGGAGAGCACAACCTCTAACATGGGAAGTTGGGGGTGTGAGAAGGGGGTTGCATATTATATATTTCAGGAACACAACGCTATGGAGGATGGACGACTAACAGGACACCAAAAATGAAAGAAATGTTTCAAGGTAACGCAAAAGTATGATCAGCTTGACCTACACACAAAAATGGAGAGACAGAAATCCTTTAGTTAGAATGGATGACTGCAAATGGTTGAGTGGATCTAAGGCCCCTGTAAGAAATCCGTTGGACAGGCAGATTCATATTTTTTACAACCAGTGCAATCTTACTTCTATATGCCTAGAAAGTAAACTTATGACACTGAATGCATGGCATACTAAAACATTTAAACCAGCCACAGTTCTTACTACATTAATGTACTCATGTAACTCTCTGTCTCCATGGCTGCGTACATGCTCAGTATATGCACCGAGTTCCATCTACAATACCAGGCAAAACTGGCTGTCAAAACAATTGTTGTACAGCACCCGGTTCGAACAACAGTGTCTAACATATGCCTCTATTGCAAAACTTTGTAAGCCAAGAATCTTGAGAAATGTCAGACTTCAGAACAGCTAATGATTCGTGAAGCTGTCATTAGTATCATTTCAAAGCAAAGTTAGAGGCCACATTGCCATGGGGGAAGATTGAAAGAGATATTGCTGCCACTTCGCTACCAAGAAAATTGTGATTATTTATTATATTTTGATATAGAATGGTTAGTTGTCCTACTAATTAACATGTTTACGGTAGTTTTATTAATATTTGGGGTTTAAAAAAAAAGAAATAAATTAGATTTAAAAAATATTAAAAAGAAGAGACAACCCACATTGATAGCTGTTGGGAAATTTTTAGGTGGATGAGTTCACAGTTCTACTTGTGAATCTTATGGTTTAAAAGACTGCTACATATGTATAATAATACAAAATGATGTAAAAAAGTGATATAATGATGTTTATGTGATTCTATTTTAAACTACAAAATCTATAGATACGGTAAGTTTCACTCATTAGGAGTAGCGCTTAAACCAACCGAATCAAATCAAATTTCAAAATTGTCGAGTTTGATTCAAAATTTTAAATTCAAATTTGAGCTTGAACTTGATACGAGTTTAAAATTTAGACCCAAGCTTGATTCAATTCTAGACACAATCTACTCGAGTTTGAGCTCGAGTTTTCTTTAAATTTTTTAATTTTTTATAATATTTTACTAATAAAATATGTATTTTTATAGCAAATATAATTAGTTTTGTTAAAAATATATTATTTTATATAAAATAATTATTACATATTAAATAAAAAATTATTTGAACTTTATTGAGCCGAACTCGAGCAGAATATATATAAGCTTGAATTCGATCAGAAAGCATAAAAGTATTCCATTTTTTATTCGAACTCATCAAAACTTGAATTCAAATCAATCACTTAACAAATAGTTATTCAAATCAATCACTTAACAAAACTATTTGTTGAAGGCTGGATTCGTTAGTAGTATTAGCTAGGAGTAAGATTCCGTTGTTTACACAACCAGTAGATCAATATTGTACCTAACTTTATTCCATATATTATGAAACAATCTTTACCACCAAGGGTGGTGGTCAAGTGGTTCCAAGCTTACTTCCAAGTGGTTTGGTAATGTCGATGGCAAACACGAGAGTCCGAACATTGGGTAGCGGGGGTGTTTTGGCCGTTATCACTAACACCCACCTTTTTTTTCTTGGCCAAAAAAAAAAAAAAAAAAAAAAACAATCTCTAATCGTGATTGATGCTGTTGTCATTGTGACTCTCTGGCCCTCCCGGGGAATGGACACGTCAGGATCACACTGAAGCCCGGATCATTTTTCAGTAGTGCACAAATAATGGAAAATTTTTTTATTTTGTAAATAGATGACAATAATAAGTTTTACGCAGCAAATAGCAGTAAGTAACGGCATTCGCATTTGATAAATAATATAACAGGATATAAGAAACCCACTAATAAACTGTAACTCATTAAATTTAAAGATTTGTTGTTCTGCACTAGTGGATTCCAACCGTTTTATGTTTCGACTTTGGACTTGGATTTGCAGTCATTATTAGAGTGATGGATTATGTCGTTTATTTACTGTATCGTTGATAAGTAACCGTTATCAAATTACTCATAGTCACATATATGTTGACTTTCTATGAATTAGCAAGGCAAAATCAAAACTTTTTCTAAGATCTAACAACTAAAAGGAACATTTTTCTTTAGTAAGTGGGGGCACATTACAAATCAGTAGGGTAAATATAATTTTTTTAAAAAGAATTTCATACTCAAATGTAAAATTTTTTTCGTACTATTGATTAAATGCAGATCCACTCGTGCTTTTTTAAGAAACTTCAAGCATATTTTTTAATTAACTTTTTATTTGACAAATATATTTACCGAGAAGAATCTTTCAAGTTGTTACAGTAATATTTCTTAAAAAGAGTTTTATATTATCTCAACTTACTAAAAAAAATATTCTTTTAAATTAATACTAATCTAACTTAATTTTTAAAGAGTCTCATATTATCTTGACTTACTAAAAATAAAAATCTAAAATAGTTATTAAGATATAAAAAGTTAATCATAATTTTCTTTAACAAATAAAAACCATAGTTACTATTATTTTCTTAATTTAATTAAAATCCTAAATTCTAAAATCATAAACCCTACACCCTGAATCCTAAACCCTAAATCCTAACTCCTAAACACTAAATCCTAACTCCTAAACCCTAATTCAAAAGTAAATAAAAAATCTAGTAATGAAAATGTTAGCAAAATTTCTTTCCCCTAGGATGCAAAAAAAAAAAAAAAAAAAAACTAAATTATACTTACGTAATAATAAACCAGTAATATAGGTTACGAGTTAGATAAAGATAAAAATTTGTAATTGACAATGACTCTTATTCAGTCAAGATGTGTCTGTAATTAAAAATCTAGTTACAGTCTTTCACAATGCTATTTTCCTTTCTTTATACACACAAATCCTATACTAATTTTCATATACGAGAACAGCAAACCAGACAGATGTATGTTCAAAAGTGTTGATATTCACACTTCATTCCTTCGCACATAAATGTAATGCAAATAAAATACCAATAACAAAAATTGAAATACTAATACTTTGCTTGCTACCCTGCGAAATCTTGTAAGGAAGGCATCAACAGTACACCATTGCAAACCGATGTCCCTCGCCCGCGCATTACAATCCCACCAACTCCAAATGTAAATCCTATAGCACAGTCGCACTCAAAAAATATCTGTTATCCATCCCCAAGAAACAGTAGCAGTAAACAGCAAAGTTCTAACCCCACAAATAGCAACACCGACACCTTTTCCTCTTCCCTCAATCATCATCGTCCATCGTCCATCATGCATCGTCTCCAGCCAGCCTTAACCTTTCCATTTTCCACAAAGTAAACATTACATCTTATTCGAACCACTTTCCCACGAAACCATCCAAAAAGCAAACCAAAGCAAATAAAGCCCACCCCACAAAAAGCAAAGCAAAGCAAAGAGCCCCCAAGGGAGAGGGAGGTAAAAAAAAAAAAGCTTGAATTCACTCCACTTATTAAAACATAGTGCAACTAGTATATCTTGCACCACTTTACACAAATTTTAAGGAAAAAAAGTGAAAAAGAAAAACACACACAAAACTACTCTTTCTGTGTCTAATTGAGTGTGTGTTGTGTGTGAAAAGAGTAAGAGAAGAAAGAGAGAAAGAGCTAGAAAATGGGAGTTTCCATACCTATGTTGGTAATTATTACTTCTCTTCACCTCATTGCCTTTGTTCTAGCCGTCGGAGCTGAACGGCGTCGGAGCACGGTAACCATTTACTCCATTTGGAAAAATAGTTTGTGGGTTTGCTTTGTTTTGTGAAAATTTAGTTAAAATTTTTCGCTTTTTATTTATTAATTTTTTTATTTTGGGTTTTTTAATGTTTGTGAAGGCTAAGGTTGTCCCGGATGAGTACGATGAACGGACTTACTGCGTGTACGGGACGGATGCTTCGACGGTGTACGGATTGTCGGCGTTTGGGTTGTTGCTGATTAGTCAGACGGTGCTTAACGGCGTTACAAAGTGTTTGTGTTTTGGGAAAGGGATGATGGGTGGAAGGTCTACTACTTGTGCTGTTTTCTTCTTCATCTTTTCTTGGTAATTTCCAGTTTACCATATTGCACTTGTTTTCTACCTAAATTTACCATCTTTGCCACTGTGAGAGTAGACATTGTTGATTGTAATGTGGTTTGGAATGGGGTCCCACCTCCATTTTAATGTTTGTTCTTCAGTGATTAGCTGGTGGAGAGTTAAGCTGAAAGAATAGTTCTACACATTATTTATAGCTAGTTCATTTATATAGAATTGTGGGAAAGTTACGTGGAGTTACATGTGAAATTTTTGTTTTCTTGCAATAAATGGAGTTTGGCCATTGATAATTAATATTTGATTATCTGGACGGAGGTTTTGGCGGGGTTAAATTTTGTGTTGGATGGTTATATGGCCGGTCCGTTACACTGCAATTAGAATTGTGATGTGAGAGTAATAATAAGTAACGTGTTCCTGGACCACATGTGCTCTTTCATTTGATATTGTGTTAGCTGAAGTAGAAAAGATGAATGGTTGTGATGCTTTAAAGAGGTGTACTAGGCTCCTAGTGGATGATAATTATGATTGAGCCCCAACATGAAGGTCATGTATGCTGTGTAAGAGATCTAGGATCAATGCATGCTGTAGAAATAACAAATATTCATATGGGTAAGCGTTGATTTCATGGAGTGCTGCAAGATTAGTGTAAGAAGAAGTTTTGCAATCAAATGAGGCTCTTGTCATGGAACTGCAGCCTTCTCCATTTAGGAACAGCTCTGCTATGTGGCACTGGTCATGATGTTTTTCCTCCCCATGATGAAAGTTGCTGTTTTGTTTATTTAAATTTGGGTACTTAATGTATCAAGTGGGATCTTTAGAATTTGGTCATTTCCCAGTTTGGTCTGATCATAAGGTTTCCACAATATGTTTTCCCTCAAGTTATTGAAGTTTCACACTTTTTGCTCGTGGTCCTTTCTTGTGTCAATGGGCATACTAATTTTGCTTCACAAAACTGCTTCCTGGGAACAAAAAAGGTTCCATTCCTTTCACTAATTAAATTTTAGCAGATAACTTTTGCAAATTTGGGTGAAGCTGAGATGCTTTCCGAGCTTTAACACATTTCGCTAAGCATTGTCTGCTTCCTGATTATTACCCACTCGAATTTCCATTTCCTGTACCTTTCTTGGTTAGCTTGAGATAAGATGTCTAAATCAAGTAATCAAGTACAGTGGATAGGATTACAGGACAAAACTAGTTAGTGCGTGTCCAGAACTGATCAGCATGAAAAGATACATAACTAGAGAATTAAATTCCAGTTGTGTCACATTTCTGTATGTTCTCACATGGACCAAAAATTTAGAATGTGGAATTTGAACTCCGTTCCAACATCTATTGGAGATATTAACTGATTTGGAAGCATGTCAACTAAAAGGCTAAAATGAAGGATTCTGTTCACTGCTTCTTCACAAATTATAAGGGAGTCTATAAATTGGTGAGGGAAGTGCTTTCTTAACGAATTTGTAGGGAGGTAAATCTTAATTTTCAAGGACATTAGTTTTCAACGTTTATGATCTCAATTCTTGTAAGTATGCTTTGCAATATCCATTGCACCTGCATAATCTAATTCCCTAAATTGCATTAACTGACTGTCAGTTGCCAAAAGACTAATCTTTCAAACTTGGATTTAGGATAATCTGTTGCATCTTTTCTTTGTCACTAAAGTCATCATCTTATTGCTCTTTGTTTCTTCTTTCCTCTTTCAGACGGAAGGAGGCTTTTGCCCTTCCCTCTTTAATTATGTTTTCCATATTTGGCTGCATAATCTTTTTTTCTTGTTCATATTGCCTTACTGTCATTTTTTATGCGCATCTGGAAAACAGAATTTGATCCTTAGGAGCTTTCAAATTTCTACAGAGCTTGATGATTTTCCCTTCTTTCCCCTGCTGCTTGTACAATTTGGAGACGGTGTTTGGGGTCTGGAGGAGGGGCAGTTGCTGGTCTTTTACTAGAATTGCCTTCGCTTGGTTATTCTGTAATAGTGCTTATTGTAGTCAAATGACATTCTAAATTCTTATAATTTTTTTGCTTTCTGTCTTTTACCTTATTTTTTAAAGAGTAAATCTTAGTGATTTCATTGTCTCTGTTCTAGGTGCATAGTTCTGTCCTTTTGATGATTGTAAACATGAGGACAGCCTTAAATCCTGTGTTTAGCTATGCCTGTCAACATGTTTGCTCATTTTGTTGTCTATTAATATTTGAACAATGAACAGGGTAAGCTTTTTGGGAGCGGAAGCATGCCTACTGGCTGGGTCAGCAAGGAATGCTTATCATACTAAATACCGAGGTATATTTGGTGGAGCTCATTTGTCGTGTGCTACCCTCCGCAAAGGTGTTTTTGCTGCTGGGGCTGCACTGGTCTTGTTGTCAATGATTGGTTCCATTTTCTACTATTGGGCTCATATCAAGGCGGATACGGGTGGATGGGAAAAGCAAAACAATGAAGGACTTGGCATGACTACATCCCATTTCATGGATAATCAACAGCAGCCAAAGGACAATCAGTTCGAGAAGATCTAATCACAGCTTGGTAATGGTGATAGTAATAGTATTCTGAGGGTCTGTTTTCAGGGATGTTGAAGTCCTTATTGAGCAATGTACTTAAAAAATATATAAATGGTTAAATATATCAATATGCTTGTCTACATATTCAAGTTCCTTGAGTTGCCTTTGTCACTTTATGCTATGTGAACTTACTAGCTCAAATTTTCTTTAAGGTATTAAAATTAATTGTTTAATCTACTCGCTGCTTATGTGCCCTGTGCCAATACTAATTCAAATTGTAAATTGCTTGCACATTTCGATGAAAGTTAAATATGGAGATTGCGTAATCTTTGGGATGATTGTTGATTTAAAAGAAATGAACAAATCATAATATTTTAGAGCTTACAATCATAGGAGTACAAATCACCACATTTAGAGGGGCAGATACACATAGATAGTGCTTGACTGCAACTATAAGTAGTGGTATTAAACTTGGTAAATGATAACTGTAGTATTCAACTTGTGTGGCATGTAGACTTTTGCATTGTAAGGTTATTATATTTGGCAAGAATATTCGATTCTTTATTTTTACTATTGCTGCTCTGCATTTCAAACCAAAAAGCATTCAAAAAATATGCTACTTGCAAGCTAAAAAGCATTCAAAAAATTTGAGATGGCATGCTACTTACATGCTAGAAAGCAATATTTGAGATGGCGGGAATGAATAGAGAGTTAAGTGATTAGAGTTTTATGACTCTACCAAGAGGTCAGAAGTTCGAATTTCACTAATATTATTTCTCTCTCCCGGTATAATAGTATAAGTTTGATCAGAAAAAAATATTTGAGATGGCATTTTCAGTGACAGTTAATTGGAACGGACTGACCTAGTCTCCATCTGTCCAGACTACCGGAGAGAGGAACGAGCATTACTCAAAGATGAGTTTGGAGAATTTTAGGCTTAATTATTAAGCTCAGCTTGATTTGGGCGTATGAATGCTTATGAGTGTTATTTAAAGTATTTATATTTTGTCAAGTATTGTTGACTATTGACGACGTGCTTTGATTAAATTAATGTTTCTGCATTCCAAATATGCATGTCGAACATAAGATCTCCATCAATAGATCAGATTCTCAGTGCCATCTTTTGTAGTCCTAATTTCAATGCTATCAATCAGGAGTTGTTTACCTTGTATTCACACTTATTACAGTTAAAATAAATTAGATAACTACTAAAGTGTGAATGTAGGGTGGCAAGTGTATGTACAAGATAGCAACTTCTGATTAGTAACACTAGAGTTGACACTTGAAAGATGACACTGAAGGATCAGAACTACTAAATGCTACCAGGTAGATTTAGCATTATTCAATCATCATACTATAAGCAAAACTAAAGATACAACCACAACATGGAGTGCTAAGATGGCACATTCTCATGAGAACTAGCATGACACCAAACACTGATCACTCTCCTTAATTACTAGTCCCACATTAACACAGAGCAACATAGGTTAGGTGGAAAAGACTACACAAAACCATAAAAATATATAGTCAACGCATAGTAATAAGACGACAAATTCAAGAAACAGAATCTAATTAAGGCTCTCAGCATCTAGGAAATGGGGTGCCACAAGTGTTAGCCACCTTCCTTGCATTGGGAGAGTTGATGAACTTCTTGAGATTGGGGTTCTTCATGTAGTTGCATAAGCATGGGCTCTGCTCCTTTATCTTGGAGCAACACACAGCAGTGGGTGAGGATGAAGATGTAATAGCTTTTGCACATGGGCTCAGCTGCAAAGGGTTGCAAGTGACTGCTTTTGCTTTCTCAACTCCTCCAAGAACCAAAAGAAGAACTACAAAAAAAGCTAGGTACTTCATGATTTTGGACGGTTTGAAGCTGTATATGTTGAGAAAGGGAGATGGAGAGAGATGTGGATGAAGTGGGATTTGGCTATCGTCTTAATTTATAGAGAAATGTGATGGCTAAAATGGGGTGGTGAATTGAGGATGATAAAGTTTTTACCTATTCGTCTGTTAAACTTTTGTCTTGAAGAATTCATGCTTTTAAAAAAGTTCATGCCTGTGCAACAATAATTATTGCATCCCTAGAAAAGAAAAAAGAAATAATCTTAATTCAAGCTGTTAATTTTTTTTTCTTTTTTACAGTTTTTGGAGTGTCATCATTTTCATATGCCTAATAACCAATTGAATAAGGCAAAAGACTAGAAATAAAATGCTAATGTTTAACTACTAACTTACCCTGAGTCGCGGTCGCAGCTGGTAGGAGGTCAGTGCAACTGACCATCTGATCTTGATCCACGGGTGGGTGATCCGCGGATGAAACCTGGGTGGCTCCCGATTCTCTCTGTTCGCGGATCCGGAGACTCCATTGATCTTAATCCAGAGTACAATATTCTAATCATAATAGCACAATAACCATCTTTTGGTTATGGTTATTTTGATTTGATCATAATATACCCGGATAGATATAATTAATTTACTACTCTACATGTTTGATAACAATATATTTTTATGTTATAAACTTTTTAAAATTATTTTTTCACGTTTGACAAAATTTTTGTTAATTCACTTTCTAAACTATTACTGTTTTCTTGGAAGAAAAGAATTAATATTGCAATTTCAATAGTAAAGCTTTGATAAATTTTATTTATTGATCCTAGAAAAGGATAAAATAAAGAAAATTGTATTTTTTTCAAGTCAAATGTAAACTCATTTAGGGAAATCAATTGCACTTTTGAAGTGCGGTGTCAATGATTGTTTCTTATTGTTATCTTCTAGGCATGCTGGTTAGCATTTTCTCCCCATAATTTCTATCCTTCCTTAGTTAAAGAAGTAATCATATTCTCAAAATTATCTTCTTTCACTAGTGCAATGCTCAGAAGAAAAATAACTAATTTCTAGATACACTTTCTAATTTCTAGATATGCTTCTAACTTTATTTTCTTATATAGAAAACAAAAAATTGTAGAAATAAAAAAACTAGCAAAATCCTTGTATAATATGATTGGTAACTTGTCGGATTTAAAAAATAAAATGCACTATTTTAGTTCATGAACTTCTTAAGTAAAAGGATAATGCGCAATTATCCCGGGTTCAATAACAAAAAGAAAATTTTCTGTAAATTGTTTTTCTTCAAAAAAGCAAATAAAATAGTTTTAGTATATTGTAAAGTTCAAGATGTCTAACTGGTCTCCAAATAAAATAAATTGGACTCATTTTGGATTAAGGGAAAAGCAAAAGTCTTAGGAACCTTATGCACTGAACTGTCTGTCAACAATGTTGCTTTCTTTTTCTCCATATTCTCATAAAAAATAGTGCAGTAAATTAAAGAAAAAAATAGTTGAAAGAGACGAAGCTTGAAAAGAATTGCTCTTTTTCTCTTTCAGGATAAAAGTCAAAAAGAAAACTCTTTTATATTTTTTTCATTTCACATTATTGTCCTTCGTGAGTCCATTGCCTCTCTATCTTCGTGCATGATGGATCCATGTGGATGCCATCGAAGCACAAAGATAAGAGGTTTGCCGACTTCAACTATACTGCCCAAATTGAAATTCTTGAATCACAAAAAAACAAGGCACATAAAATATGAGCTTTCAAAATTGAATAAATATCTGAAACACTAGCCTGCACTTTGGGAAATTTAGCACACATTACAAGCTCTGTTTGTAAACAGAAAACTATATGAAAAGATGGACAATACTTTTTTGAAGATAAATAAAAAGGACCAGTAGAATTTAGGTAGATAGCATGCCTTATGAATCCATATAATTATTTTTCTGATATGCCAAATTTGGATATTTCCGAATAGTATTCACCTAATTTTTTTACCTACCTACAATCGTTATCTAAAATACTAGTGCACGATTCAATTTATTATTTTTAAAACTTGACATTTAAGAACGAATAGTGAACTGAGTAGCTAGAGATATATGACTGTTCTTCCATCTTTCTCAACGAAAAAAAAAAAATATTTTGAGCAACCTTAATATGTAAAAAAGGTTTAGTAAGTACAATTTGACACCTACGAAATATCCATTATTTGAGTGGACGCTGACAGGAACAAAATGTGCCATGCAAATATGAATTCATGCATCCTTTCCCACATTGAAGTAGTTGTAGTCAACTATTTATTCTTTTCGGTGATTTGATGTGATCCCAAGGCAAAGCACGCTCCCGTCTCAGGTCCCATGAAAATAGTCTTTACCTTATCTGCTTTCCCTTTGAATTCTTGGTTTAGAAAGAGTTTAGTACTGATAAAAGGCCCCATTTTACCTTCAATTTCTTGTAAATGAAGTATTGGACATGTGGAAACATTGCAAATGATGGACAGCAAAAATGACTTTCACTATAGTCCAAAACAAATGAACAACTGGAAATTATTGAATCAACTTAAGTTAATTAATTCTATGATGTTTTAGTCATCTATCCCTAATGCAATGGTTGAAATATTAGCAAATTAGTTGAGCGACTAATGTAAATATGTAAAGAATACATGGAACTTTGAGATGTTTTTGCTGTGAAATTCTCCTGCAGTCCTGCTAACCTTAGATAGATTCACCTTGCCAAAATGATAGAGAGGAAAAATTATCCGTGTGGTCCTTGCTAAAGTCCGAATTTCTAAATCAAATCTATCATGTCGCTAAGATCATGATGCTTTCATTGGTTCTGGCAATGATAAGGCTAGCAAGGCCATAAAAGGGCTATCAATGATTGTCAGCATCTATCAACGATTCAAAGGTAATGTATCAATGATTTTTTAGCAATATTGAAAGGAGAATATACATGATTCTATTGCATAATTAATGTGATTTTCTAATTAATATGCAATTTTCCAGTCTAAATTACCTTTCTCGATTACTCCTGTTACGGTCAAAGATTTTCTCCCTGAGAAAAAGCCACCTCAAAACCCACTCTGGCCGTGCTGTACATAAAGGTGTACAACTCAATCTGCAATAATTTGTATGGAAGGAAATTGCGTGCCCTTAAGTCATGAGTGCAACAATGATGATAGTATGAGTCATGAGTAGAGCAATGATGATAGCTACTCATGCCTAGCACTCTCTCTTGAAAACTGTCATCAATTCCAGCTCTTTGATTTTGAAAAATGTCCAGGTTTATCCTAAAGGGACATATTTTGAGCCTCAATCAATGATTATTTTTACGGATCATGACCATGTTAACATGGAATAATAAAATGGAAACAATTATTAAGGATGGAGTACATCACAACCATGGTGATCGGAGTTGCTAACAAGATTCATTTGTACTTGTTGATTGAGCTAAAAACAGTTTTATATAATCATCAATGTCAATACAATTCTAAACCCGTTTTTAGTCTCACATTCCCTATCGTATAATAAATTTTTGTTCATGTGATCAATCCAACAATCAAATGAAACCGAAAGAATCCAAAATCAGTTCCTTTGCTTGGATGTTCAATCTACTGAAGTTGCAAGAATGTTGATAACAATAAAAAATTGATAGAAGATTAGTTTAATTAATTCTGAGCTGTTGCAGTTGAGGCAATCTTCTTAACCATGCTAAAGACATCCCTTTCTTCACAGCCAAAAATGTCTTGGGTGCTAAGCATAGAATCATACTGCATGGCTATATAAGATATATACTGTATAGGATTTGTAGTATAGTACGCAGGTGTATACCAAGCTAGCATTATTGACAAATTTGTTTGATCACTAGCCATGTCGAGTTCTTCGTCCGATTCAGATGAACAGCCTCTTTCTCCAAAAAGATTGTTTGGTCGTGAAAGATCCATGCATGAGATCCTTGGAGGGGGGAAAGGTGATTCTCAAATTTATATCCTGTCCCCCCTTAGCGTTTACATTTGATCCCATTTGATTTGCTTGTGAATCAAGTGATTAATACTAGAATTTTTTTGTTCCCAAATCTTTATTTTTAGATAAATATTATCCCTACATCTTAAAAAAAAAAAGAAAAAAAATTAAGGGTAAAATCTCTTGTTGATTGTAATATACGATAAGCACAATCAGTGAAAAGTCCAATTTTTCACATATGAAAGCTGTGACTTATGTGACATTTTGTTGTGCAATTGCAGTTGCAGAAACACTACTGTGGAAGAACAAGAACTTATCAGCTGCAATCCTAATAGGGTTCACTATCATATGGTTCCTTTTTGAAGTGGTGGAATACAATTTCATTAGTCTTCTATGTCACATATCAATCATGATAATGTTAATCATGTTTATCTGGTCAGCTGGGGCAGGACTGGTTTATTGGTACTACTGTTTATTTAATTCGCTAATGCTACTCTTTATTTCCTTTTTTGCAAATTAATTTCATCTTTGTTAACCATCTTTGTTTGTTTAACTAAGGCTAATAAATTAAATTCTATTCATAATTTTCCTATGTCCTTCTCTTTAGGAATCCACCAGATTTCCATAGTATAACAGTACCAGAAGAAATATTCCGTTGGCTGTTTGCCAAGATCAACTGGCTATTGTTGAAATTCTATGACATTTCATCTGGAAAAGATTTAAGAACATTTTTCCTGGTATCTTAAACCCCCAGAATTGTCAATTTTTGCCATCAATTGTTTGGATTCTTAGTTTTATTGATCGTTTGTTTGTCTAATTATTTTTGGATCAGGCAATCACTTTCCTATGGATATTATCACTTGCTGGAACTTCTTTCAGCTCTTTGAACCTCTTATATATTGGTAAAGTTGGAAAACAAGTTAATCTTGCTGGAATCACAAATTTTTTTTTTTGTTCCTGAGAATACTGACAACAATTTGTATTGTTTTCTTGATGGGATTTTAAGGCCTTCTTAGCTTGGCAACAATACCGGCTTTATATGAGCGCTATCAACATGAAGTGGATCATCTTGTAAGCCAAGGGAACAGAGATGTAAAGAAACTGTACAAGAAATTTGATTCCAAAATTCTTAGCAAGATCCCAAGAGTTCCAGTGAAGGAAAAGAAGAGATTCTGAATTGTTGGAGGAAACTCAATTATGAAGAAATGGTTGTTGTAAGCTTTTTGTTGAACACTTTGATCTGTGGCCTAAACCATGGGCGCCTGTCCTAGTCAATGTATGCATTTTCATTTTCACTGTGCAAAATTCTCTTGCCGATCAAAGAATAATGATTAACTGTTTACCGCTGTAAAAAAAATTTTCATTTTTTCTTTGATCAGTCATTATGAGTTTATATGTTTGTTTTCTAAGGTCAATTTTATGGAAATGATCTATGAAGGGGTAAAAAAGGACGAAATAATTGACACTCTTCATCATTGACTACAAATATCAAGTAAATTCTAACTAAAGCATACAAGAGGGATGCAGATATGAAATATATCTGTTAACAGCTCCACTTTATTTAGTGCCAATTCCTTTATTATTTTTCAAACTATACTGCAAATCTTGTCCCTAGCAAATTATAATCTAGGTTAACAGTGATGATTCTGCTTATTATACTTACTTCCTAATACATTTGTTTCGACTTATAAACGGGTACGATTTACTGCTCATGAAAATTAATATTATTGCCCGACTAATACCTGCCCTCCAAGATTTTCCGCCAAAAAATATTATATATTGTTTATTGGATATATAAACTTTCAGTTGTTTAAAATTTTCACTGATTACTACCACATCAACTATTACAAATAACTATAGTGGTAACTGGTATCAAATGTATAGCATTTTACTTTCTTGGGTCAAAATAGAAAAAAAATTGAATGGTCCAAAATGCAAATTCTTTAACAAATAAATATAGATTGAATAGTTTAGCAATTATTTTTTGGGTTTAGTCAGTCTATAATGATCAACTTGAAGAATCTAGAGAGCTGGGGAAAAAATAAAGAGGCGATTGACTATGTTTTATTATTCCAGATTTCCAATTGCCGCACATTGATTTCGAAATTTAAAATCGGCATAGTACCATTAAAAAAAAATGAAGTCGGTAAGTGTTGAAGAAAAACACGCTCGTCAAATTCTGGACAATTTTAGCCGCGTTAATTAGTTCTATATAGAATCACTGTTTAACTTTTTGTGTCAAATTGTGTCTAATGTGAAACTACATTATATCATTGTATCAATGTAAAATTACGATAGCATTAATAATACAATATAATTTTATATTATATTACACACAATTATAAAAGAAAAACAATTAAATATAGGATTTGAACCCACATCTTGATGAATTTGAGGCAGGGTTAATCACGATTCCTGACAACTAAAGTTCCAATTTCTCAACAAAAAAAAAAATTCCAATTTCTATTGTATTTAAAAGGGGAAAAAAAATTCCCCACCCCCAAAACTCTGTTCCTTAAATTTGTGTAATCTAGTGCATTCTGACATATGTTTAGCCTGATCCCACTTTCATATCCATTGTCAAAAATGCGTGTGAACTAAAATTAAAGAATGGCGGCATTAGATTCCCCTGGATTGTACTTTGTGTTCCTAGCGTCTTGTTTCCACTATCAAACGTCAATAAACTAAAAAACTACAAGTATTTATTGCATGAGAAAGCGAAACAGTGCCTATAAATGTCAACTTCTACAGACAAGATATACTGGAAGACTCGTGGAAGTACTGATTGCCGTTACACACAGAATAAGACTCGTGTAAGTGCCGATTCCAGTTCACACAGAACACAAAGTAAGAGCTAGAGATGGTTAGAGTATTGAAGGCAGGAGGAGGAAGCTGGGATGGAGAAAACTTTGAAAGTTTAGGAAGTGTAGTTTGGTTTTTGTGGATGGTTTTTTTTAGCTTATCTTTCATCTTAGCTATTATTCTCTCTTGTGGAACTGGTGCAACCAAGGACGAGGCTTCGGCAACCCAAACCAATACATATGGGGCTGCATGTGGTGCAGGTTGTGGCGCTGCTTGTGGTGGTTAATGCTCCAAGCAGCCGATTGATTCCTCATCATCTGTTTAGTCTTCTCAGTTGTGAATTCCAAAGGACACAGAAGAAAGTAGAGATTGTACTGTAGAGAGACTTTTGATTTCAGTTTTCTTGCTCTATTGTATTTTCTTGTGCACAAATTGTCCAGTGTATATTTGCATTCAGGCTTCATTCGTCTCTCAGCTAGACACTAAGGAACACAGAACTAACATAGCCTTCTCTGCTAAGTTCATTTCATCCATAACATTAACATTTTCCAATTGTACACAAGAGAGCTGCATCCTATTAAACAGCCACAAAGACATCCATCAACAGGTTCTAAGTATGAAATCAACTAAATAATATAATTAAGAACTTACTTCTTACACCAAGCAAGCAAAACCATTTGTCTTACCAATTTGGAGACTCACATAGTAGCACAAACATATTGAGCAATTGGATACTTGTTCTTGACATATTCTATTGTATTGCATTTTTACTCGTTATTGTATACATAATCCAGTTTTTTTTCACAACTGGAGATACAACAAAAGCATGAGGCCCTTCATCATTTGTGATCACAAGAAATGTTTGATTATGCACAAGCCAAAAAATAGCAGTAAGGGGCAAGTTATGGGAACCTGTTCCTTAACAACAAATCTCAGAGTCCTCGACTTTTCCTGATTTCAGTTGAAGATATATCCATGCGGAACATCTCCGGTGGTATGGAAATAAACAGGTCTTTCAATTCCTTTGGTATGTCAAAATCCTCAAGTACCTGGAGACATCATATAATAGAGAGTTTGTAAGGCAAGTGATCATAATTAAATTAGGACAATGAAATTTTTCTGAACTGTACTGTAATCTAACCTTGAAAACCCCATCTACATCCCGGCCACCAACTAGGAAAACACATCCAGTGCTTTTACACCCGAGAAGTATCTCCAACATCCTCGCATAATCATTACTATAATATTTTGGCTGAAAAGTAATAGTTTCCAAAGATTAGGAAAAAATTACGCAAACTTTAATTTCATGGGTAAACACATAGGTGGCATGTGAAATGAAAAGCCATAAACACAATCTATGAACATATAATTATCACATTTTCCACCTTTTGTTTCCATCCTTACAAATATCTCACAACCTTTTTAAGTTGGATTACAATTGTACAGTAAGCTCTGTGTGTCTCTGTGTGTGTGTGAGAGAGAGAGAGAGAGGGGGGGGGGGGAGAGAGAGAGAGAGAGAGATAAAGATAACTGCCTCTAGCAAGTTGGCAAACTATTACTAGCACTTATTCCCACAATACACAATAGTTGGATGAATACAGGCATCCTAAACAATATAAAATGAGAAAACTAACAAACAGTTAGAAATAGAACAACTAAAGAAGAGAAAATCCAGAAAGTGGCAGGAAACTATATGAATAGGAGATCAAAACTGCATAAACACACTTGGTAAGCCCAAGAAGACATCAGTTGTATATTTTTAACACAAGAAACTACAGCTGCGATAATGAAACAGAGATATCGAGGTAAGATAGTCTGCTGAAAACTTCCTAAAGGGTTTGAACTACATAAACAATCCAAATCTATAAAGAAGCCAGCAAAAATTAAGGAAAAGGGTGCATAATATATTTTCAGACTGCTCTTCTATATCAAAATTCCTTACATTTAATAATCTCTCTGCAGTATCGGCACCAATCACAAAAGCACTGCCAGGAAAAAGCTCTGCTTTCTTGTAAAAATAAGGCTGGTTAGATATTATGGCTGTTTTTCCTGCATTTATAAAACAAAGCAATCAACAGTTCAGTTACTTAAGATTTATGAAAACATGACAACAGTTTAGCACACTGAATAACCATTAAATCAAGCATTCATGGAAAGAAGTTATTTTTACAAATCGAAAGAAATTGAAATGCTGAAATACATACATACTAAAAAGGTACTATGGATCCACCATCCATGTAACAACAGCAAGTATATGAACTCTAAACCAAACTTCTGATGTCTGCAAAATTGTTTCATATAGATCAATTCTTTTGATAAAGCTCATCTCGTTTGGACACCTAAACACGATTTTTTTAGAAAGTCATAATTGGTTAACATCAATGGAGCACTCAGTACAGAAGATCCTACCACTTGATTGGTATCAAAAGGTTAGGCAGACTGCCTTATCGCTGCTACCAAACAGGCTATTTTCATACATTGAAGATGATATCCTAGGTTATGATGAAAACCATTATGCCAGCGTTTGGTCTTAAAGAAACGCGGAAGCAGTGACGACAACCATCTATCCATGTTAAATCTCTTTATTTTGAGAAGGGGAGAAAAAAATACTTCACATTTAGAAGGAAAATATTCCTAATCGCTTCAAATATATTCACAGTATAGAATCTGCAGAATTCTTTAGAAGCAATATCTACGCTTACCAACTTTTTCAAATTGTTTGACACGTTCTTTGATTTGAGATACGGTCAATGGAGGTTTGTCAGCATTTATAGCTGATAATTCAAAGCATGGGTATCCACCCCCACAAATGCTGCATAAAACAATTACACTATGTAAATTGTCATTAAAAGGCATCAGAATGCAAGTCTCATTTTGCCCTCATCAACATCAAATTATTGATCACGTGCATCAGAGAGATTAGGACATAAAGACGCACATGATACAGTAGTACCTGAGGTAAGTTACAGAAATACATGGAATCAAATGGTGGCAAATAGACTTATAACTTGAACAAAGACAAGAACTCATTCATGTCGAAGGACTGAGTAAAACTGGAAGCATTTGATGCCAAGGTTTGACACTGATACCAGCTTATGCTGGTCTATTTATAAGTGAACATGCCTTCTAAAACAATTCGTTTTGTGTATTTAAATATTTAGGCATATACTCATCAAATCATCTGAGCATGAGTCACATTTTGGAATTCACAAGTTGTAAGAATCTACAGGTTTACCTAGTGGCCACTTCCAAGAGCTTTAAGTGACCATCATGTAATGGATTAAATGAACCTGGTAGTATAATCTTCCGTTCTGTACTAGGAATATCTGCAAAACAGTTTTCTTCAAAATGAGGGTCTAGAAAGTAGACTTTCATCAGAAACTCTACAATTTCCAGAATACAATGTGGATTTTTCATTTCACCCAATTTCACCAGCAACTGAACAGCCACAGGATACTCAAGTCAACTATCAAAAGACTTTCCACACAGGTGAGACTTTTGTAACCCAAGTGCAACACTGCCAATCTATGGCACAAGTGTGGCGAACAATTCACATTCTTGAGATGATTTCTGATAGGTTGAACCATACCAGCTGAAAAGGGATAGACCTTAAAGCATATCTGCCCACTTATAAGTTGCTCTAGTTCTTGATCTTCATCAAATGTACTCTCACATTCGTCAGGAACTTCGGATTCAGTCAATTCTGGAACAAAGTTCGCCTGAACCTTGCAAGCCTTCGCAATTGCCTATAAATACATCATAGAGATAGTTTAATTATATAAAGAGACAAAGGACCAATCTATGGCAGGAAACTGAAAGAGAAGTAATAAGCTTATTGACTATCAATTGGTTCCAAACTATCCAAACCACTAAATGAAATCCCAAAAGGTATCATATAAAATAATGCCTACATGTCTACATCTTAAAATTTGCAGAAAAAAGTTATCATATTTTGGGAGTAAGATAAAGATTAGTAAATGCAGCAGCAGAAAAAATGTTAATTGATTTTGGGTTCTCTTTTTCCTTTTTAAAAGCTTAAAATTGGCCTGTTAAATTATTTAGAGGGTGATAATGACTAGCAGCATCTATCATCCAATAATGACATCGCTCCTCACTAAGATACTTAAGGTAAATCATATATCTTTAGGTTAATCATTGCTTAGAAAAAAAAGCTTCTATTGCTTTCTTTCATCAGTATAACCAATAAAATTAGCAACAGAATGTCATCACTCCTCGTGTCAAATTGTAGTCAATAAATATCCACAGACTATTCAGATTACATTCCTAAAACGTCATGCATATGATATTCAAATCTCCATCACACACTTATCAAGCACATTTTCCTCAGAAATAGAAAAGAATTAAAAGTGCAACATTCAACTTCAACATTTTCACTCACCTTAAGTAAGAACTGGCTTGACACCGCATCTTCTTGTTCACGAGTTCGCAAACCCTAAATTATTCATTGGCTTAGTGAAATACTTTTAGGATTTAACCTACCAAAAGAAATAAGGAATTTATCGTTCAGTACCTTTGACAATGTAACTGTTGATACCCAAAGCTGATTGGATGTTCTTGTTGACAAGTAAAACCTATAAATGAGGCAAGGATGGAGTTTGGATCTATAACATATACATAATAAGAGATTCGAGAAAAGGGGGGGAAAAAAGTCTGCATCTTCTGGGATACCTGTGATCTCCTAGTTTGGGGCGTGTGCTAGCAAGAGAACCAGTAAAACCCACTCCTAGAACTGGAGAACCTATTTAATAATCAATAGAACATAAGATGCATGAAGAGTGGAACAAATTACGGTTCACTTAAGTAAATAAGACACTCAGAAAACTGGAAATAGCCACCAACGAAGGACTTCGTACACAATACATTCCAGAAATGTACATTCACTTCCAAAACCTCTAATTCAAATCCTAAGAACAATATAAAAGTTGCCTGCAACCTAAATATTTGATATGAAAATCTAAGTCTCGCTGTTTTGAGTTCGGGAACCGCACTACCCATAAATTTGTCATCATAACTGAAGCTACTAGTTAGTAGAAAGCTCATTATGCAATTTAATCCAGCAAACTAAAGCTTTTATTCGAGAGACTCTACCATTGACAACAGTCCAAAGATTCATCATGTTATCCGTACTCACTCGAACAGAAAAACTGAATGCAACCATTCAAACTCAAAATGGAAGAACTCATGAGCTTATTAGCTTCCATAGAATAAAGCCACCAAATAATTTACATAAAATTTAACAATCCAAAAACACATCTAAATACATCTCCGGATTCAATTCGCGTGTTTTAATTAAATAGTGAGCTGCAAAATTTTAAATTTGCGGATTCCGAAAAGCACCTGGTTTCGAAAGCTTTAGAGCTCTGTTATAAGCTGACAGCGCCATTTCCTCCGCAGTTTTCGCACTCGCGAATTGAACCGGAACCTTTCAATTTCCAAAAATTAAACAAAAATATAAATTATATATTACTAATTAACAAAATTAAATATAAAATTATGAGACCTTGCCGAGTAATTGAATCAAGGACATTCGAGAATACGGCACCACGGCTTCGAGTACTGTATTCGATGCACCTGGTACCGACATCAACCAACCTAACGCCTGCTCAATTTTCAATTTTTTCTTAAATTTTGCAAATTAATGAAACGAATTCAAATTTTTACAAGTGTGAGCTGGTAAAAGCTTAAAGAAGAAAGTTCACCTGAGAGGCGCCGCCGGCGAGATAGAGAACGGCCTGAGTATGAGAAGAGTGAACGGCTTCTACTAGAGCTCGTATGTCCGTCATAGTCCTACGTCGTCGTATTGTTGTCTATGGCCCGAAAGTGCGGTAATGCCAATTTTCTCTTTTGTTGTCTTGTTCCGTGTTAATTTTTGCTTGCAGCGGCGTCGTTTTGGAGCGTTTTAGATTGGAAGGTTGTACATGATGGGACTTGTGGCAAACTAGAGTGGGGCCTCTTGGCTTGTGGGCCTGTTGGGCTTAGTTACTCCAGTTGTTAAGTGTGCTCAAGTTTAAAGTATTTGAGGGTTAAGCAATATTCTGTCTCTCATTCTCGTACAATTTAGAATCTCTCTTGGATTGAAACAAAAATGTATTTCAAAAAAAAAAATCCTTGATAAAATTATTTGCAAAGTGAAATTTGTTTTTGTGTTTAAATAAGATTGAAAAATGCTTGCTAAACCAAATATTTATATTCATTATATCATTTTAAGGTGGGTATTATATCTTAGCTTACTATAATCAAATTTTGGTTGCTTCTTTTTTATTAAATATTTTAATTTTTATAGTAAAAATACTGAGTTTGGATTTTACCTTACCAAAAAAAATAGTGAATTTGGATTTACTTATTAGTTTACCTTGTAATTAATACTAAAAGTTTGAAAATCATAGAAGATAAATCTATTGTAATTGAACTTGAGACTTTTTTATTGTTCTTGAAATCCTACCATATTCTCTTTGGTTATTGGAAACTAAAACAAGATTCCCTTGTGAATGTATCATACCACATTTCCCTTATATATTCAACTAAAAAGTAAATTAATCTGATTTGATCAACTGGTTTTACGATTTGAATTGAACAAACATATTTGTTGATGGAATATTACATTTTTTGGAAAGAATATTAAAATAATAAACGAAATAAAATCCATAGTTAGTATAATACGACATGTGATGCACATATTATACGGATTTTTTCCTCAAAAGCACAATCGAAAATTCGGCCAAAAAAATATGAGTTGGCCAAATTTCACCTATAAAATCCCACATATCGGTTTATTCAATATAATTCTTAGATATTATGCTACGTTAATATTAGTTTTAACTTTTATTATTGTATATAAAATGTTAGATTAATTAAAGTGTTATCACATTGTTGACATAATACATATATACGAAAAAGGTATGATACAAATCTTTGTTATATTATATATAACTCATAAAAAGATAACTTATTAGAAATGTTAAATTTTGTCACTAAGTGGACTGTCATATGTGAAGTATAATATTGAAAAACTTTATTACCTACTTTAGAAGTTTAGTAAAATGTACGAGTATTTTGCGTAGAATAAGGTTGTTACTACTGCCAAAATTTCTCTCTCACCTCTTGTTGTTATGTTAAATACTTTTAGCACCATTGATGTACTTATGAGAGAAACTGAAAAAAACAGTAAATACAAGTTTCCATGGTGTAAAGTCTAAGTTCCAAATCGCTACTTGCCGGAGTTCAGAGTCCGGTCTAAATGTCTGAAGACGACTTTGATGGTATTTCCGTTTTATCCATGTTTTGAATAGTAGGCATGTTGCTTTCTGCCTTTATTTTTTCGGTCACAGTTCAGCAATCTATACTCAAAAAGAGTATAGACCGCCTATAATCACGGCACTCTGACTAAGACAAAAAGTCCTCATTTGCACTTGTTACAATATTGTCTTTCCACAATGTGAAGTTGCGGATGAATTATATGATTATCAAGAATCTATGATAAATTCTGCAATGGGGTAAAAAAAAAAATTACCTTTTTTAGCCCATAGTATAGATTAATATGGTCCAAACAATAATAGTAATTGGTCTGCTAAGAATCCTTTTCTTTATTCTCAAAAAAAAAAAAAAAAAAAAAAAAAAAAAAAAAAAAAAGAATCCTTTTCTTTATTTATCAACAAAAAAAAAAAAAAAAGAATCCTTTTCTTTACTCTCTCTGGGCCACCAAGAATGATGGCTAAAAGAGGTTGAAATGGTGGAGTATGATCTGTGGGAATTATTTTATTAAACTTCCCTGTCTTAAAATTCCCATCTACTCCTGACAAACGGCTACTTTCATTCTTGCCTCACATGTCAATTTTCTCCCCAGTTTCTCGTTTTAGCCCTTCATATTCTCACGAGATATAAATAGCAAGGACCGAGTCACAGTCACAGTCACAGTCACAGTCACAGATAAAGAAAGACGAGAAGAGGGGGTCACAGGCAAAGCAGAAAAAGTCAGTAGGTAACCACTGGGTTATCACTTATCACACGTGGTGGACATTCACTAGACTAGGGACTGCTAGAACAGTACTAGGACAGCTTTAGGATTAGGACTAGCATTAGCAATTTGATTTGTGCAATCTAATTGCAATTGGCTTAGATTAGCATGTTTTGATACATATTCATTGGACCATAGCAGTCAAAAAGATTAACTATAGGAGCTGCTTAGGAAGGAGTTTTCTGATAATTTTAACATTAACTATACTCATTACGCACTGTCCTCCGTTAAACGGTCCTATGGGATTGGGATTTTTAACCATTTCCAGACTGTCAAATGTTTCTTTCTCTTGTTTTGTTTCGGTTTGGACTACATCAGACTGTAAAATGCTTTCCTTTAAATCAAGACAAATCTAGGCCCTTGATCGTGTTGTGTAATTCTCACCCAAAAAGACAGAAGCCAGTTTGATCAGTTCTCTTATTAATGCCAAGATAGGACTACAGAGTTGTTTTGCAATGTCTTGCAACACAGATGAAGATAATGGTACTCTCATTAAATAACTCACGTATTCGTGAGATTTAGGAGTTACATGCAAAGTACAAATACAGTTAGTTGAATACAAAGTAGTCTTTATAATACTATAATTCACTTATAGACAAATTTAAGTAATAACTAACATATGAATGAAAAACTTGAATCACTGTTTGTACCATCAAAATTTCAGCCTCCGTTTCATGTTATTATAATAGAACCAAAACAATCTTGATATAGAAAAGACATAGACATAATTAATTATTTGTCATTGTGCACAGGTACCCTTTCACAAGTCCTATATACAAGCATTAGTGTTCTTTTGTGTTTGTAGAGAAACAACATATGCATTATACATATTTAAATATTATTGAGACGTAAAATTAGATCAAGGAACGA